>JBCFYV010011164.1:15881651-15950072 GCA_039000515.1 Timema cristinae | reverse complement strand
AACTAATTTTGCTGACTGGGTGGTGGCCTTGTCCCTGCTACCACCTGAGAACATTCAACTAATATGTTGACTGTGGTGCCTTGTCCCTGCTACCATCTAAGGACAATTCAACTAATATGTTGACTGTGTGTGCCTTGTCCCTGCTACCACCTGAGAACATTCAACTAATATGTTGACTGTGGTGCCTTGTCCCTGCTACCACCTGAGAACATTCAACTAATATGTTGACTGTGGGTGCCTTGTCCCTGCTACCATCTAAGGACATTCAACTAATATGCTGACTGTGTGGTGCCTTGTCCCTGCTACCACCTGAGAACATTCAACTAATATGCTGACTGTGGTGCCTTGTCCCTGCTACCATCTAAGGACATTCAACTAATATGTTGACTGTGTGGTGCCTTGTCCCTGCTACCACCTGAGAACATTCAACTAATATGTTGACTGTGGTGCCTTGTCCCTGCTACCACCTGAGAACATTCAACTAATATGCTGACTGTGTGTGTGCCTTGTCCCTGCTACCACCTGAGAACATTCAACTAATATGTTGACTGTGTGGTGCCTTGTCCCTGCTACCACCTGAGAACATTAAAACTAATATGTTGACTGTGGTGCCTTGTCCCTGCTACCACCTGAGAACATTCAACTAATATGTTGACTGTGGTGCCTTGTCCCTGCTACCATCTAAGGACATTCAACTAATATGCTGACTGTGTGGTGCCTTGTCCCTGCTACCACCCTGAGAACATTCAACTAATATTGTTGACTGTGGTGCCTTGTCCCTGCTACCATCTAAGGACATTCAACTAATATGTTGACTGTGTGGTTCCTTGTCCCTGCTACCACCTGAGAACATTCAACTAATATGTTGACTGTGGTGCCTTGTCCCTGCTACCACCTGAGAACATTCAACTAATATGTTGACTGTGGTGCCTTGTCCCTGCTACCATCTAAGGACATTCAACTAATATGCTGACTGTGTGGTGCCTTGTCCCTGCTACCACCTGAGAACATTCAACTAATATGTTGACTGTGGTGCCTTGTCCCTGCTACCATCTAAGGACATTCAACTAATATGTTGACTGTGTGGTGCCTTGTCCCTGCTACCACCTGAGAACATTCAACTAATATGTTGACTGTGGTGCCTTGTCCCTGCTACCACCTGAGAACATTCAACTAATATGTTGACTGTGGTGCCTTGTCCCTGCTACCATCTAAGGACATTCAACTAATATGCTGACTGTGTGGTGCCTTGTCCCTGCTACCACCTGAGAACATTCAACTAATATGCTGATTGTGTGGTGCCTTGTCCCTGCTACCACCTGAGGACATTCAACTAATATGCTGACTGTGGTGCCTTGTCCCTGCTACCATCTAAGGACATTCAACTAATATGCTGACCGTGTGGTGCCTTGTCCCTGCTACCACCTGAGCATTTTGAAGATGGGTGGCTCATCATCATGGCAAATGCTCCATTCTACTGAAAAACTTGTCGTAGCCGCAAATCCCACTATAGTATTACGAGTGGACGCAAATCCCACGGACGCCTGCAAAGGTAAGCAGGGCTGAGAAGCGGTGTTTAGTAAGCAGTGAGATGGAAGTCTTGGAGAGTCCACTCCTATTCAAGTCTGAAGCAAAGTGGTTCTCGGCAGGCTGTTGGGAACTACTGCACTGAAGGTTGGAAGGGGAGCTAGAGGGGTGGGGAGGGGAGCTAGGCGGCAGAAATCAAAGGAGCGGTAAGCCTTTACGCCAGTGCACGGTCAGACAATTACCAGTTGGCCTCGAATTACCTGACACAGGCCTCAGGGGATAGATACAATGATGGGACCACTGTTGCCACGAATATGGGCAACGTTGCCATATCACTTCCTCCTGGTTAATAATGAGGGTGGAGCGGGGGGGGGGGGGTGTTGGACACTTCACACCTAGTCGATGTATGGCTTCGAGCCCATGTGGGAGCAACAATAATTTAAGGGGGGAGGGGGGGGGGATGCATGGAACGCAAGGAAAGGCCAGTGTTTTTGCATTTTTCATACCAAATATTGTTTTGGCCCAAATAGAAAAAAATATTGGCTTAGTACAAATATAAAGATTAATTTTCTTCACCTGGTGATATCAACAATTGTTGAATATATGTAATTAAAATAAGGACATTAGATGACAAACTTTTTAAAAGAAGAGTAAAAGTTGTCATTAAATCCTAGAACACTCTTGACAGATATTCAACAACTGTTGATATCATCATGTGAAGAAAATTAAACTTTATATTTCTACTGGAGAAATATTTGATTTATTTTGGCAACAAAAAATAATGTTAAGCTAAAAATCTGCAATAACACTAGCCTTTTTTTCACGTCCCTTACATCCCCCTTAAATATCTTAATTCATGCTACTGCAAATAGATAAATTGATTTTTTCACCGTTTCTTGTCTTATTAACCGTTCAAGATATACGCTACGCTAATATGTTAAAATTAAGAAGGTATGAATTTATAAGAATTGTACGCGCACATTTGCTTGGAGTGGGAGTGGAAAATCATTTAGGATAAAACACCCTCAATAATACGACCGGGATTCTAACACTCAATTTCTCCGTAAACGGAAGTCCTGTTTATTGCTAGAGAATTGCCTTTTAGAGGCTTAGAGCGAGTCTCGAGACAGGGAAGGGGGAGAGGGGCAAGTATATACACAAAGATTTAAGTTAATATTAATGTAGTGTTTTCCACGGTAATTTTTTTTTCACATCAGCGATTTATTTTAATTTTAAGTACGCCCTCTCTAACAAACACATTTTAGCTCCTAGCCTCTGGACATTGGGATGTTTTACACCAAGGCCACGAACAAGGATACACAAGACTCACAGCCTCCAGGTGAAAACAGCTCATTGGGGCAGCTTGAGTCCTTCAACACTGGGATCGCTAGGTGCCATCAAGAGGCGTTTGAAAAAAAGCTCACTTGAAAAATGGTTTTTACTAGAGAGGGGATACAAATATCCTTCTCGAGTCAATCGGCTGGCTTCCACAAAGCTAGGTTCAGGTAGTGACCCAACCCCATTGTCACATAATCCTACCTCACAAAGAACTTACTCAAACTACATATTAAGATTATAATAGTCTCTTTATGGTGAACATGTTAAAAGTAAGTCGTTTAACAAGTGCACATTTGGAAGTGATTTTATCACTTAGTATTGACACTAGTGAACTCTAGTGTTGAGGGACTCAACCTGGCTCAAGGAGCGCAACCAAACTTTCGCTAGGCTGAAAATCTGGTGTAGGGGGGGGGGGGGGGGGCTGCAAAATATACGGGAGGACGAACGAACAAAGAGTATCACCCTGGTAGCATGTTTTTTTACATCCACTACTGTTTCCAGCTTATGTCCTAGGTCAGTTTTTTATTCAAACCATATATTTTCCACTACCGTCTTGCTAGGCCTATCGTAGCTTCATATGCCATATAATATAACTTAAGACTAGGACAGGCACAACATCCAGTCCCCCATCCATTAACTCATCACTGTGAAAGGGTTAACCCACATTTCACCATTTATACATTGTTCAGCCATGCCGGGAATCGAACCCGGGAGCTTTAGCTCAGTAGACAAACAACACTACCCACTGAGCTAAGGTGTCGGACTATTAACGCGGTTCCAAAAATATAATAAAGTGTGATTTGTTTGGAAGGAACTTTAGGGCAGCTATAAAAAAAATTCTATAGGCCAATTTTACTACATTTAGTCAGCAGTTTATGCGATATACTGCTGCCATTTTAGGTATCCGTGATTAATTATTAACTATACTATATCATATTAATAATATAGTAAAGTAATAATAAATGTTGGCTACCAAAAATATGTTTTTATTTCTTATAAAATTTCTACCTGGAAACATCTTGACAACATCCTTGTTCACAGAAGGTTCGATATCATTAGGAAAATATGTAAACTATAATAATCTAAAACTCACATAAATATATATTGTAACTCGTCCAATCCGCATTAAACTACATTAACGATTGGGAATGTACCCGAATTTGTGAGAATAGAGAATGAGGACCCAATTAGGAAACCTCGCCCACCATCTCCTTCAAACATGGTAAGACGTGCTTGATTACTTAATCCGCGTGCCCACCGATGCGGGTAATGAAAATGATTTACAAAACTTTGTTAGTATTGTACTCTGTGTTGATCGTCGAGTGATGTTTGATGTATGTAGATGAATATTTTTCGTTGATCCAACTTCTTTCAGAGCTGTCAATATAAAGTAAACTTATAATGAACAGATATTAGGTTATGTCTACTAACCATTGAAGCTAAGGTTGCTGTTTACTGGCCTGTGTCATTGATATCGTAGAGATTACATGCGAAAGCTAAAAAAAGTGACTAGATATTTTTCACGTACTTATACGCTAAGTCATGTTATTTTTATTTATTTTCAGCACCATGTCTTACCACCCGTCCGGCCTATACTCTTATGCACTAACTACGCTAATGAGCTAGGGATGAGGAATGTTGAGTTTACAGCAAGTGTATCCACTGGGGAGAGAATGGGAAACCATTTAGGAAAAATTACCCTCAATGAGCCCGGATGGGATCAAACCACTATCTCCCCATCATCGACAATCTAGTTTACTGCGAGCGTGAAGCCTTAGACCATGCGCCCACCGAAGCAGGTTGCAAGTCATGTTCCATGACATGTCACGTTCAGTATATATCGACTAACAGAGTACATTGTTATCAATTTCTGCCGCAAATAAATGTGTTTGTATTTTATAAACGCGCCATCGTTGGGTTGTAATTTACCTCTCACACATCCCATGTTTGAATGTGTAAGCGTAAAGCTGCGTACAAATTAGAGGCAGAGGCACCTCGAGGCCTAACGCGGTAAAACTCGAAAGAACGAGGACGCACAAGAATACATTTCACGAACCTCACACGAGGATGCACAAGAATACATTTCACGAACCACACACGAGGACGCACAAGAATACATTTCACAAACCCCATACAATAACGCACAATCATACATTTCACGAACTTCACAGGAGGATGCACAAGAATACATTTCACGAACCTCACACGAGGACGCACAAGAATAGATTTCACGAACCTCACACGAGAACGCACAAGAATACATTTCACAAACCCCATACAATAACGCACAATCATACATTTCACGAACCTCACACGAGGACGCACAAGAATACATTTCACGAACCACACACGAGGACGCACAAGAATACATTTCACAAACCCCATACAATAACGCACAATCATACATTTCACGAACTTCACAGGAGGATGCACAAGAATACATTTCACGAACCTCACACGAGGACGCACAAGAATAGATTTCACAAACCTCACACGAGAACGCACAAGAATACATTTCACAAACCCCATACGAGGATGCACAATCAGACATTTCACGAACCTCACATGAGGATATGCAAGCAGACATTTCACGAACCCCACACGAGGCTGCGCAAGCAGACATTTCACGAACCCCAAACGAGGACGCACGAGGAATGTCGTCTGTGTTTCACTTTTCTATAACATTCAAACCTTAGCAACAACGACGTCAGACGTCAACATTGCGACAGCTCACGAGAGTTCTATCAAAATAAAATATCAGGTGGAAAAGTTAAAGAAAAAATGAAGAAATGACTTAGGTGGTCATCACAACTATATCTACATAGGCGACGATTAACCGGAAATAGCACGGGTATTTTAAATTATTATTATTATTGTTACTATCACCGCGTCTTACCCGTTAGGGTTATACGCACTTACGCTAATGTGTAATGGTAGGATGATTGTGAGATGAAATGGAGGACCTACAGTTTAACGTGGAATCCAAACCACGGTGGAGGCCTGGCATTCCCCACATTCACAAGATGTCTTGTCAGAGGTGAAGGAAGGGTTTGGTAATCAGATAAATCTGTGCCGGGACCGAGGATTGAACCCCGGACCCCAGCATAGAAGTCCGACACCTTACCCCTAGACCGCCAGGTCACCGGGTATTTTAAAGCACCTTTACCCTGGATGAAGGTGAGAAATTTGAGAACTTCACAAGAATGATGGAGGAAGATTTTCGCTTTAATTAAATGGGATTAAAGATAGTCTAAGGAGGAAATATTCTACTTTCAGACTTGCCATTCCACTAGATGAATGTTTATCCATCACGCTGATGTTCCAAGACACTGGAGATTGTCTCTTCTCCAACTCACCAATCAATTTTACGTTCATGACCTGCTCCCAAACTATTTTATTGTGGATACCTACCCCACTATCAACCCAAAAATTATTCACGACTAGAAAAAAAACCACTTGGGACGAGGGAGATGCGATAAAAGAGGCGTCAAGACTAGCGCATATTCAGAAACTCCTCGCTTTGATATACCGACAGCCCGGCAGATAGGCCACTTTTATATACCGACAGCCTGGTGGATAGGCCCACTCGCTTTGATGTACCGACAGCCAGGTGGATAAGCCCACTCGCTTTGATGTACCGAAATCCGGTGGATAAGCCCACTCGCTTTGATGTACTGACAGCCCGGCGGGTAGGCCACTTTGATGTACCGACAACCCGGTGGATAGGTCCGCTCGCTTTGATGTACTGACAGACCGGCGGGTAGGCCACTTTGATGTACCGACAACCCGGTGGATAGGTCCGCTCGCTTTGATGTACTGACAGACCGGCGGGTAGGCCACTTTGATGTACCGACAGCCCAGTGGATAGGCCCGTTCGCTTTGATGTACCGACAACCAGTGGATAGGCCCGCTCGCTTTGATGTACCGACAGCCAGGTGGATAGACCCGCTCACTTTGATGTACTGACAGCATGGCGGATAGGCCCGCTCGCTTTGATGTACCGACAGCCAGGTGGATAGGCCCGCTCGCTTTGATGTACCGACAGCATGGCGGATTGGCCCGCTCGCTTTGATGTACCGACAGCCAGGTGGATAGACCCGCTCGCTTTGATGTACTGACAGCATGGCGGATAGGCCCACGCAGAGAGCCCAGGCAAATATGAGCGCCCACCATGCTTCTAGTGTGTAAGCAGCCTAATATATGTTAAGCTACTAAACATCTTTTTTAGTAAATTCGACGCAAATACATGCGATCACGGGAGCTACTCCCATTTATATTTATTTAATGTCTACAAACTAAGATTATAGAATATAGTGTGTGTACAAACTCAAAATACAATTTGAATAATATTTTTAAAGATAATTAATATATTTCAATAAAGGGCAATTGAATTTGAACTCTTATTATTTTGTTTGTCACTAACCAACTACTTTCAGATTTTAAAAACAGTGGATTTAGTGAACTTCGGACATAGGGAACAAAATATCTGAGTCCATAGAGGTCCATTATAACTAGAGTAGACTATATATATATATATATATATATATATATATATATATATATATATATATATATATATGCATATATATACATATATATATACATATATATGTGTGTATATAAATGAGTTCTAGATCGAAATGATGCTATATATATAGTGTGTATTGTAAGAATTGTGTTGAATCCAGCCCACCTAGAACTTTGAATATCCTAATGTGGCCCTCCACTTAGTAAGTTTGGGAACCATTGATATACGGCCTACATTCACGTGAGCGTTCAAATATAAATCTAGTTACATTCCTGCGAGTGGTTGTCATCCACTACTAATGCTAATTTCAATCAATTGAATTATTAATTTTTTTTCTTCGCTTCTCACCACCTGTTTGAGCTATACGCATCCTATAAGTAGGTATATAGGAAGGCATAGTTTATAGAAAATATAAACGCGTTTATGTGGAGAGGGAGTGAAAATAACTCAGGGAAAAAGACCTGAGTATATCTGAATAAGTTTCGAGCTCTAGAGCATACGACCATTGATATGGATGTCTAGTAGATTTTAAAAAGTATTATTTATAAATTTTAAGTGTTCTTTCATGTTTAGAACTTCACCGTCGAACACTTTGTTTACAATGTTTTAACTTGTCTGTCACTTGATCCACTCTTAGCTTAATTCCATATCGACGTTTGTTTGTTTACCAGTTGGTCATTTTGGTATCAAACAGTTTTTGTTTTAGCACCAAGTATTACTATCCATTCGGGTTATACACTAACCCAGGGGTTCCCAAACTGTTCGTCGTGACGCCCTGGGGCGTTGGTCTTTGTCCGGGGCGTCGCGGCTATAATTAAAAACTGAAATTTATATATAGTCTCATTTTTAAATGTTAGTGAAAAAGTGAAACTGAAATCATAAAAGACGGGATGAGATGTTTCGCCATTATGAACAAACAGTACATATGAGATCATGTACAACAAAAGTATGTCTAGTCTAATTAATACCTTCTTATTCAGTTCTGTAATTTTGTTCTAATTTGGTATCCTTACATTTAAAAGAATACAAGCTAGTAATGTAAATTACACTTTTATGTTTAAAAAATGCCACCATATCCAATTTAGACATTTTTTTTTACTTCAAATTTTGGGTACAGGGGCGTCGCACGGAAAATCTGACATGAGAAGGGCGCGTGGCATGAGCTCAGGAGTTTGTCCAGCCGCGTAGGTCACGTGAAACGCGTAATCTTCCAAATATTTATTTACATAATAATAATAATATTTAGCACCGCGTCTTACTAACCGTTCGGGTTATACGCTTTAAGTATTAACTACGCTAATAGATTAGGAATTGGGAAGGTTGAATTAGAGAAAGTGAACCCGCATTTGCTCGGAGGGAGAATGGAAAACCATTTAGGAAAAACCACCCCCAGTTCACCCGACCGAGATTCGAACCTCGATCTCCCCGTCCTCAGCAGTCGAGCTCAACACGACTAGCGCGTTAGCCAACTACGCCACCGAGGTGGGTGTTTACATATTGTCGACTAGATAATACAGGTCGTATCAACGTTTAACTGATCATGTAGGGGAATTACTGATGAGCTGATGGACGGACTTACGTCAGGGCGGACTTACATCAGTCTTGCATGTGGTGGGAGAGACTGACAGTGTATGGCCTCACTGTAAATACTGATGCATACTGACAGTCTGAATGATCGTGTAGGGTCCCTATAACACATTAGCGAAATTAGAACATAGGTTTATAATCCGAACGGATAGTAAGATGCGGTGCTAAAAAAATAGTAGAGTAACCAATTAATGCGAGCCTTTGAAGACCAGTTCTTTTTATAAATCATTCTTCAATTTTTATCATCAATAAGTTAACTAAAATAATTGTCCCGACATTTGTCTCCCCCCTTTCCTCCGTGCTTCCTACCTACCCTTCCCCCACTCGAGTTCTACCTTCCCCCTTCCTAAAGCCCACACTCGTCTCTTAGCACATTATAGTTTGAAGTACAATAGGCTCCAGGTGCCACCTCCTCAGTCTAACCTCTCCGCCGCGAGCCACCACTGCGCGAAATGTATCAGAGCCGTCCTGATTCGGACCAAAACGATAGTGCTGCTTTCTTTGAAAAAGGCTTGTCCCTGCGAGACTTTGCACAACTTTAAAGAATCTTAACCCTGCGCCCCGTGTCAGAAGTCTCACAACAATCAGCGCATTAATGAAAACCCGGCGGACAAGAGTTCAAGGAGGTTTGAAGCTCGCGGCTTGCTTTTTGCATCGTCTTCAATACAAAGTGAAAGTTTGTTGGGGAGGGGATGGATATTAAAGTGTGCTTTGAGTGTGTGTTTGTGAGTGTGTGTGTTAGTTGTTTCCGTTTCAGATATCTTCATCTAATCTCCGCTCAGCCGCTCTTGGGGACTTGGCCTTCCAGTAATAATGGGGCGGCAAACATCAAAGGGAAAAGACGGCGGGCAATTTGCGCTGCTCCAGGCACGAAGTGGGGCAGCGGTAAGAGGACAAGGATGCACAAACTCGGAAAGAATAACTTTTATTATTTTATAGAGTTTTAACGGGGCCGCCTTTTGGAGCGCTGAAACTAGATATATTGGATACATTTTTTTTTCAATTAGGGGACCTGGCGGTCTAGGGGTAAGGTGTCAGACTTCTGTGTTAGTGTCCCGGGGTTCAAATTCCAGTCCCGGCACAGATGTATCTGATTACAAAACCTTTCCTCCACCTCTGACGAAGTATGTGCTTTCATGCTTTGTGAATGTATGGAATTCCGGGTCCCCACCGTGGTTCGGAGCCCACGTTAAACTGTAGGTCCCCTCTGTTTTCCACCATCACCATTCTCACGTATAATCCTATCATCTGGGGATAGTGGAATTCACCTTAAGGGTGTGCCCACCTCAGAAATGAATTCCTTCATAAGATAAAAGAGCAAAGGTAAGATAAGGTCGACTGGCCAGATCTAGAGCATTAGCCCCACCCACCCAGGAGAACAAAGGTTAGATAAGATAGAATGGCCAGATCTAGAGTATTAGCCCCACCCACCCAGGAGAACAAAGGTTAGATAAGATAGAATGGCCAGATCTAGAGTATTAGCCCCACCCACCCAGGAGAGCAAAGGTTAGATAAGATAGAATGGCCAGATCTAGAGTATTAGCCCCACCCACCCAGGAGAGCAGAGGTTAGATAAGATAGAATGGCCAGATCTAGAGCATTAGCCCCACCCACCCAGGAAAACAAAGGTTAGATAAGATAGAATGGCCAGATCTAGAGTATTAGCCCCACCCACCCAGGAGAGCAGAGGTTAGATAAGATAGAATGGCCAGATCTAGAGTATTAGCCCCACCCACCCAGGAGAGCAAAGGTTAGATAAGATAGAATGGCCAGATCTAGAGTATTAGCCCCACCCACCCAGGAGAGCAGAGGTTAGATAAGATAGAATGGCCAGATCTAGAGCATTAGCCCCACCCACCCAGGAGAACAAAGGTTAGATAATATAGAATGGCCAGATCTAGAGTATTAGCCCCACCCACCCAGGAGAACAAAGGTTAGATAAGATAGAATGGCCAGATCTAGAGTATTAGCCCCACCCACCCAGGAGAGCAAAGGTTAGATAAGATAGAATGGCCAGATCTAGAGTATTAGCCCCACCCACCCAGGAGAGCAGAGGTTAGATAAGATAGAATGGCCAGATCTAGAGTATTAGCCCCACCCACCCAGGAGAGCAAAGGTTAGATAAGATAGAATGGCCAGATCTAGAGTATTAGCCCCACCCACCCAGGAGAACAAAGGTTAGATAAGATAGAATGGCCAGATCTAGAGTATTAGCCCCACCCACCCAGGAGAGCAAAGGTTAGATAAGATAGAATGGCCAGATCTAGAGTATTAGCCCCACCCACCCAGGAGAGCAGAGGTTAGATAAGATAGAATGGCCAGATCTAGAGCATTAGCCCCACCCACCAAGGAGAGCAGAGGTTAGATAAGATAGAATGGCCAGATCTAGAGTATTAGCCCCACCCACCCAGGAGAGCAGAGGTTAGATAAGATAGAATGGCCAGATCTAGAGCATTAGCCCCACCCACCCAGGAGAGCAGAGGTTAGATAAGATATAATGGCTAGATCTAGAGTATTAGCCCCACCCACCCAGGAGAGCAGAAGTTAGATAAGATAGAATGGCCAGATCTAAAGTATTAGCCCCACCCACCCAGGAGAGCAAAGGTTAGATAAGATAGAATGGCCAGATCTAGAGTATTAGCCCCACCCACCCAGGAGAGCAGAGGTTAGATAAGATAGAATGGCCAGATCTAGAGTATTAGCCCACCCACCCAGGAGAGCAAAGGTTAGATAAGATAGAATGGCCAGATCTAGAGTATTAGCCCCACCCACCCAGGAGAGCAAAGGTTAGATAAGATAGAATGGCCAGATCTAGAGTATTAGCCCCACCCACCCAGGAGAGCAGAGGTTAGATAAGATAGAATGGCCAGATCTAGCATTTGCCCCACCCACCCAGGAGAGCAAAGGTTAGATAAGATATAATGGCCAGATCTAGAGTATTAGCCCCACCCACCCAGGAGAGCAGAGGTTAGATAAGATAGAATGGCCAGATCTAGAGCATTAGCCCCACCCACCCAGGAGAGCAGAGGTTAGATAAGATAGAATGGCCAGATCTAGAGCATTAGCCCCACCCACCCAGGAGAGCAAAGGTTAGATAAGATAGAATGGCCAGATCTAGAGCATTAGCCCCACCCACCCAGGAGAGCAGAGGTTAGATAAGATAGAATGGCCAGATCTAGAGTATTAGCCCCACCCACCCAGGAGAGCAGAGGTTAGATAAGATAGAATGGCCAGATCTAGAGCATTAGCCCCACCCACCCAGGAGAGCAAAGGTTAGATAAGATAGAATGGCCAGATCTAGAGTATTAGCCCCACCCACCCAGGAGAGCAGAGGTTAGATAAGATAGAATGGCCAGATCTAGAGTATTAGCCCACCCACCCAGGAGAGCAGAGGTTAGATAAGATAGAATTGCCAGATCTAGAGCATTAGCCCCACCCACCCAGGAGAGCAGATAGATAAGATAGAATGGCCAGATCTAGAGCATTAGCCCCACCCACCCAGGAGATTTATTTATTTATTTATTTATTCAGTGTTTACAGGCCCGGTATCTTACAATCTTTAAATCCGGGCCGTTTTTTCCACAACTTTTACTTAATTTACACAATTTTAATATGAATTTCCTTTTTAACATTACAACACATATTTTGGCTCTTAACTTAAATGAAATTCAACTACCCTTAGCTCAATTTGATCCACCCCGGGTATATTACGCCCCCGGTACCCTCCCCCGCTAGGCCCTTCACAATGCTCGGGATTTCACTCCCGAGTCCGCCAAGCGCTCAGCAGAGGTGGGCATCCCCATAATAACCACCTGGGGAGGCGCCCTATCAGAGTTGGTGCCCCGCCTACTTTCTACCCTTGGCAGCTGAATTTCCTAATCTACCCCCTATCTAGTTCCCCCGTCCCTAATTATCTATATTAACTACTAACTAAGCTAAGCTAAAATACTAAACTATTCTATTCCCATTACTGCCGGGGAACACCATCACCCAGAGGGCTGCAGGGCAGCCGCCTTTCTCCATCTTGACTCTGAGGGCCCATCAACCATAACCCACCTCTCTTGTTTCCAAGGTGGTGGGTCATACGGTGCAGGGAACACCTCAGAGTTCATAATCATTCCACTAACTTTTGTTCATACGACTGGAAAACTGTCTTCTGGATCTCAAGGGCATCCCCCGTGTTCCTTCAGACACTCAGTCGTACTGGAATCCAGTTCCCAGGGCTCGCGCTTGCTCCTCCCAGCACATACACATTTTTTTTTTCCCGGCAAGGATTGTTACCGCTTATCCCCTTTTAACAATCCTTTTTTCCCTACTCACTCCCCGCTGAGACCGCACTAGTGTCCGTGTCAGTCCCGCCCTCCGTGTCGCTGTCATCTTCTTCGTCATTGTCAGTGTCAACGTCCCGTCTTATTCGTCCCTGTGCCTCTTTAAGTCTGTCTATGTAGGCTGTCTTTGCTCTATCTGACGCTTCCAGTGCAATCTGGTCTAAGAATTTCCAATAGATTGGGTCCCTCAGTACTTCGCCTACTAATCTTCCCTGGATCTCTCTCTGGTAGTTCCTTCTTGCTTCTAGTGTAATGACACACTCAAGCACCACATGTTCAGGGGTTCCCTCCTCACCACATTGACAATTCCCCGACTCTATCAATCCCAGCTTCCTTAGAGATGCCGGGTACGGTCCCTTCCCCGTGATGAAGTGGACAAGACCCCGAGATGGCTGGAGGTGCTTATTCTCTAGTCTCTCAACCACATTTGGGAACAATTGATAAGTCCTCCTACCTGTCCCACTTCTCTCCCAACGTCTCTGCCACTCCTCCAACAGGACTATTTCCGCCTCTCCAAAAGTTCTCACATCGTGTGTGGTGAGGAGTCTCACCTTCTCCAAGTTTCTCTTTTTTAGCCAGTACGCCACAGCTTTCTTCCTTATGAGGAGGTCCAACGGCCATACACCTAGGGCCACACTCAATGCATCCGTTGCTACAGTCCGGTAGGCTCCCGTCAGCCTCAATAAGATGTTCCTCTGCAGACCCTGAATCGCCTTAGCCGGAGCGACATTGGTTAGTCTGTGAGCCCAGATGCACGCCCCATAGCTCACAATGGAGAGAAGGATCATCTGCTGGTATGTCCTTATTATCCGCATAGGCAGATAAAACCGCCTCTGTCCCATGCTTATAATTTTATTCATCACCGACAGAGTTTTCCCCATCACTCCCTCCATGTGCGCTGTGAAGTTCCTCTTTTCATCTAGGGTAACTCCCAGGTATCTGACCGTATGGCTTCTTCTTATAGATTTCGTACCTAACTTTATGGTCGGATCCCTGGCCAATCTACCCTTAAACAGCATGAAGGTCGTCTTCGCCGGTGCCATTTTTAACTTGACACTTTTACACCAGGTGTCAAGTTCTTCAAGCACCTGGTTACTTTTTTCCTCTAAGTTCCTTCTCGAGTACCCTTCTATTACTATTAGAAGGTCGTCTGCGAAGGCAACCACACCCTGCGTCTCTGGCATCCCCTCCAACAAGTACAACACTGGTTCCAGGCTGACATCCCAAAATATCGGGCCACATACCGATCCCTGGGGACATCCCTTCGTCAGTAGCTTCTGAACCTTATTTCCTGGACATCTCAGGGTGGAGTATCTATTACGACAGTAGTCCTTAAGACTCCTATACAGCTGCCCCGGACACTGAATCTCTCTTAATCTGTCAAACATCGCCGGCCACCAGAGGTTGTCAAAAGCGCCTGAGATGTCCACAAATATTCCTACGACGTATTTACCATTTGCCGAGTCAATCAGTTCCATTGCTCTGCAGATTGCGTCCTCTGTCGACCTGCCTCTTCGGAAGCCATACTGCTGCTGATGCATGCCCATGACTGTCCTGTGTCTCAGTAATCTTTCACACAATATCTTCTCCTGCAACTTCCCTGCTGTGTTCAACAGGCAGATGGGTCTGTATGACTTCGGAATAAGCGGATTTTTATCCTCCCCCTTGCTTAGCACGATTACCTCGCTTTGCTTCCAGATGTTTGGGATTCTGCCTTGAGCGAGGCATTCGTTTAACAGCCCTGCAAGGAAAGGAGCAATAAGGTCAGCCGTCTTCTCCAGCACCTCGACCTTTATCCCGTCCGGACCAGGCGCCTTTTTCTTACCCATCAGAGCAATGTTCCTGATCACCTCCGCCCGACTAACAGGTTCTACCTCTTCCTCATTTACATACTCGTCATTCTCCATCCTCTCCCTCAACATTTGGTGCTCTTCAGTATCTTCTGTCACGTCGTCATCTGGCAACAATGTCTCCATTAAAAGAACCGCAGACTCTTCCCAGCTGGTCGTGGTACTCCCATCATCCTTAGATAGCGTGGTTATCATGGCTGGGGGGCGTAATTTCCCGGAGGCTATCTTAAACGGCACCCCCCAAGGTCCCCTCTGTAACTCCTCCTGTACATACTTCTCCCAACTTTTCCTCTTCTCCTGATACAACCCATCCTCAAACTCTCTCTTGCTCTCCCTGTAGATATTTAACAGCACCACACGACCAGCCGGGTCTCGACACCTCTGATATCTCCTACGCGTTCTCCTTGCCCTTGCTCGAAGACTCTGCAGTCTGTCATTCCATGGCTTATTACCAACCTTGGTATCACCTTTCACCACAGGTATCGACTTCCTCATTGCATCCTGCAGAGCCCACGTCAGCTGTTTGGCCTTCATGTTGACATTGTCGCCTTGTGCCACTGGACTGGGCAGTATCAGTTCAGCCCTCAGCTTCTCCCAGTTAGCTTTGCTCATGTTGTATCTCCTTCTTTTCCCTTCCCCATTTCCATCCACCAGCCTCCCCGCGACAAATTCAAAGACGATCAGGTTATGGTCACTGACCGTGACGTTGTCCACAACCCTCCAACCTTCCACCATGTCCATGGACTCGGCGTTACACAAAGTGACGTCAATGTTGGAAGAAGCCCCAGCCCCAGGAGAGCAAAGGTTAGATAAGATAGAATGGCCAGATCTAGAGTATTAGCCCCACCCACCCAGGAGAACAAAGGTTAGATAAGATAGAATGGCCAGATCTAGAGTATTAGCCCCACCCACCCAGGAGAGCAGAGGTTAGATAAGATAGAATGGCCAGATCTAGAGCATTAGCCCCACCCACCCAGGAGAGCAAAGGTTAGATAAGATAGAATGGCCAGATCTAGAGTATTAGCCCCACCCACCCAGGAGAGCAGAGGTTAGATAAGATAGAATGGCCAGATCTAGAGCATTAGCCCCACCCACCCAGGAGAGCAGAGGTTAGATAAGATAGAATGGCCAGATCTAGAGCATTAGCCCCACCCACTCTGGAGAGCAGAGGTTAGATAAGATAGAATGGCCAGATCTAGAGTATTAGCCCCACCCACCCAGGAGAGCAGAGGTTAGATAAGATAGAATGGCCAGATCTAGAGCATTAGCCCCACTCACCCAGGAGAGCAGAGGTTAGATAAGATATAATGGCCAGATCTAGCATTAGCCCCACCCACCCAGGAGAGCAGAGGTTAGATAAGATATAATGGCCAGATCTAGCATTAGCCCCACTCACCCAGGAGAGCAAAGGTTAGATAAGATAGAATGGCCAGATCTAGCATTAGCCCCCACCCACCCCCAGTTTTTACAATTACATATTTAACGACGTTACCTACTTAGAGAATTCGATTCTATTTTTGTTTTGTGAGGTGGGTTGCATTTTGTCTTGACTCACTTGAACACTCTAAGCACGATCACACTTAGTGATCATTTCACCCTGCAATGGAACTTGTTTATCGTCTGATAATATTTCCTCTTTACCGCAGACTAGTATAAACACTCACTCTGCTATTTGATTTGCGTCTGGACAGCATTGACTGGCATTTAAAACGATCATTTCCTTGTTTCCCCATTATAGATGGATATATGCTCCCACGAACGTTTTTAATAGCCCACATTCACATGGGACATCCTGTCTTGACTCGCCCCTGCCTTGCAAGTTAGCAACGCGCTAAAATCGGCCGCCTCGGTCAGAGAGAAAGTATCAATCGCTGTTAGGCCACACGGCTTAACATACAATGAATGGTCTGTGTCATTTTCTGGAACTACTTCTTTATTATCTCTAAGCTTATACTCCCTTTCAGCCTTCACCTACGACCACAATTTGTCATAACAATAAGGAAGAGTGTAAAGAAAGCTACGAGACTTCTTATATCAAGATAAAGAGGAAAACTCGCTGCTAGTTCTCAAATATCTTTAAAAAATGTGTTGTGAGCCTGTAAAAACACACTGTATTTGTTAGAGGAAGGCTAAGTCTAGAGCTGTTTTTCATCGAGCCTAGTCTCATAGCTCCACAAATATGCTTGAAGAGTCGTTAAAAATAAGCTAATGTCACATTTTCACACATTTATTAATAAACTCAAACTATAGGATCGTTAAGGAAAAAGCGTTCTGTTGAAATATTTTGACTTCATTTTGGCATTAACGATATTTTGAAACGATGAATTGTAGAATTAAACATCGCGTTGGAGCTGAACGCCCGCCGAAGAAGCCCCTTTAACGAAACACACAACTATTGCTCAACTAATACCCCATTCTTAAGGGCGCCATCTACTTGAAAGGGTATATACTAACATTGCGCTAGTTATTATGGGGAGAACAGTTCCAAGGCCTCAAAACCACGAGAGAAAATATCATGTAAATCATCAATTAAAAAAATACTTTGTTTTAGGAAAGCTAAATATGTGTTTGTCACCATTTATGGTGATCTCCAAACTGTTACAAGTTACTATTAGAAGTTCTTGTTTCACATGAAGAGTAATCCAGCCCGTACTTGTACATACATTCCGTATGACAGTTATTACAGAAGAGCCCCGATTCCCAGATATCAGGGGTTTATATATCTCCCCTTGTCTTTCTGTTGAAGTTTCTGACCAAGCAGTAGGCCTACAAATGGTGTAACCAACATTTCGGGGAGGAGCATGTGACCGTGGTTATTTCCACTGTTCGCTCACTTTGGATTTAAGGTCTACAATATCAACTCTGGCTAAGAAAATGTGTAGAAAGTAATTAATTCTATCACGCGGTTCCCAAATCACTATAGTCTGTATGACTTAGCTTTATAAATATATAGTCTAACACAACTTAGTCAGGTACACCTTTTTTGTATTACGTTACTATTACAATAAGTGTAACATTAACATATTAAATATCTTTAATATTAAATACATTTATTTAACTGGTGGTATTATGATTATTGATTTAAGGGGTTATAGTAATTAACTGACCCCCTAGCTATATGACACATATACGATTAAAAAGATACGTTCCCTTTATCTATATTTCTTCCCCATTTAAAAAATATAGCGGGTCATGAACAGAAGGTTCTGAACGAGTTCCAGTTATCTTAGTTGCGTGCAAGTATTTAGCTGTCTTCATTGATAATTTTTTTAGCATCACATCTTAATAACCGTTCGGGTTATACTACGCTTATATACTAATCAAGCTAATGGTTTTAGAGATTAACAAGGTTATATTTAGAAGGAGTGTACTCGCTTTTGAGTTGAGTGAGAGTTAACAACCATCTAGGAAAAACCACCCTCAATACACCCTAACGAGATTTGACACTTCAATCTTACCATCATCGGTGATCTAGTTTATTGGGAGAGTAGCACGTTACACCATGGAGCCACCTAAGCAGGTTATTACAGTCTTACTAGAAGTCCTGTGAACAGTAGACCTCTCTCACTCCATGTTATTATTGTTACTACAGTCTTACTAGTAGTCCTGTGAACAGTAGACCTCTCTCACTCCATGTTATTATCGTTACTACAGTCTTACTAGTAGTTCTGTGAACAGTAGACCTCTCTCACTCCATGTTATTATTGTTACTACAGTCTTACTAGTAGTTCTGTGAACAGTAGACCTCTCTCACTCCATGTTATTATTGTTACTACAGTCTTACTAGTAGTTCTGTGAACAGTAGACCTCTCTCACTCCATGTTATTATTGTTACTACAGTCTTACTAGTAGTTCTGTGAACAGTATACCTCACTCCATGTTATTATTGTTACTACAGTCTTACTAGTAGTTATGTGAACAGTAGACCTCTCTACATGTTATTATTGTTACTACAGTCTTACTAGTAGTTCTGTGAACAGTAGACCTCTATCCCTTCATGTTCCTATCGTTACTACAGTCTTACTAGTAGTTCTGTGAACAGTATACCTCACTCCATGTTACTATCGTTACTACAGTCTTACTAGTAGTTATGTGAACAGTAGACCTCTCTCCCTCCATGTTATTATCATTATTACAGTCTTACTAGTAGTTCTGTGAGCAGTATACCTCCCTCCATGTTATTATCGTTACTACAGACTTACTAGTAGTTATGTGAACAGTAGACCTCTCTACATGTTATTATCGTTACTACAGTCTTACTAGTAGTCCTGTGAACAGTAGACCTCTCTCACTCCATGTTATTATTGTTACTACAGTCTTACTAGTAGTTCTGTGAACAGTATACCTCACTCCATGTTATTATTGTTACTACAGTCTTACTAGTAGTTCTGTGAACAGTATACCTCACTCCATGTTATTATCGTTACTACAGTCTTACTAGTAGTTCTGTGAACAGTATACCTCACTCCATGTTATTATTGTTACTACAGTCTTACTAGTAGTTCTGTGAACAGTAGACCTCCCTCCATGTTATTATCATTACTACAGTCTTACTAGTAGTTCTGTGAACAGTAGACCTCTCTCACTCCATGTTATTATTGTTACTACAGTCTTACTAGTAGTCATGTGAACAGTAGACCTCCCTCCATGTTACTATCGTTACTACAGTCTCACTAGAAGTTCTGTGGACAGTAGACCTCCCTCCATGTTACTATCGTTACTACAGTCTCACTAGTAATTCTGTGGACAGCAGACCTCCCTCCATGTTATTATTGTTACTACAGTCTCACTAGTAGTCCTGTGAACAGTAGACCTCTCTCACTCCATGTTATTATTGTTACTACAGTCTTACTAGTAGTTCTGTGAACAGTATACCTCACTCCATGTTATTATTGTTACTACAGTCTTACTAGTAGTTCTGTGAACAGTATACCTCACTCCATGTTATTATCGTTACTACAGTCTTACTAGTAGTTCTGTGAACAGTATACCTCACTCCATGTTATTATTGTTACTACAGTCTTACTAGTAGTTCTGTGAACATTAGACCTCCCTCCATGTTATTATCATTACTACAGTCTTACTAGTAGTCCTGTGAACAGTAGACCTCTCTCACTCCATGTTATTATTGTTACTACAGTCTTACTAGTAGTTCTGTGAACAGTAGACCTCTCTCACTCCATGTTATTATTGTTACTACAGTCTTACTAGTAGTTCTGTGAACAGTAGACCTCTCTCACTCCATGTTATTATTGTTACTACAGTCTTACTAGTAGTTCTGTGAACAGTAGACCTCTCTCACTCCATGTTATTATTGTTACTACAGTCTTACTAGTAGTTCTGTGAACAGTATACCTCACTCCATGTTATTATCGTTACTACAGTCTTACTAGTAGTTCTGTGAACAGTATACCTCACTCCATGTTATTATCGTTACTACAGTTTTACTAGTAGTTCTGTGAACAGTATACCTCACTCCATGTTATTATTGTTACTACAGTCTTACTAGTAGTTCTGTGAACAGTAGACCTCCCTCCATGTTATTATCATTACTACAGTCTTACTAGTAGTCCTGTGAACAGTAGACCTCTCTCACTCCATGTTATTATTGTTACTACAGTCTTACTAGTAGTTCTGTGAACAGTAGACCTCTCTCACTCCATGTTATTATTGTTACTACAGTCTTACTAGTAGTTCTGTGAACAGTAGACCTCCCTCCATGTTATTATCGTTACTACAGTCTTACTAGTAGTTCTGTGAACAGTATACCTCACTCCATGTTATTATTGTTACTACAGTCTTACTAGTAGTTCTGTGAACAGTAGACCTCTCTCACTCCATGTTATTATTGTTACTACAGTCTTACTAGTAGTTCTGTGAACAGTAGACCTCCCTCCATGTTATTATCATTACTACAGTCTTACTAGTAGTCCTGTGAACAGTAGACCTCTCTCACTCCATGTTATTATTGTTACTACAGTCTTACTAGTAGTTCTGTGAACAGTAGACCTCTCTCACTCCATGTTATTATTGTTACTACAGTCTTACTAGTAGTTCTGTGAACAGTATACCTCACTCCATGTTATTATCGTTACTACAGTCTTACTAGTAGTTCTGTGAACAGTATACCTCACTCCATGTTATTATTGTTACTACAGTCTCACTAGTAGTCCTGTGAGCAGTATACCTCCCTCCATGTTATTATCGTTACTACAGACTTACTAGTAGTTATGTGAACAGTAGACCTCTCTACATGTTATTATCGTTACTACAGTCTTACTAGTAGTCCTGTGAACAGTAGACCTCTCTCACTCCATGTTATTATTGTTACTACAGTCTTACTAGTAGTTCTGTGAACAGTATACCCCACTCCATGTTATTATTGTTACTACAGTCTTACTAGTAGTTCTGTGAACAGTATACCTCACTCCATGTTATTATCGTTACTACAGTCTTACTAGTAGTTCTGTGAACAGTATACCTCACTCCATGTTATTATTGTTACTACAGTCTTACTAGTAGTTCTGTGAACAGTAGACCTCCCTCCATGTTATTATCATTACTACAGTCTTACTAGTAGTTCTGTGAACAGTAGACCTCTCTCACTCCATGTTATTATTGTTACTACAGTCTTACTAGTAGTCATGTGAACAGTAGACCTCCCTCCATGTTACTATCGTTACTACAGTCTCACTAGTAGTTCTGTGGACAGTAGACCTCCCTCCATGTTACTATCGTTACTACAGTCTCACTAGTAATTCTGTGGACAGCAGACCTCCCTCCATGTTACTATCGTTACTACAGTCTCACTAGTAATTCTGTGGACAGCAGACCTCCCTCCATGTTACTATCGTTACTACAGTCTCACTAGTAGTTCTGTGGACAGTAGACCTCTCTCACTCCATGTTATTATTGTTACTACAGTCTTACTAGTAGTCATGTGAACAGTAGACCTCCCTCCATGTTACTATCGTTACTACAGTCCTACTAGTAGTCATGTGAACAGTAGACCTCCCTCCATGTTACTATCGTTACTACAGTCTCACTAGTAGTTCTGTGGACAGTAGACATCCCTCCATGTTATTATCGTTGTTACATTATTACTAGTAGTCCTGTTCTCATAGACCTCCCTCCATGTTATTATATTTACTACAGTCCTAAGATTTTTCTTTGGATTTCAAGTTTAATTTTTTTTATAGTGTCTCTATTCAATTCCAAGTTGATATTTTAATTGCTAATAAAGTTAGCCAGAAAATAAGTTAATTTTATGTGAAAAATTAGGCATATATTATATTCATTTAGAATAACTGTTGTTCACCTGGTTTAAGAGGTTAGACCCACAATATATGTCAACATTTAAAAAATATGTACCTTGGTTATTCGACCTATAGCTTAGAATTATGAATTCAAATCACTTAAGATGAGTTACTAAACAAAGCGTTTTTTTAGTGACGGCTATATTAAAACATATAACCAGAGTAAAATATCCTACATACATCATTTGGCCTAGATTCAAATATAACTCTGCCAAATTTCGATAAAATTGGTCAATGTATTGGACAGTTTAGGGTGAGCACCATCTATAAACACATAACCATTTCGAAAACCGATCTAACTAAGTGGTTTTACCTATGTTCGTTGAATGCTCTGCCAAATTTGGCTAAATTTGGACCACGTATTTGACAGTTATCACATAACAAATATCCAGAAGGACAGACGAAATGCCAAATGTTCAAGTTAAAACCAAACCTGACTTCACTTGTTCAGCAATATTTACGCCATTTTACTATGTTTGGTGACATACTTCTTATGAAACTATCCCTCTGCCCTCTCTAAGGAAGTAGTATTTTATCAAATTCACTGGAGCTGTTTTCAAACAGATCTATACTTTGTAAAAAGGAATTTAACAAGTAACAATGTATAGATTGCAACATAGGGCCCGACGGCACTAAATTAGGAATGAGGAAGGGAATTTGATTAAATGCACCCCCATTTATGTGGAGAGGGGATGAGACAGTGATATTCTTGTAGAAAACCACCTACAATACACTCGGCAGAGATTCAAACCCTGACCTCCTCGCAAGACCGATGCAGTTCACGTAGCTTCTCAAAAATACCGTTTGTACAGTATGTGATCATTAGTTAAAACTTAGCTCGCCACGCTGGTCGAATGGTCTCAGGCGTCATTCTCTAAATAGACTGGAGTACCTATGACGGAAAAATATGGTTTAAAATATCGGTCAGGTCTACTATTGAGGGTGGTTTTCCTAAATGTTTTTCCACTCCTCTACCATGCAAATGTGGGTACACTACTTTTAAATATAACCTTCTTCATCCCTAAAATCATTTGGGTAATTAGTACATAAGTATATAACCCGAAATGATAGTGAAACGTGCTGCTAAAAAATCAAGGGGTTGGAAAAGCGATGGCTCGTGGTTAAATGCGGGGAACATTTTTGAACAAAACTTAGGGTTTTAGATGTAATGCATTTTATAAGACTGCACCGAGCTTCTAGCCTGAGCAATGAGGAGGAATAGATACCTACATTCATTATTAACTACTTATTATACTTTCTGGAGGGGTTTGCCTCCTCCCCCTTCTCCAAAACCCTTGGTGAGGCCGTGAGCTACCGAAGTAACTTGTACAATACCTTTCTTATTTTACAACGTAATCAAATAGAATTAAAACAATTATAACAATTTTTTATGTACGTAAAAAAAAGTGTGGTCATCCCTGTTTATTGAAGTCAGCGGCGCGTGTCGAAAGAAGTTCGCCTTTAACGGCGCCCATAAAATGGACGGACACTTGAAAATAATTGTGCAACCACTCAGATACTACTCTTCCTTCTCCTTCCACCTCTTGACGATATCATCATCCCTTCCTCCATAACCCTTCCTTCTAGAATGTAATTTCAAGGCCTGTACTACTGTACGTGTGTTCGTAATTGGTAATTACACTCCCCCCAAACTACACAGAGGTCCAGAAAGATTCTTTACTATCCCTTGCAAACACAAAAGCTGAATAAAAAACAAAAAGGTTGTGTGTACCGTTTAAAACTGTTCAGTCAATATATGTACTGTAGATCTAAAGGCGCAGCTGCGTCAGTCAATCGCTCTCAAGTAAGTTCGATTAAAAGACGGAAAGAGAGATAAAAGTGTTTAAAAAAATGCATACAAGAGCGTGCATCACATGCCAATCAACTCTGTAATACAGACGGCTAGAAATCGTAACCTTACACCTACACTATTGCACGTGAATCATTAGTGACTAAACATTAATGGAGATAAAGAGTAAAGATAAGTTCCTAATACTGAACATTGTTGAAATATCAAATAATATTAGTATAAAAACAGCATTTAAAAGGCCGTTTTTGACCATATTAGAATGTCTTCACAACCAAGCACTATGCACAAATCTGTTTTCTGTCATAAAAGGGATATACTGTAGTTATTAACAAGAAACTTTCTCGCACAGTTCTCCATCGTCACCGCGGAAAATGTCGAGTAATCATTTAAATACGAATTCACGTCACACATTTATGTCATATCGCAGATGTTTTCTTTTCCCTGTTACTACCAAACCTCGCGCGAGCCGGGAGATGAGTTGGGTCTGCTATGATGAACGCTCCTAGATGTATTTTCAGTCTTTCAGTCTTTAGATCTTGAAATTATTAAGAGTTGTTTATTATACTTTCAACGTGAATTTGCTTGTATATAAATTAAAGTTTGGAGGCATTTTAAATTATAGACTATTCCGAACTGCTCTCACACGAAATTTTCGATTGAAAGATTCAAAATAAATTAATTTCTGAAAGTAGATTAACTAATAGAATTAGTTACATTTCTAGTTAAAAATTTCTACGGGTGTATTTAAAACTATTGGCGAACTTTAATGTAGGGACCTAGTAACCTTATGTTTATCCTTTATAATTAGTTGTAGCCTTGGTAAATTTAAACTGAAGGAGTCTCGTAAACCAGATTTTTCATGTGGCTCCACAGGAAAAAGTCTAGAGGAGGTAAATCCAGGGAGCGTGGGGTGAAGCCTTTTAACTGTTCCCCTTGACCATTCCATCTGTCCCCAAACACTTGACTGAAGTAGTCTAGGATGGTGAGTGAAAAGCGTGATGGCGCACCATCTTGTTGTAGCCACATCTGTTGACGAATTCGTAATGGTACGTTTTCCAACATATCTGTCAATACTTCTTGCAGGAATATAAAATAAACGGGGCCACTGAGGTGGAATGGAAGAAAATACGGACCAATTAAATGACCATCAATTATTCCAGGATCCAGCTCACACGTTGATGCTGAACTGCTGTTGGACCCTAATGCAGCCAGTGGCTTGAGAGTTTTCTTTGTCACAGACATGGCTGTTTCGGGAGTTGAAAGTGTGTATCCTGGTGAAGGAAGCTTCGTCGGTAAAGAGAACAAGCCGTGGAACTTAACTTGCAACAAGCAACGTTGCACAAATCAGCTAGAAAAGTTAACTTGTTGCAGAAAATCTGCTGGAATTAATGATTGAACTTTCAGCGGATGGTAGGTGTGTGACTGTTGCTCGTGCAGAGCCTGTCAGATACTCATATGATTAACACCCATGTCACGTCCAGTGGTTCGGCTGTTAATGGGTGGGTTAAGTTCAATCCTATGAAGCACTTCTTCAAACCCTGCAGTACGGCAGTTTTTCTGAGACCCGCAGTTCATTCACCCTGTTGATTGTGAAAGTTTCTGTTTACCGCAATCGTTGAACAACTCTGGCAAACAATTTCTGAGATGGAGTTGGTGATTTGGAAAACGGTCCACATAGATTCAGCGAGCATCCCTATCGTTATAACGAGCCTCTGCTAACATTAATTAATACAATGTTAGCCTGATCGATCAAATTTTATCCATCCATAATCCACTGCGACTGAACGTTAAGATTAGGAAGTTTTAGTAAAAATGTTTGGCGTTCACATTGGTCGTTAAATTGGTTGAATCACCTCACGTGATCAAGGCAAATGAAGCATGCTATAATTTGCTTTTGATTAAAGAGTTACAGTCTGAAACGCGCAAACTGCGCGTTTCCGGACACGTGTCCTCTGTTAAAAGTTCTTATACTTTGGACCCCTTACATACCCTAGAAGTTTGTAAAATGTATTCATTTACACCCTGTATAGCCCATCTTCTATCTGTGTAAGTAACTTTATATTTAATTGTTTAGTGCACGATTGTCCTACTTACTTACTCTATGGCATTTGAAACTCGAAAGTTCATTGTCGCACTTACGAAAGTATGCCACCTATCCCTATCTTGAGCTAGTTCCATTCAGTCCACCTAACTACACACTATCCCTATCTTGAGCTAGTTCCATTCAGTCCGCCTCATTACACACTATCCCTTTCTTGAGCTAGTTCCATTCAGTCCGCCTCATTACATCCTATCCATATCTTGAGCTAGTTCCATCCAGTCCACCTCATCACACCCAACCTCTTTCAGGTTCATTCTTATGTTATCCTCCCATCTGTGTCTAGGTCTTCCCAATGGTCTCTTCCCATTGGGTTTACCAGTCAGTACCTTGAACACGGTTATAGAATATTCCATTCGCACTGCATGTCCTTCCCGCCGTAATCTACGAGACTTGATTACCCTAACTAGGTCTTGTAGTGAGTGCAGGGTACGTAACTCATATTTTTGTAATATCCTCCACTCCCCAATAGCCTCATCTCTTTTTGGAACAAATAAATTCTTAAGTACCTTGTTTTTGAACACCCTAAATTTGTTTTCCTCATAAAGGTAAGCTAACACATTTCACACCCAAATAGAACAACCGGTAAAATTATTGTTTTGTATATACTGAGGTTTACACTACTTGAAGTTTGGCGAGCGAGAGGTCAACAACTTAATGACCGAGTAATAGCATGCATTTTCCGACTGTATTATTTTCCTAATTTCCATTCTAATATTGTTAATGTTGATTAAAATGGTTCCTAATAATTTAAACTCATTAACCATGTCAATTGATATGTTGTTCGGCAGTCTAGTCTATTGCGAAAGTAGCGCGTTGGACCGTGCGGCCACCGAGGCAAGTGTTTTTTGACTAATACTACTACTGATCCCACTATCACTAATTATTATTATTATTATTATTATTATTATTATTATTATTATTATTATTATTATTACTGTTATTATTATTTATTTAATCAATTGAAATTATTTAACAGAATTAATAATTGACAATTTTCCGTTTTGGAAAATGTTCCTGAAAAAATATAGGGACAATTTTCCACCGAAATTTTCCGTTTCACAATTGTACGCGTACCCCACGTTGGGAACCGCTGATTTAGATGAAAGATATAAAAACCACTTTACCATTTGATAGTTAAATATAAGATATTCTTGTTGACGGCTGTAAGAGCGGCTTTTTGTTTTGATTGTTGACTGCGGGTGGGGAGGGGGGGGTATAAAGAAAACACTTGAGGCTAAATAATCAAATGCAAGATAACAGCGGTCAAATTAACTTCTACTCATATCTTCGGCCTCTACAAGTTCTTCTATTTATGTTAAACTTTAAATTGATGATAAAATATTGATATTTTAACAAATTGAGACCCACCTCGGTGGCGTAGTTGGCTAACGCGCTAGTCATGTTGAGCTCGACTGCTGAGGAAGGGGAGATCGAGGTTCGAATCTCAGTCGGGTGAACTGTGGTTTTTTTCCTAAATGGTTTTCCACTCTCCCTCCACGCAAATGCGGGTTCACTTCCTTTAATTCAACCTTCCCAATTCCTAATCCATTAGCGTAATTAGTACTTAAAGCGTATAACCCGAACGGGTAGTAAGACGCGGTGCTTAATAATAATAATAATAATAATAATAATAATAATAATAATAATAATAATAATAATAAACAACTACTAATTGAGTAATTTTTTTCCTCGGCAGCCAATTGTTGGCCTAGCAGCGACACCAAAGGGTGAGACCAAACGGGTAAAACTTAACATACGTTTCCACGTAGAAGGGATGGGCGATGGCACCAACCGTGTGGTGGCTTAACGACTTCAGCAAGGTCGGTGGCGGCTAATTTCTGTAAGGGCTCAGTGACGTGGGGTACATCAGGTCCCCCTGCACAGGGTTACGTGGCTGGTACCGGGCAGCAGTGGTATCAGGATCGACTTTACGCACAGAGCAAATGATGCTCGAGATGGTTCAAGATCAAACAGCCACGGTCCAGACCGCAATAAGTGGTAGTTCGTTTATGGTGCTGCGGTGGGAATAGGAAATGGGAAAACTGCCACACTATATTTTTTCCTGAAAACCCCTTTTATCAAGGGGACCAAACCATTGGTGGATCTTCCTGGAGTGAAACAATTCCCGAGGTAAGCTAGTCCCTTTTTCAGATTTCCAGGCGAGGACTTCTTCAGCAAATAAAATTTTTCCTTTCAGGAACATGGAATGTAAGGACGATTAGAAGGGCTGGGAAACTAGAAAATTTGAAAATGGAAAGATGTGGTGTGAACATTGCGGGTCTAAGCGAAGTCTGGTGGAAAGATCAAGGTGAAATAGTTTATGGAAATTACACAATGATCCATTCAGGTGGAAAGAGGAGTGGCTAGAGTTATGAAAAAAGTGTTGAAAAGTGTCACTAGAGGGATGTGTCATAGTGATAAATTGGTGTTTGTGAAATTAAACACTGCGCCGGTGGTTATTTTGATAGTACAAGTGTACTTGACAACAACCAACCACGATGATGTCGAGGTTGAAGAAATATACGATGAAATTGAAGTAATTATTTAACATGAAGGAAGAGGGAAAGTGAACACCATCATCATGAGTGATTATAACAATGGTCGAAGAAGGACGGGAGCAGAAGATCATAGGGTCATGGGCTGGAGAAGAGAAACAACAGAGGGATGATTCTCATCGCATTCTGCTAGCGGAACGATCTGGTGGTGACAAACACCTGGTTCAAGAAACGGAAGACAAAACTGTACACATGGAAAAGCTCAGGAGACATCATCAGTTAATAACTAGATTACATTCTTGTAAACCTCTGGTTCAGGAATCGAGTGAAGGATATGAAAACATTGCCAGGTGTCGACATAGATTCAGACCACAGCCTGCTGGTGGCATACATTGAAGCAAGATTGAAGAGGATCATGAAGACAAGCAAGAGAAGACCGAGGTGGGACTTGGAAAAACTAAGAAGCAAGAGTGTGTTTGTGAGAAATTCAATGGAACAAACGTTAGTATGAATTAGTATAAGTGCCGAGGGGAAGTGGAGTAGTGTTTGGAACATATTTTGAAGTTGCTAACTGCTAAATGATAATGTTGGAAAAATGAAGATAATGGCATGAAAGGCTCGGGTAACAAAATAAATGCTTTAGAAAAGAGAAGTAAGAAGGAACTTTAAAGACGTTAACAAAAAAGAATATACGAAGATTAACAATGAGTTGAGGAGAGATAGAGAGACAAAACGAGAAAATACAATGTAGAAAAGACATTCAATGAGATTTTCGAACTGAAAAGAAACGGAAGGTATGAACTAATGCATCAGAAAGTAAAGGAACTAGAAGGTAATGAAAACAAAGCTGTGTGAACAATAGGAATATAAAACCCCTAATGTCAGATGGTGACAGATCATAAAGCGGTTCCTACGATTTGGGAAATATATTTAGAAAAATTGTACGACAAGGAAAATTGACCAGGGAACCTAGAGATTGAAGCAGAAGAAGTAGTGGAGGAAGGTGAAAAACAACCCAGCATTTTAAAGATTGAAGTTGAGATAGCCATAAAGGACATGCAAAGAAAGAAAGTTGCTGGAAACTACGATATACCAGCTAACCTTCTGAGGGAATTTTTAAACAACGGAGTAATGGCTCTGACAAAACCTATAAAAAGGATCTACAAAACAAGAGAATGGCCTAAGGACTTTCTAGACGTAACAATTGTGGTTCTAAAAAAGAAGAAACAGGATATGAATTGCAGTGACTACAGGACCATTGACCTAATCTGTGATGTGGGGAAGATCGTGGCAAGAATACTTAACAGGTGACTAGAACAGAAAATAGAAAATATGATGGAGAAGACCAATTTGGATTCAGAAAAGGAAAAGGATCCAGAGAAGCCATCGGGATGCTAATAATAATTTCAGAGAGAGTGCTGTAAGTCAAGAAAGACGTCTACACTGGTTTCATCTAATGAAAAAATGTGTTAGATAGATTGAAATGGAAGAAACTGTTGGAAATACTCAAAAAGATCTGCATAAACTGTGGGGACAAAAAATTTATTGAAAACCTGTGCCTGGGACAGCGAGTGATGGAGAGGATGAATAGGGGAGAGACCAACAGCGTAGAGATAGAAAGAGGAATGAGACAGAGATCCTGTTTGTTACTCAGCCTGTTCAATTTAGGTGGAGAATGGCTGGTAGAGAATCTCTAGAGGTACGTGGAAATTTCAGGATAGGAGAACACGTCAACACAATACAATACGCAGATGATTAAGCATCGCTAGCCAAAAATAAAGAGAAGTTTCAGGAAATTATGGACTGTCTGGTGGAGATAGGGAGAAGATATGGCATGAAGATTAACATTGATAAGTCAAAAGTTATGGTGTTTAAAATAAAAAAAAGAGCTGGTGAAAATCAAAATTGGAAAACTGGAATTGGAAAAACAGAGAACAGTTCAAGTACTTGTCTGCGGACAAAGGATGCCTACTGCAACAAGGAACTTAGGTCAAGTATCACTATGGCAAAGGAAGCTTTCAACAAGAAGAGGCTACTGTTGACCATCAAGTCGAGTTGGAATTAGGAAGAAATTAATGTAATACCGTATTTGATGTAGCGAGTTGTATGGAGCAGAAACTTGGACTCTTAGGAAGATGGAAATAAATACTTGGAGAGCTTTTAAATGTGGTGCTGGAGAATACTTGAGAAGATAAGGTGGACAGACAGGGGGACAAATAAACAAATCCTAAGAATAGTGGGTGAGAAGAGAACCATTTTGAATGTGGTTCTTCGGTACAAAGCAAACTAGTTCGGACACACCCTTGGGATGAACTCTTCTGCACGACGTCATAAAAGGTAAGGTGAAAAGAAAGAAGAGCTTAAGAAGAAGGAGGATTCAAGTATTAGATAAATTGAAGCATAGGAGAAAATTCTGGGAACTCAAAGAGGATGCAGATGACAGGATGCATTGGCGGTCTAAGTTCACACAAAAAAAATCAATTCACCTGTCGTAGGACAGAACACCTACTACTACTACTACTACTACTACTACTACTACTATACTACTACTACTACTACTACTACTACTACTACTAATAATAATAATAATAATAATAATAATAAAACACACCAGTTACTTCCCACATAAATTGAGACACCCTGTATATACACAGACATCAACCAATAATATGATGTCAATAGCTAGAAAGCAAACCGAGTCATGTCGTATAAAATAATAATACTTACATTTAAGTTAATTTAATTGATTAAAATACTTACAAATTAATTTTAAAAGTTTTAAAATGTAAATACATTATCTACAATCATATTGATCACAAAATACCAATATATGACTGTTTAGATAATATTGAAGTAAAAAAAAAACCAAATTAATTTTTAATTTTTATTTTGCTGCTAATCTTAGATATGAGAATTTATTTTGAGCAGGTCTAAATCTCACACAAAAATTTAGAAGGCTTGTATAGCTTCTTTGGTATATCCTAGCTCATCCCTCCCCACACAGCCTGGGTACCTCCTGTACTTACACCTATGATGACTTTAATGACACATTCAATTACCGAACACTGTAGTTGATACGCGAATATGGGAAGATAATTTATATTGCTTTTAATACTTTATTGTACCTCCGGTGATAATATTCCTGCTGTTAAAGTTCTTTACATAAATTAAATTGAAATAAAGTGAGATTATTTAAAAGTCAGGATGTCTCGATTGTGTTAGTTTAATTTAAATAGTAGTAAAATATTCCGCTTCCCATTTCTAGCTGTTGTATCCTGTAGGACGGCCGGCAGATATTTATCTTCTCACGCGAACTGCACACACTTCGTATTAAGGTCATTCGACAGTTAACATTTGATTGCACAATAACTAGATATTCATAGAAGGTGTGCACAAATGAAATATTTACAATATTATTACTATTTATAACGTTGATATGATTAATGTATATTAGTTGAAAAAATGACACTGGAACACAGGAATCTAACCCAGAACCTTCGACTTAGCGCACAAATGCTCCACCAGCGAGAGAGCCAGGTCTCATACCGGACTCGGGGCCATTCTTCACTCATATTTTAAGGCTGAGTCCTTGAGCATGGGATAAATCCTGGATAGCTTCGTAGTAAGGCATTGGTGCACTTAGCCAAAGGTTCCGGGTTTGATTCTGTATCTAGATGTCATTTTTCAACTAGTTTAAATTAATTTGAATGTGGTCTCTTCCTTTTCACACGGTGTCGTAATTATAATAATCTCCAACTTGTGTATTGATATTCCTTAATATTATTATTAATAATATTAATATTATAAATACAATAATAATAATAATAATAATAATAAAAATATTTCACTCTTCACACCTCATTTAAATATCTAGCTAAACTAAATTTCAGCTCCATACATTACTTACTTTACCTTAGCAAAGGTATACAAAAAGCATAAAATAGTAAGATTGACCCCTTACAACTCGTGAACTATAATTATTGGAAATCAGTGAATCACTATTTATAAATATACACTGGTTAAAGTTGTGTAATAAAACGTGTATGTTCGAATGACCTTACTCGCTAGTTGCTATTTAGTGAGCGGCATCACGCCCAGCGTAGCGCTTATCTACTCACGGGAGCGCCTGAGAGTTAGGCAAGTCATAGATCTCACCAGTTGAGCGGGCAGTAGGAGGCCACAGGGATGGTCTGGCACGAGAAGGTTGATTAACACCAGTAAGACATCTTGTGAATGTGGGGAATGCCAGGCCTCCACCGTGGTTCGGATTCCACGTTAAACTGTAGGTCCTTCATTTCATCTCACAATCACCCTTTCATTACACATTAGCGTAAGTGCGTATAACCCGAAGGGGTAGTAAGACGCGGTGCTAATAATAATAATAATAATATAATAATAATAATAATAATAATAAAACACCAGTAAGGCTGTGAATTAATTCACACTAGATAGACTGTGGGTCCATTAACACCAGATAGACTATGCATGAATTCACAATAGATACTTTAGATAAATTAATAAAAATCTCCCCTAAATTATAACATCTTCATCTCTACCAAAATAGCTTACTTGATATTATATGCGTCTAACCCGAGCGGGTGGGAAGGGATAAGTGTTGAAGTAAATAATGGACTACTTACGTAAAATTGAGCTCAAAGATTCGATTTATATTTAGTGGCTCGGGAAAAACCTTCGAATCAATAAAAAAGCGCGCCAGACAGGGAGTTTGGAGAACTTCATCCCCTTTCAGACCACCAACATTGATTAAAAGTCACTAAAATTTGGTATTATATAATTCTACTTTCTCATATCAAGAGAAAGTATTGTAATCGTGAAAAAATCTACCTTGAGATTATAATGAATTTGTATGTTTTGTGTGAAGCTGAGCCCAAAAAAAGCGAATTTTACAATTCTGTCCGTCTGCCATGGTCCAACATTATATTTTGTCCAACTGAATTTATTTTTAGGATTAAAGATTATTTTTTAAATTCGACTATCACTAGATTATGGGTACTTTACTGATGAATGATTTTTGTGAGTTCCCAATTTTTCGAAAGTGGCTAATGCCTAACTCACTAGTGTGATTAGTTCATAGACGTATAACCCGAACGGATAGTAAGATGCTGTGCTAAAAAAAAAGTTTGTCAACACAATACGAGTGTATGAACAACAATGTTCTTTAAAAGAATAGCTCACGCATTTGTCATCAATTATTTTGGCTTCAACACTTGGACTTAAAGCCTAAAAACACCTACTGTTTCAAATGTCTGGGAAAATAGAAAGTGTTTTAAATTTTTTCTATAAAACTTTTCTTTTTGTAAACATTATTATTTAAAACTCAGTTTATACTTACGGTAATGACAATACACTTTTGTCTGTAATGCGGCCTTTCAAGCATTTAAATGTTCATGGTATCACTTATGATCAAACGCATTTAAAGATCCTGGTCTAAGACTTCACTCTTGAATCGCAGATGACTGCACTCGTGGTGCTTTATACTAAATCTTTTTTCTACTCTCCCTCCACGCGAAAGCCGCTACATTTCCTCAGCAATTCAACCCTCCATATCCGGACCCAACGCGGATAGCCTAACCCCGTGGATGCTAAGACGAGGTATACACGAATCAAAAGGAAATCCTGTCATTTACCAGAGCCTGCTTCATATTACGTCCTATGGCGCACCCAACGGGGGAAAAAGGCATTATCTCCCACAAATTTACGGATTTAAAATAATTTTAATAAAAACTTAAATCAATATTGGATGTGGAACTAAAATATAGAGCACTAAAATGAGTCGAGTGCTTAGGCTCACTTTGAAACTAAGCTTAACTCTAAATGTGCGTTCCGTTTTGAACATTAAATGTTCCACTGAAATTCCCAATTTTGGGGGGGGGGGGGGATCTTCAATACATTGTTTATAAGTCCGTAGACAAATAAAGTTTTAATAACCTTATTTGTTGTTTAAGCCGCTAATTAGCTAATTTTATGAAAAACAAATAGTGTAAAAATAGTCGAGAATTTGAAACAACCTTTTTTTTAAATACTTTCTTCAACCTATATTGAAAAAAACAAAGCGAAGCATATAAATTTAACGCATTTGGTTAAATTTTATTATAATTATCAACAATAAAGCGAAGAAGAAAGCCATTTACAGAACTAAAATTACGTAAATAATTGTACAAGATACCATTGTTAAGAACTCCAAATCATACATTCCTGGATTCTCCGCTGCTTAACTTAATATTGTCAAAGCTTTTTATTTTATTACTTGACTTTTTTAATATGGGAAAATTTGTGCACCATGATTTGCGCAAATTCTTTTTATTTCTAGTCTTTAAGTACCAAATTAAGAAAGAATATTATCTTTTTTTTTCTTTGTTATATAATAGTTTTATAAGAAATAATAGTGTATTAACTACACTTTTTAATGAACATTAAGATATCTTCCCAATAAAAAAATATTTATTTTTCGCTCTAGTAGACATCTTAATCAGTTTATCTTAGTCTTTGTTCATTATTTGTAGGCGGTCCATGTACAAGTCCTATTACCTCTCAGTAGCTAATAGTTTTACGCCACTGAACATGAGCAACACGTGTCCCCTCTATTCCCTCCCCTCTCACTTTTTATAGCTCCCCTCCGCGTAGAAAAAACAGAAAATTGAATGTTTCTGGTCTGAGTAACGTTGTGCTGTTACAATACAGCAAGCAGACAACAATTTACTTGCATCTCTTTATTCCTCTTTGTACATATAGATATATAGATAGAGGGGTATAAAATAAAATAAAACGTTCTGGGCCGCCGAAGTTCGTTAGCACTGTATTATGTAGAGGAGTCCTTTGAAGTCACCGCCTCTCTCCCAGGTAGAGAGATTCGTCACACGGCGACAATGACGGCTCAATCTCGGCGGCAAACATCAAAGGGACAGATTACACACTCTCCGCTCTGTGGAGGGGAAGGGGGTGTGTAGTGTGGGGGGGGGGGGGGTATTTTTATTCCCCGACTAAATCACGGGTATCAGACTGAGTATCATGCGCACTTACCAGCTCCTGACCGTTTTTACAGCCCCTCTCGTCCGCTCGCATACTACCCGATGATGTTATTAAAGAAATTGAAAGTAGCGCCCATAGCAAATTATCGCGTGAGCATTTACGACCATTACCAAATTAGGAGATGGCACGATATATTATTATTTTATTATTTGTTTTTAAAAGCGCTTTTAAAGTGAGTTGGGCTATTAGTGGTTACGGACTCCCACTTTGAAGCAGAATATGTCGTACCTCGCTTTTATTCGCATTAAAATGAATAATAATGCGGTATCCACTCCGGACCAGGACTCAAACCAGATCCTCTGAGTTAGTTAGTATCACAACACTTCAACGCTGTAGTCTATATCACGGGTAGAAGTAATATAATTCCTTTTAAAATTATTCAATAATTTTTATTTGAAAAATATATCTTTTTATTTGAGAAAAATTTACAAACACAAGGCTAATACGGTATCTACATTTTTAGTTTATAATTCAATTTTCTTAAGATTTGGTGTTTACAATAATTATAAAAAGGTATATAAATAATGTGAACAAAATAACACGGAACGAATTAAAAGTTGGTTGGCTAAAAATGTAGAGAACCTAATATAATATAATAAAAAATAGTGGTTTTTGTAAGTCTTTTCTTACAAATAACCTATAGCTTGAGATATTTGGTTTATTCACGAAAACGTCATGTAGGAGTCTTCCAGCCAAGATGGAGAGTAAAAAGTCCGTGGAAACATATGTCTAGCTAGAATAGGAAACAAGAGAGAGGTAATTTCAAAAATCAAGCAAATGTTTTCAAGGCGCAAATAGGTCTATTTTAGTGAGTGTTAAAACTCGTCAGAGGAAGAGGGGAAGTGTTATCGGTAAATAAACAATAGGTCTCTTTGGAGAATTACTCATTTCTTCCTTCTCTTCCTATGTTGTATAAATGTTATAGTGTTCAAGTTAAGTGCAACCCGCTTCGCGAAATAGCTTCTAAATTTCCGAGTAGGCAACGTCATTAACTATAGTGGCTTGAAATATATTTTGTTTCATCATCAGCCCCATGCCGTGGTCAAGACCGCCAAGCTCCAGTGCGTCAATCAGTGGAAGATCTAATAACTCGCCAGTTCGAATCACATGCAGGTCGAAGTTAAGTTGGGTCCGTATGTGGTACGAGAATTCATTAATTATTCATAAGTTTAGTTCCAAATGTTGATGACTCTCAGCTTGTGTTAACGACACCCCCTATTGGAGATTTCTAAGCGGTTTCGCGAAGCTGGTTGCATCTTAACTGGATCTACTACACTCTAAACAGTTAACTCTGCAAGGCCTCTTACTTATCTACTGATAACACTTACTCTGGTGACCTGTTGGTCTAGGGGTAAGGTGTCGGACTTCTGTGCTGGGGTCTGGGGTTCAATCCTTGGTCCCGGCACAGATTTATCTGATTATCAAACCCTTCCTTCACCTCTGACAAGACATCTTGTGAATGTGGGGAATGCAAGGCCTCCACCGTGGTTTGGATTCCACGTTAAACTGTAGCTCCTTCATTTCATCTCACAATCACCCTACCATTACATATTAGCGTAAGTGCGTATAACCCAAACGGGTAGTAAGACGCGGTGCTAATAATAATAATAATAATAATAATAATAATAATAATAATGTTAATAATAATAATAACTTACCCTCTTCGTCTGCCTATTTGCGCCTTGAAAACATATACTTGATATTTAAAGTGACCCTTTCCTTGTTTCCTATTCAAGATAGACAATATGTTACCATGGACTTTTTTAATCCTCAACCTAGCAGGAAGACTCCTACAGGACTTTTTTTTTAATAAACAAAATAGCCTAAGCTGTAGATGATTCTTTAAAATTAAAATAATAATTTTGTGACACTGTAGGACTATTTTAGAGTTACTTAAAAATTTATGGGTTTAGTTTCAACGATATTTCTTTAAAAACTCGTTGAATAAAACGTAAATTCACTAACATGAGAAACCCTATCTTGACATGCCATGACGTCACAGGTAGACAACGTCCTTAAAATCTATTAATAGGATAAAAATGTTCTATAAGCTTTAATTTCTCTAAAATCTAGTAGAACCTTAACACCTTTGAAAACAGAAATTAGCTAATCTATTGAAAATAAATTTCGTCTAAATAGGTTTAACAATCAAAATAAATCTATTTTCATTTTTTTTATTGAAGTTCATCTAGTCTTTATTCCTGAACCAAAGAATAAGTATATATTTGGCACATTTCTTGATTTATTCTAACTACCCTCTATAAACAAAAAATAATTCATTTACAGCAACTAGATAACTTAAATCTAGGACCTTAGCTACAATAAAATAACTCCAATTACATTCTTTAAACATTAAATATTCATACACTGTGTTGGTCTCACGCCTCTTGGTAGCTACCCCCCTAATCCATCCACTCGCCTTTCAAAATATCACTTTCGCTATAATCTTAAGTAAGTTTCTGGGTGTGCCACTAATGAGCAAACAGCATATATCTATATTATTTTAGTTTTATCGACAAGTTTTCTTTTGAATACAAAGACGTCACAACCAGCCGAGGTCGACGGATTTTTCTTGAGCAATAAAAATTCGTAGCACAACTTTCTTCGGAGGGGAAGTAAAGCCGTCAGTCTAATTCCGATTGGGACATGTAAAAACCCTGGAAGGTATGTAAAAAATACTTCTCCTGGCAAAATTGGTAGAACCTTTTGCTCTTGCTCATAGACATTCTCGTATGCTGTTATAACCAATAGTATCAGAAAGTTCACGTTAAATACCTTTAATAATTAAATAAATTTAAAAACAATAATGCAATGAAACATTATAATTATGGCTACTAGTTAGATATTTTATTATACCCTTTTTCGATATAGTTTCATCAGTAATTCGGGCAGTATCAACTTTTTTTAGTAGGTGAGTAGGGGAGGGAGGGGTGTTAACCCTCAAAGCTCCCGCTCTATCTACATTTTAGTGTGTAGCGGTACTTCTTTTAACTATCAGGTCGTAAGCCTCGTCTTTGTTTCGGACCACCTCTTCTATAGACCAGGCGCTAGCTTACATTAATATGACAGAATTTGACTTCTGGACCATGTTCTGGGGACCCATCAGTTAAATCTTTCGCATTCTCAGCAACATAATCCAATAAGAAAGATAACCAGAAAAAAAGGAGCTTTATAGAAAATTACTAGCTACATTATGATTTTCTTTTAGCTATACAGAGAAATACTAGTACTGCAGAGTTGATAAAGCATCAGTAATCCTTTATCAGTCTTTCATGGTCCTTGGTCTGGAATTCTTAAAAAAAGGAGAGAACACATAACTTCCAAAATAGCAGTCTAGATACCTACACAGTAAGGAAAACAAAACCTTTTTATGTCTGTTCCTATCTAATTTAATTTTACAGAATGCTTAGGTTCCAAAAGGCTGTCCTCTTGTTATTGGTGAGTATTTTTTTGAATAGAACCGAATGCTCTGAGAAAAACGATGAACAACATGTTTCCAATATAGCACATTTCGCCAGTTATCACTTGGAGGCTGATTCTAGAATGTTATTTCATGTTTAGGAAGCTGTTCAACAGAACTATTCATGCGGTATTGTTATTCACAGTCCTGAAACTTATGTTTTTATACTTAGAATTCGATAACTGTTGGTTGTGTTGGCCTTTTGATAATTGCCAGGGTCAGTGAAAATAGAAGATGTATTGGGTGCCAAATTGCTTCAGAGTATTATGGGGATGCAGTTAGTGAAGTTCTGCCACCAGCGTTACATGCTCTGACAGGGTGTGACATAACAAGTAAACTGGGTACAAAAAAGCCCTAAGATTTGCAAAGCAAACAGTAATATCGATACTTAAGTCTCTTAAGCTTAAATACCTTTGTAGAAAATCAACTAAAAGTACTTGAGTTGTTAAATTTACAGCATATCAAGCAGCCTGGACAAATTTGTGATGCGAGTAAACACATTCTATTTTTGGCCAGCCCTAACGTCTTAAATAATATTGGCTCTCTACCCCGCACTTCTGATAGTTTTCGACTTCATGTACTCCGAGTATTAGCTCAATTTCATGTTTGGGAGCATTCATTAAATGCATTTGTTGAGCCACTTGATCTGTGGAGATTTGGCTACGTTACAGATTCTGAAGGTAACATACGACATGTTATAATGAAACAGTCCATTAAAAAAATCTGCTGTTCCTATGCAAGTGTCAACATTTATGTTTGAAAAGTTTATGCGTTTGTAATTTAAGCGAAACTTGATTCTGTGCGTACTGTTCCTGTCACATTAATGGCTGCAAGAATTTCAACAACGAAATAAGTATTGACGAAGAAGAGAACGGTGAAGAAGCTAATTGCATTTAACTTTAAATTTTGAGATAAATAACATTCTTTTGAGGACTAACAACTATTTAACATTTAACCCTTAATTTTTTTTAAATTAACTGATATGTATTTTGTGTATTTAATTTTAATTTGTTCAGTCATAAAACAATACTTATTTGGATAACACATTATTCTTATATAGATTAAGGCCCCTTCATTGTTTTAAGTATCAGCATTAGTAAAATACAGGTTAACTTAAGTTATCAACGTTAGAACCCTACGTAATAGAAACCATTGCAATTTTTAAAAATCTTGTTACGATAAATGAGCCGAGAGTTATAGTGGAAACAAAATTCCACCCCGAGCGAGCTATTCACCCCCTCCCTCACGGGTCATCCACCCTCCCCCGGAATTGACAACATCCCTTTTCATACTCGCCTGGTTCCCCAGAACATGGATCAGAAGTAAAATTTTGTCATACTTGAAATGCATACTCAATGTAAGCTAGCGCCTCCATTATACCTCAACTGGACTTGGTGCAATTAAGGTTTGGGTTGTGTTTAACCTTTTTAGAACCCTTACTTGTGGTCTAATTTGTGGAGCAATTAGGGCTTGCTCAATACAGAAGGTCAAGATAAGACAAACCCTTGCTACTCTCGGTCAATAATAATGCCCTCCCTCTATTAGACCTTATCTAGCTCTACTTGTAAATATGATTTATTTTAGCACCGCATCTTACTACCCGTTTGGGTTATTCGTTTATGTACTAATTACGCTTATGTTTTAGGGATTAGGAAGAATATATTTTGCACCCGTAGACCACGTTAGACCACGTGAACAACGAGCGGTTATGGAAATGCTGAAAATAGCTCCGTAGTTAATGAAATGCGTTGAAATATATTTCAGGAACTACGATGTCGGTACAAAAGATTTCGAGCCCACCTGCGGGGACCCAAGGAACGTTGAACGCAGCGGCGAACTCCAACCTTGGTGTAATTTGTGTCGTCGTTAACAAAGGTTTATCAAAAATTATAATTTATTCACATCCCTGACGAACCCAGAACAGCGAGTCTCCAGATGACAGACAGCCCCGAGAGACGAGGTCGACAAGACAATAAACAGTGTGTGACGTCAGACAACATGGCTACTCCTCATTGTCTAGTTGGGGTGCAGGTCTCCGGTCAGACCTATTCACAAAGAAAACCATCCTCTCGCACACCTTGGGATTCGAACTAGGAGGCCATAGGACCACAAGAATGTGGAGATCACAGGTTTATCTTTGAATTATTGAGATCATATGAGACTTGATGGGGTAGAAATAACCTAAAAACCGAGAAGGAGGTCCCCCAAGGTTTGATTCAGTGTGGCCAATATTCCCTCGTGAGTGTGAGCTAATCACAGTACCAGATTGTTGTGTATCAATCAATAAACCCAGCTAATCACGGTGCCAAATTGTTGTGTATTTATCAATAAAACCAGCCAATCATAGTGTGAGATTGATTTGTATTAATCAATAAAACCAGATAATCATAGTGTCAGATTGTTGTGTATTAATCAATAAAACCAGCTAATCACAGTGTCAGATTGTTATGTATTAATAAAAAAAACGCTAATCACAGAGTCAGATTGTTGTATATTAATCAATAAAACCAGCTAATCATAGTGTCAGATTGCTGTGTATAATCAATGAAACCAGCTAATCACAGTGTCAGATTGTTGTGTATTAATCATTAAAACCAGAAGTATTTAATCACACTCGTATATAAGTAAATTGGATTCATAAAATTATACACAATTAAAAATAACGCAAAACTAATTAAAAAAATTGGCGTGACCAAATCCCATAAACTTTTTCATAATGAGTATTATTGCTTCGAAGAAGAAATAAAAAAAAAATTACCCTTAAATATGTTTACTCATAAAAACAAACCAACACATCATTTTGTTAGTCCCAATAATCCAGCTTTATACTAACACATTTTAAATCTATTTGTTAAAATATATTTAGCAAAATTCAAATTTTCAAAATAAACTCTTTGTAAACTATGCTAAAAATTATTTGTTATTTGTAAAAATAAAAAATTATTTAATTTATCATGAAAAACATTTCACATATTCCCATTATAAGTTCATTCTTCAAGGTCGATTTCAGAAACACACTTTGCGAATGTTGGTTTCATTAACTGAAACAATTATTTTAGGAAAAATTGTAACATATTGTAACGTGGGGCGCACGTGACCTGGGAGGGTCACAGGCCGTTCACACGTGAAAGTGTGAACCACGAGTTCTTTTAGAGATATTGGGGTAGGTTGCCGACCAAACACGAATAAAAATGCCCACGGAATATTCAAGGTTATGATTATTAAAATTACCACACATACACACACTGATTAACTATATATCTAAATTAATTATAACTAAACAAGTAATTAATTAGAATAAAAAAATAACCTTAAACAAGTCTGTAACTTAAATTAACGAATAGAGCACAGAGATGTAAGTAAATTAAATAAATAAATTAACAACTCTAAAACATCTAATAACTATTCAAATATTAAAATACAGTCACAAACATGTTCATTAACACAGTAACAATAAATGTCTACATCACCCGTGTACTTAGTCCAACACTTGTCCCGCACACGATACACTGCGATGACCCGCGATACGCAAACACCGGTCCACACACTGGACACGCAGGTCCACACACTGGACACGCAGGTCCACACACTGGACACGCAGGTCCACACACTGGAAACGCAGGTCCACTCCCAGCCCCACTGGTTGAGAGCCAAGAACTGAACTACTCTGCACGGCTATCGCTGAGCTTGTTTATATAGGGGTGGTGACAGCTAAGGGTCTAGAATCCTCCATTTCTAAAGTTAAGAGTCCAGAATAAAATGGGTCCCGACCCTTCCAGATGTGTCTCCGTCCTCCCCCGCACCTCCCTGGCCCCTCTAATCCCCCCAGTCAAGTGAGAAGGTCACTACCTACCTGCTAGACAAGGAGGGAGACAGAGAGAACAAGGAGCGCAGCCAGGGTAAACAATGAGAGCACGCTGGTCCCACTGTTAAGCACTAATCTTGTTACAATATTGTATTAATACCAAAAGTAGATTAAAATTGAAAAGTATTATACATTTTAAAGAGAAAAAAATAAATACGAGCATGTTTGGAACAATTTTATTTAAAGTGCTTACTATGACACGTGCTTTTGTGTTATAGTTCAAATGGAGGCAGCAAATGGCCGAACGATCCCCCCACCGCCAACGGCAGTGAATCCCCCTCACCACACCGCAGGAGCACCGCCTCAGAGACAGGGAGACGGTTCTTGAGCCCTAGCTATGGTGCGGCAGACGGGGATAACGGCCTCCCTTCAAGGCGCTGATATGGTGGGGGTGGGACCGTCTTCAGCCCCCCAATCGGGATTTAGTGGCCTGGTAAACCAGGTAGGTGGGGCCCTGTCGAATGGTGTCCCTCTTTGGATCGTCGAAGAGAGAATTAAACAATTGAGGTGTTTCTTTTATACTGGTAGAGAAATTACCGTAAATCTTGGTGCTCCAGCAAGCGATCGTGACGCATTAAGCTGGCTTGAAGAACAAATTACTAATTTGCTCAATCGACTGCAGGACCATGGCATCAGCGCCGATGACAATGTAGGCTTACTTTTGATTAGCACGGGCTCGACGTTGAACCCTGTATATGTCTCATTTAGGCAAGCAGATCAGTTAGACGCTCGAGCCGTGCTTGATAACGTAAGTCGTGTGTTACAAAGTAATAGTTTGTTTTTGAGTACAGCATCACTGTACGTTAAGCTCAGCCACTTTAAAGAGCCGTGTGGAAGGGGTAATCATAAATGTGATAAACTCTCTCCCGCTAGCACATATAGCCGTAAAAACCATAGAATCATTACGATTCAAAATGGCGACACACTTTGCATTGCCCATTCATTGGTTATTGCCAAAGCTATATGTGACATTAAAAGAGAACCAGGATGCATAGATGTGAACACCTTTAGACAAATCAAAATGGGTCGTCCTATTGAAAAACTCAAAGCAGAGGAATTATGCAGTGGTGCTCGTGTGAATCTTGTGAAAGGTGGTGGAATAACTGAACTGTAACCATTTCAAACATACCTCTCCGAACACAAAATCACCGTGTTCAGGGACCGTCGGGAGAAGCAGGTCCTATGTGAGGGGCCTACTCCCTCCAAACATTTCTTTAAAGGCTACCTTGATTTGCATTTTCAAGACGATAAGCAAAACCATTTTGATGTCATAACATCCTTGACAGCCGCATTAAAGTGCTCGTACTTTTGCCGCGAGTGTCGTGTACAGTTTAATGATAAGAACAAACATAAATGTGAATCCGCGTGCAAAAAGTGCTACGCTAAAATGGTTTGTAGCGGAGGTTGATCTGTGGTCTTTAGAGACGGCGGGCGTTGGTTCACAAACTAGACATGTTTTGATAACCATAAACGTCCCGGTTTTTGCAGAGGTCACAGGTTGGTCTGTGATGTCCAAAAAGTTTGCGAGGTATGTGGGCAATTTTTCAGTTTGGAAAGAGCAAAATATTCACATAGGTGTTAAGAGACTTTTTAAAGAGTATGCAAGACGAATCGTCCTTTTGATAATTTCTGTTATATGAAGCAGGCCCCATCAAAGCCGTCGCTGGGAAAGAGCAATTTCATGTTTGTATTCTATGATTTTGAATGCAGACAAGAAACGCTTCTTCAAGGTGTGGCTGGCACGTACTTGCACGAACCTAACCTATTTGTCGTGCAGACGTGTTGCAAGGCCTGCGTCCATATAGATGCAAATTACCATAATTGCAAAGAATGTGGGGGCGATAGGACTCGCATATTCAAGGGTGATACCACAATGGCCCAATTTTTCAGATTTTTAGAGCAAATTAAAGCATCAAAATTTAAGGCTATCACCATCCTAGGCCATAATGCAAAAGGCTATGATGGCAATTTTATTTTAAAATATATAATAGAGGTTAAAACATGGTCTCCAGTGCTCATAACGAACGGTGGGAAAATCATGTCCATGCGTTACGGCCCGCTCCACTTTATTGACTCGCTGAACTTTCTCCCGATGTTGTTGTCCATGATGCCAAAAACATTCGGCTTGGACGAGTCTTTGGCCAAGGGAGATTTCTACCATTTTTCAACAACAACAAAAACGCGGGGTATAGAGGTCACTTGCCGCCAAAGGAGGAGTACGGTATCGGTGAGATGTCAGTTGAGGGAAAGGATGCACTTTGAGAAGTGGTATGACGCGTTGGTCAAAGAAAATTATGTCTTTGATTTTAAACGCAGTTGGAACTGTATTGTGTGAAAGATGTAGAGATCCTAACGAAGCCTGTCTAAAGTTTAGAGACATGCTCATTGAGAAAGCAAAGGTGATCCTTTCAAAGAGGCGTGTACGATAGCTGGAGCGCCATGTTGGTTTACCACTGAAGTCATCTTAAGGAGAATACTATCGGTATTACCCTAACAGTGGCTACCAGTGTGCAGACCAACAGTCGTACATCGATGTACAATGGCTCTGCTGGGAGGCCCATCAACGTGGTGTCTCTATTCTTTATGCGGGTCACGGCCGTGAGGAATATGTGTTAGGGCGACGTGTAGACGGTGTTGTTAAATCTGGAGATACCACCACTGTCTTTCAGTTCTGGGGCTGTTTAAGGCACGCGTGCCCTCTCTGCTACCCTGACAGGACCACCACTACCAAAAATAGTCCCCACGAGACTATGAAGACGCGCTATGAAGCGACATGGCTTGTTGGAAAAGTTTAATAATACCGGCTACACGGTCGTAGAGATGTGGGAGTGTATGTGTAATGGATGAAACGCACAGACAAGGACTTGCAGCAATTTGTACTCCAGCACGAGGTGTATACCAAGGAGCCCCTCAGCCCTAGGGATGCATTCTATGTGGGCGTACAAATTGTATCAAGCTCTACCACGAAGCAGACCTTTCTTGTGGAGAGAAGATCAAGTACTTGGATGTGTGTTAGTTGTATCCTTACGTTTGCAAGTACAAAAAATACCCGTCGGCCACCCCAAAATTCACTTGGAACCAAATTGTCCGTCTATAGATCAAGTAGAAGGCATATCCAAAGTTACAGTGACGCCTCCACGGGATTTATTCATGCCCGTATTGCTTACACGGTTGCACGACAAGTTAATGTTCATCTTGAGCAGAAATGTGGGAAGGAGAAAAACCAAGGCGCGTGTCAGCACAACGACAAAAAAGATCGCTAGTTGACAGGCGTCTGGGTGATTGATGAGATCCGGAAAGCCGTTGAGAAAGGCTACACCGCTGAAGCAGTACACGAAGTGTGGGAGTACAATGTGTCTGTTTACGATCGTCAGACACGTTCTGGCGGATTGTTTCACGGGTCATTGGTACATTGATACTTTCATGAAAATAAAACAAGAAGCCAGCGGATGGCCAGAGTGGTGTACCTAACAGAGGAAAAGTGATGTTATATTAAAAATTATGAGGAAAGGGAAAGGATAAAACTCGATTTCGGCTCTGTTTGTAAAAACCCTGTTCTCAGCACTCTGGATAAACTTTTTTTAATTCACTATGAGGAAAGTTTGGGCAAAGACCCGATTTACCACACGTAGCCGTTGTTAACGACTATCAGGGCATCCACAAGTACCTGACGGATCCGTACATCACCATGGACAGCAGAATTACGGTGGTCAGGAAAGCTACATTAGCGCCTTTGTATCTGACGGTCCCAAGAATTACGCGTACCGATTTTGTGTTGATGGCGATCCCGCCAAAACAAAAACGGTGTGCAAGGTTCGCGGGATCACCAAAGCTATAGCAACCGGAACAACGTTAATTTTGACGTTTTGAAAGCGATGGTCACCGAACAGGCTGCGGAAAGATACATACAGATACCGCACAAAATTGAAAGTAAAGGTCTTGCGACTCTATGTACCGTTTCGCAGACTAAAGTCTACTGGCACGTGTACACCAAACGTCGGATAACCGATGATTATAACACTTTACCGTTTGGTTATCAGAGTCCTTGTAAACGCACTCCCCACGACTAAAAGGGATCATTTAGACAGGCTGAATAATCACCTTTTTTTATTTTCACTCTAGACAGTTCCACTGACATACGATTTTTCAAAATTTGAGATATTTTTTCATTTTTTTTCTGCATGAAAACAAGCATATTTTTTATTTATTTTAGGCACCAGGGATACTTTTTTATATTTTTTATTTGCCAGTACAATCCTCCACTACATGATTTTTTTCTAGTCAATTAGTTGTTTGTATATATTTTTATTCTAGTCAATATAATAAACTGTTTGTATATATATATTATATTTATTTTCTTTTAAATTGAAACCAGCTCTATGTATATATTATATTGAACCATCTTTAGTACCAAGGCCACCCTTCCCCCTATGTATAAAATATATATTGTAAATATTCTCAGTATACTTTTACTGTTAGTAAATAAATATTTTAAAAGCTTTATGTTTGTGTTTTAACGTTAATAAATATATATTGTAAATATTCACAGTATACTTTTCACTGTGTGTATGCTTTTTCATGATTGTAAATAAATATTGTAAAAACTTTAATGTTTGTGTTTTAACATCTACACCCGCACCTTCCTCCTATCCTATAAATATAAGTTCATAAAGCTTATAAGCTCAGTCTCAAACATTATGGACAAGTGGAAACATCCATTTCCGGCCATCATCAGCGGCCCTTCCGGCTGTGGAAAGTCACATTTTGTAGCAGACTTTATCCGTCACTTTACTCAATGTGTGACGTTAAATTTGATAAAATCACATGGTATTATGCTTTATGGCAACCGGGGATTTGAACAAGACGAGACAAGTCCCCACGTCATATTCTGTAAGGGTTTACCGGAAATGGATGACATCTGTAATGACTCTCCACAGCTAATTATATTGGACGACCTGATGCGTGAAGCCAACAAGTGGTCGTCGATCTTTTCACCAAAGGATGCCACCATCAAAATATTAGCGTCATGTACCTTACACAAAATATATATCACCAGGGCAAGGGCCAAAGAGACATTTCCTTAAACGCACATTATATCGTGCTTTTTAAAAATCCCAGGGATACAGCTCAGATTCAACACTTTGCATGTCAGGTATGTCCTGAAAATCCCAGTGTTTTACAAGAGGCTTACACTGATGCTACAAGTACTCCTCACGGCTATATATTGTAGATTTCAAACAAGGTACACCTGAATGGTTCAGATATAGAACCCGCACAAATGTCGGGTGCTGCGTGTTTCTACCACGCAAAAGCTATAAAAACACGATACTTCCCGATTACAAATCATTTCATAACCATGAGTCTCAAAGTGCTGAAGCAGCCCTCTGCTACGTGCGATGTATCGCATGAATCCGCAGCAACGTGTCGCCTTGATGAAAACGGCAGACAAGAAACTGATTGACTACAACACTTAAAAGGGCGGGTGACGTTGATAAATGCACAGAAGACAAAGTTACGTGCTCACAAGCAGGTGTTGCGCAAGCTGGTCTAAGGGGAGAGTGCTGGAAGAAGAAGAGACGTCTACTTGTTCAGAAGGGAGGAGCGTTCTTGCCCTTACTTTTAGCCCCTTTAATCAGCGGTGTCCTTGGTTCCTTATTCAACAAGTAAATAATGGAACACACGAAAAATATGATATTGGTGTCCCGAAAACATTACACCGTTACGAGCAACGCCACCAACAAGTGGCATCGGCAACAAATCTAGTAGTCTCCGAGATGGACAAGGAAATGGAAAAAATCCTCGCTTCAAAATTTGACGACAAGTCTAATGGACTTTATATAACAAGTGCTACAGTGCTATCTGCACTTTAGTCAACACCCTCCGCCATCTGAAAATACCACCACCATCACCCCTGAAGTATCTGTACTTCCCATCCCTGCTGTACTTAATACTGTACCAGCACAGGCACGTAAAAAAACTGAACTTTAACTAGAACATATTATTTCCCGAGGCGGCGTCTCTTGGGACTCAAACGGAGAAGTGAATATTCAAGATACGCCTCTCCGCCGATCCAATATTGTGGATTTAGTCAACGATCTGATCAGAGCAAGAAGACACAGCGAACCGTAGGGGTGGCGAGAGTTTCTCACGGCTCTGCAAAAAATAAACGAATCCGAAAGAATTTCTTGTAAATCCAAAACGTTTGGCGCCCATTAGAGATTCGACACCCGTAACACAACTACTTACACCGTCGCAACGCCCTAAGAAAAAGAAACTGAATAGGGTGGATGAAAACAGGTGGCTGCCGTTCCAAGCTTAATGGACCGTTTAGCCGACATCTACTACGACCCTTCTCATTCTGTAGGGTTTGCAGGGGCGGTGTCGCTCATAAAAGCGTCCAAGAAAGATCCCAAAAAGTAAGAGAATGGCTTCGTGCGCAGGACGCTTATACCTTACACAAACCGGCGATGAAAAAGTGTCCACAGTAATAAGTACGTGGTTTCAATAATTGACAATCTCTGGCAAGCCGATCTCAACAATATGCGAAGTCTCAGAAAATACAATGATGGTTCAGTGTACTTGCTCATCGTCATCGACGTGTTTAGCAAGATGGCATGGGCGAGGACGCTTCCATCCAAGACGGGGAGCGTAGTGAGAGATGATATTCGGGACATTTTCAAACAAAGTGGCCGTAAACCTCTAAGTTTACAGACGGAAGAGGGGACAGAGTTCACGGCACGTCTAGTCTGGAAATTTCTCAAGCAAGAAGGCGTGCATTACTACATCACTCATAATCCGGATGTGAAGGAAAGCATCGTAGAACGATTCAATAGAACTCTGAAAGGACGCATGTGACGCGACTTTACCAAAAATAGCACGTATCGGTATGTGGATGTCCTCCAAGATCTAGTTGACGCTTACAACGGCGCAAAACATTCCAGTATCAAGATGGTGCCTACCGACGTTTCAGAAACTAATGTGCTTCAAGTCAGAGATAATCTGTACGGCAAAAGGCGTCCAAACTTGATAATAAGCCGAAAATAAAAGTCGGTGATACGGTGCGTATTAGCAAATCCAAAATACTGTTTGAAAAGGGTTACGAGAGCAATTGGAGCGAAGAGATTTTCAAAGTCAGCAGTGTCGTGTTGCGACAACCGGTCGTCTACAGACTCACCGATCTTGATGGGGAAGAGGAGGAGGGGACGTTTTACGATCCCGAATTGCAATGTACGTAATCCCGATACTTTTAAAGTTGATAAAATACTACGTGTCAAGGGTAAGGGCGCCAGAAAGAAAGTGTACGTTCAGTGGAAAGGTTACCCCACCAAGTTAAATTCTGGATTCCTGCCAGTTACGTTAGCGCCCTACCATGAAGGACCAGTTTTACATCACTTTGCCAAGTGACAGCTCTTTGGATGATTCCCGAAAAATACCCTCACAAATTTCTCCACGCAACTTCCTTACCGTCTTACACTCGAAGGCCGGTGGGAAGTCGCTCTGGCTGAATTTCAATATACGTGTTCTTTCACCACCGTACCCAAGGTCAAAATATAGTATGGTTCAACTGGGTGGACGCAAACGGCGTTGAACAAATTTTCAAGGATCATATCCCTCCTGGAAACTACAGCACTATCCATGAATTTATCAAAGCTCTATACGACGTAGAGGAGTTTAAAGGGGATTCCAGAGTTGTATTCAAGTACACAAACCCCAACAAAAAGTGACGTTATCTCTTCTTCACCAAATATACAGCTGCTGACTCTATCAAACCAACTAAATCTACAGCTCGGTTTCGATCCTCTGACTAATCTGATCAAAGTCCCAAAGTCACCGTACGCCGCCAATATTCTACTAGGCTTGCCCTCGCAAATGTACATCTATACGAATATCGTCGATTCTCAGCCCGTGGGTGACATTGTGGCATCGCTTTTACGTATTGTCGGTATCAACAACATAAACTATCTCTACGGCATACATAAGACAGTTAATTATGATCGGTTGCACTACATGCCCGTGTTTAGAAGGTAAATTGATATCTTGGAATCAATATAAGAACATACACGGGTTAACTTCTACCATTCGAGTTTGGAAAAGTGTGCTTTGAAACTTCATTTTCGACGCTGCTCAACATGAACTGTCCCTACCAAAGATACTATGTCAACCAGGTTTGAACAGGAACAGGTGTATCTTTGATCTACCACGGTGTTCCCTATCAACGAGGGCATGGGATAGCAAGTTTTTTCAGCGGCCTTTTCAAAAGCGTCGTACCGTTGCTGAGAAGCAGCGCTAAGGCCATTGGAAAACAGGTGTTTCCTACGGTATTGACGTGCTGTCCGACGTTGCCAATCAACGTCGTCCTTTCAAAGAGGCTTTACGGCACCGTATCGGCGAGGCTGAATCAACCTGAAACGCAAGGTGGAGCAGAAGATCGACACACTGATGATCGGCGCAAGCTATAAACGGCGTCGTAAGAAGCACAGACGTCAATTTTTCTGTCGTTTCCTGACGTAAAGAGGTCAAGAAAGAGCTTTAGATATTTTTATTTAAAATGTCGTTTCTACAACCCCAGTCCTGCGAGTGTGCCAGCAGTGAACTCGATCTCTTTTTCGTGTCACCCTTTCAAACCAGTCTTGAAAGTGGGCAATGGCTCCAGTACAAACCTGTCTCTTCCCTTACCAATGATTCGCTCATCGAATTTACCGTTACTGGACAAGGCGAGTTCTATATTGATCTTTCACAAACTATGCTCTATCTCAGGGTGGCCATCATGAAACCAGACGGTGGCGCTTTCACAGAGGTGGATCACATCGTTCCCGTCAACAACTGGTTGCATTCACTATTCACACAGGTGGATGTGTTTTTAAACAAAAAACTAGTCTCACTGCCCAGCAACACGTATGCTTATAGAGCGTACATTGAGACGTTGCTCAATTACAACAGTGAAGCCAAAATAACACATTTGACTTGCGGGCTGTGGTTCGCAGACAGCCAGAAACCTTTGAGGAGGCTAACGCTAGCAACAAGGGAATTGAGGCCCGTCACAGTCTCACCACAAAAAGTAAGACAGTGGATATTTTGGGGTATTTACACGGTGACGTGTTTAACCAAGAGAAATACCTTTTGAATGGCACCGAATTCTGAGTCAAGTTGGTCCGTTCCCGAGACGGGATTAGTCTTATTGCCGTCCCGGAACTCCCTCACTTTAAACTTCACATCTTCGAAGCCAGCATTCTAGTGAGACGTGTCAAAGTAGCACCTTCTATACTGTTGGCACATGCCAAAGCATTAAATGTCAGTCCCGCAAAGTATCCCATCACCGTATGGAAGTATAAACACTCTCTATACCTACGGGCGTGCAAGGGAAATCACTGGACAACGTATTCACCGGCCAGTTACCCAAACGGTGCATCGTAGGATTTGTGTCAAACGCAGCGTTCAACGGAGACGCCACCAAGAACCCGTTCAACTTTCAAACCTACGGCATGAACCATTTCTCGCTGTACGTGGACGGGGAACATGTGCCATCGAAACCGCTACAGCCCAATTTTTCAAACGGACACTATGTCATGTCCTACCACACACTGTTTTCTGGAAGGGGTTTCCATTTCATGAACGAAGGTAGCGACATCACACAGGAAGCCTTTCCCAAGGGATATCAACTCATGGATTTCGATCTCACACCTAATCTGTCCGCCCACATGATACCGCATTGGAATTTGACGAGGCATTGTTCTCTGAGCATCGAAGTGGGCTTCACCAGAGCTCTCACCGAAACTGTCAACTGTATCGTGTACGGAGAGTTTGCCAACATCATCACCATTGACAAGAACAGAAACTTCGTGACAGATTATGGGAGTTAATATAAACGGCTTCCCGCCCCTTACCCCCTTCATTTAAGCCATGGACGTCGTTGTGGATTTCCAGAGCTTCATAGATGACAACCAAGTGTTTATCGTCAAGGAACTGAGTTTTTTTTATCTGTATTCGGTACATTATTTCAACATTGGGTGTTAAAACCCCCATATGCTATCGAGGAACTTTCCACCGATGCCCGAAAGAAAACAGACTATAGCGTCAACCATTTGCACGGTATTCTTTGGAATAATGGTGATGTGAATTACAGCCTGCTCGAATCCCTCATCTTCCGGGCGACAACGCGTGCAGAAACCGTCTACGTCAAGGGGGCAGAAAAGAAAAGGTTTATAGTCAAATACACGTCTACACCCATCTTAGATCTGTACGACCGAGGTTGTTTGTCACTGAAAACACTTAAATTTGGCTGCACAATGTGAATTGCACATAGTTCTGTATGGAATTTCTGTTCAGCCTCTATTGGCTAGAGTTTTCGAGATTGGATGATTGAAGATGGATACGCACACCATAAACGTGCGCTGAAAACAAACCCGTGGTTCCGTTTTGTACGGTCGGGTGTTTTCACTGCTGAACAACTACCCCCATCCTTTTCAACAAGAACGGCGTGATAGAATATTTTGACGGTTATGGTTTTCCGTTCCGTATAAAGTCACACCTTGCGTTTATACGCAAAAACACTTCCCGCATGTCCCATAGCGCGCTACAACTTCAAAATATCGCATCAGACGTTTGCGGCCATTATTGTCTCATGTACCTTCTCTATCGCACCCAAAATATTCCGATGAAAACTTTCCTAAGCCTATTTTCGCTTACCAATCATGCAGGCAACGGCGCTAAGGTTGAGATATTACAACACATTTTTCAAGATTTTAGGGTCCTGCTGCCCTTCAAGAAGTTGCGTCCAAGCAGCGAGCACCTATGAAAGGCGCGTCCCGGTGGCATGCCAACCATAATCGCCAAACATCATGGAAGGTCAAGACGTTTCCGCCCGCAAAGCAAAGCCGGTGAAGCCACTCGCCATCACCAGTATTTTCAACACGTTGTTCCCGCTGGACGGAGTCGACGCCAAGCGAAACATCGTCGGCATGAGCGTCAATAACAACTTTACGCCCTATGTCCATCTAAAAAAATGCGTAAAGAACTGTGCTGTATTTAACCGTGCAGAGTGGCACGAACTGGGCAGCCACAAGTCTGTCATATCAAAGTTTTTCACTAACACGCAACCTCTTCAGAAGATGACTCTGACTAATCATGAAATCTCTCTGAGACGCATGTGCGGTGACATATGGTTGTTATAAGAGAGAAACAAGACGCCAGACTCAAACGGGTCGCTTATCTAGCACCTAGCTGGGTCCGTCTTTGTGAGGTGTGGGACCTCATCGACGTCGCTTTCGACCAACGGGACATGTGGTCGACACCTTCTACGCTATTGCAACGATTTGATCGACACACTCGTCGTGGTTGTATGCGACACGCTAACAGAATCGGTGGATGTCATCGACCTATAACAGCCTACGGTGGAAACGCACATCAAAAACTTGGATATTATCAGTGCTACCTACTATACACGTCAATTCGTCGGTTTGGACAATTAGATGCTGGATTGTGAACTAAAAACAATTTTAAATAACGCATCTAAGAGACACTGTAGAAAGACGTATGAACGAATATATGAGGCATTCCTGTAAAAATGTATAATAAATATTATGTATGATGTCTTTAATGTTTAATAAATATATATATTTGTAATATCTGTGTTTTATCCACTGTTTGTCCCTTACGAGTCCCAACTTATCTTGTCGGCCCGCCAAACCAGCGCCAGGTTTCGATGACGTTATAGGGAAAACCCGTTGCGTGTGTCAATGACCTCAATACTATTCTTGTCTCAACTTGTCTTGTTGGTCCGCCATGCTGGCGCCAGAGTTGCGACATAACACGCAATGATTACGTCATTGGGAAAACCCCGGTTTCCAAAGTCAATGCCCTCACGGTTTCAAGGTCATAATCTATTCTGGTCCTGACTTATCTTGCCGACCCGACAAACTGGCGCCAAGTATGAGTCACTGGGAAAAAGCCCATTACCACATAAGGGGTTGCGACACATACCTCTAAGGAGGGGAAGTGAAAGGGGTCTCAAGGACATGAACATAAACTGTGCGAAAACTTAGGTAAAACACTAATAATAATATAATAATAATATAATATAATATAAAAGTCTTGATAGTTTGTATTTTTTTACTAGTAGTACTTAACTTGCACTTTATGAACTAATGACTGAATTTCCGATGAAAAGGAGATTGTGGTTCAAATCCAGATTGAGTGTACTAAGGGTGTTTTTTTGACTTTCCACTCTCCCTCCCGTCAAAAATGGGCACATTTCCTCTACGTTTATTTCCTTGTCATCTATATCCCAATAGAGTAGTTATTAATGTGTGCGAATAACACAAATGGGTATTGAAACGCAGTAAAAAGAATCAACTATATAATTAGACAGCGCTCAGTTCTCCAAATGTCAATTTATCAAACAGAAAGAGAAATCCATTATTTAACCAATATATATTTTTACGGCCATGCTAGGAATCAAACCCCAGCCCTTTGCTCAACATACAGATGCACTATCGAATGAGCTAACAAAGTAATATCATGAGAATAAGCTACACAGATTATAAAAACAATAAATAAATTGATCTCTATCCAACGAAAAAGCAAAGCGACAAACCCTCCAAATTCATCGTTAGCGTCTCTATTTACATAGTTAAGTATCCAGGGTCTTATTCCTGGCATGGGCATAACAATAATCAATGGTGAACTTGAGCCCTCTCGTTTCACAGTGATAAATTTACTTTCTTGGGATTGGGTGTTGTTTATATTCTAGAGTTAAGTTTGTTGATTCAGAGAGGGAACATCCAAATTCATAAATAACTTTATTTTATTTTATTTTTTTACAGTTCTGGGTTGTCTATAAATATCCTTGGCTTCAACCTTTTTTGGAAACATCTGAACAATGTTGATGAACTCGATGAAGCTAAGAAAAAGGAAATAACGCAAAAGGGAAATTTAAACACTTTTAATCTAGTATCAAAGGGGGTGGGGGTGGTATCGATAAATTTGCCCCTTCCTGTTGACCAGTTTGCTGTAGATCAGTTTTCCATCACCCAAGCAAAAAAAAAAAAAAAAAACACAAAAAAAACTTAGCATCTTAGTGTGTGTTGAAATGTAGGAATGAATACACGAATGGAATTTGTTGCCATATAAACATATTGTAGTGTTTATTGGTTCATATCTATTGCAATTTATTAACTTACTTTCTCATATAGAGGTGGTTTTGCTACCGAGAAAGTTTTTGTCTTCGAGATTATGATGTATTTTGACGTTTTACATGCCCTCAAACTAAAAAAGGTGGCTCTTAAAAATGTATTTGTATCTGTGGACAATGATGATAGTGGTTTGATAAATTTCGTTCAAACTTGATATTTATATGTTTTACTGCCATACCTTATGCCCTACCTTGATTTTTTCGACTCTAGCTTTAAAATGAAGATTGGTTAGGTGAAAATGAATTTTTTAAGTTTTGAAGTTTTTCAAAATTGACTCTAGGAATTTTACTAAAATGAAGCGGGAAGTATTTTATGTGTAAATAAGAATGGGTGATGCTATTTTTAATAGGAAAAAACATTTGATTGTAGTTTACTGATGACTACTCTTTTAATTTACTTTTAAAAATTGCTTTAACAATTGTTTTTAAAATGTACAACTGAAGAATGTTTCATATTATAATCAAAATAATATCTTTGTTTTCCTGAGAAAACCCTGTGAACGGTTAGTGTAGTGATATAAGATTTTGAAAATATTGTTCCCAACTTAGACATTACAAACATTTTAGAAAGAGGGGCCTATCGGCTCTTGTAAAATGCAGTATCTCCATAAAATAAGTGAAAAGACTACTACCAATAAATACTAACTTCATGAAGAATATAATTATGTTTTAACAAAATTTGAGAAGATATTGAAAATCTTAATACATCGGTATTACTCTGAACTACTAATTACATCTTACACTTGAGGGTATAATGTTCATGTTAAGAAGTTCGTCTGTTTGAGGAAAGATGAACCAATTCTAACATAATTCTAAAGAGTGGGCTCCTTGAACCTCCTTTATGTTCTCATTTACATCCTCTTCTTGTACCATAGTAACAATGGTATAGGATCCTCTGCAAATTCCACAGGTTTCTGTACAGTGTAAGGACACCTTCACACAGCTGCAGTTGTTCTGACAGGCCACCTTACAGTTACAGGAGACCAAGTTGATAACTTCCTCAGGTGCTGCTGGTTTTGTAGAATGAACAGCTTGGAGTTTGTTTTTTGTCAAGTCTCTAGCCCCATTCAGTTGCGTCGATATCTTTGTCCAAGCCATTTTTGAACCTGGTAATAAGTTCGAAATAAGTGTTGCTCAGCTGCAGCAGAGGCTAGAGGTAGAGATCCCATTTTGAATTTGGATTTAAAAGACATTCTTGCCGCTGCTTTGAGATACATTGTATACCGGCTTTCATCCAAATTAGTTATTAAAACTATCACAACAATGAATGAAATCCTTTCCTGCTTCTTTAAACTAGTTTCGGTCAGTGCCACTTGTATTAAATATTATGTCTTTTGTACGGAGCTGCTCAGACGCTCAAAAGATGTAATCTTGCCTTTACCAAGCAAGGCAGAAGTGGTGTCATACCCTGTTATAGCATGTATGAATAGGAGCACATTATTCATTTCTCCAATTTATTCACGTATCGCGGCCGGGGTTCAATCCTCGATCGCGGCACAGATTTATTGAGTTCCAAACCCTTCCTACACCTCTGACAAGACATCTTGTGAATATGTGGAATGCCAGGTCACCACCGTGGTTCGGATTCCACGTTAAACTGTAGGTCCTTCATTTCATCTCACAATCACCCTACCATTACACATTAGCGTAAGTGCGTATAACCCGAACGGGTAGTAAGACGCGGTGCTAATAATAATAATTATTATTCACGTGTCTTGCAAATATGATACAACGTTGTAAAGGTTCCTGGGAAAATATTTTAAAATTTTCTGATTTTGGTAATCCAACGAGTAATATTAACAGGTCAATATCTTGTCCAACGACAACTACCGAGCTTGGGCTATGACTCTTCGAGGCTCTGATAGTTTTCTGTATGATTTCAACATCTGCGTCCTCCTTAGCTACTGATGCATAAATATGTACTTCAATTAGCTTTTGAACAAGCAATCCAATAAGATTTTTCTTGTTCTTTGGATTGGATAGAAATTAATTTTGATTTAGAGATTATTTCATTTCAGAGGTGAAATTGATCTGCGGGGAAGTTCTTTTTCCTCGGTGGATATATTCCAGACCCTTAGTTGTGGGATACTCTGGGTGTCCAAGAATCACAATATAGCATTATTTCCCATATTTCTCAATGACATGGATCACATATCTTCGAATAATGTTCGCATATGTTTCTGAAATGGTCTACACAATTCTATAAAGAAGGTATCCCCCATCTATTACATGTATCTTATTTCTCAAATTGTACTGTTCTTCTTCGCTTACATTAATTTCTCAAATACCTTAACTATACTTGACTTGGTTCCCTTTCTGAAAATGTTAATATTCTCAAAGAAGGCCAATGGATAGGGGCTGAGCTCGTACTGGAAATATTACTTGAAGTTTTGTGTTCCTTTGGAGATACAAACAAATCCGTTGAAAAACTTATCAGGATTTATTGTAACATCCTCTAATCTCACCCTTATACTGTTTGCTACAGTTGCTATCGTTTTTACCATATTTTTTTATTTGCAGCTTCACATCAGCAAAGTTACCACCTTCAATTTTCTTCATGCTGCAAAGCTTCACTTCATATGCAATATCACAGTTAAACACCATCATTTGTCGCTGCAAGCCCAGAATACATATAAACCAACTCATTGCCCTGCTGAATAGGATGATGCGCATGAAATCAATAAAAAAATGGTTTTGATCCTGTAGCTCTCGTTCTCTTCTGTTATATCTGAGTTATGTGTGCTGCTCACTGAGCTTTGTTACACACCCAGAAAACTCTTCAAATGCCTCACTAATCTAGAGAAATCCAGGAGCACATGCTACAAACTTCGTCACTTAGCCCTCTTCCATTAGTCAATCCACCAATAGATTTTGATGTTCGCATTGATTTTTGTTCAATAGTCATGTCAGTCCAGTTACCTGTGAAAAAACTGTATTGCAAAGCAGCTTTTGTTAACCAACTTTTCTAAGTCTTCCTTTTTTCTTGTGTTTCTGTAGATTCAACATTTTCTGGGCATGCATATGAACTGATTTTGCGTATCGCAAGTGACCAGCTGCATACAAGTATGGAAACATCTTGAAAACTGTGTCAATATGCAATTGTCAATCACCATTTCTTTCTGATAAGGTGAATTCTAGCATAAGGTTGACCAGCTGGAACTCTTGTAGACACATTTTGATGTTCTACTCATTCCACTGAGTTGTTGGTACTTATCTTCAAGCAGGGTACATTATCTCTTTTATCTTTCCATCTTGTATAGGTTGTATAATGGTTTTTACCTTTGTAATAACTTTAAATTTACTTTCAATAAGCAGCTAAAGAGATGGAAATTATTCCAAAATCAGCACCTTCAAAGCAGATTGGGTCATCATATTAATTATATATGATCTTGCACACGCATATCCTGATAGAAAATGAATTGTTGTCGCTTTTCCATAAATAGTAGACCAGACATCCTTAATTCCACTCCCTTCCATGAATTTTCCACAGCATCCTAAGAAAACCATAAGGAGATGGAAGCCTCTTACCGTTTCAATCATGTCTGCTATTCTGCTGTCATCTGCTGCGTTGGCAACAATATCAGATACTTTGAGGAACAGTGGCTAGAGTGTAAGGAAGAGACAATAAACAAATATACTTTAAGTAATATTAGTTGATGAATGTCCTTAAAATGCCACATTGCTAGGACTAGTGTGCAATTGAATGAATTAAGGAATATTAAGAATTGTCTGGAGGTCGTTTAAGTAATGTAGCGTGTCAATCAGACAAATTGGACAGCTAAAATTAAATATAAATATTTTAATAAGTTACGAAAGAAAGAAACAATATTAACATATTAAAAAATAATCTACCTCAAAGTTTATTTTCTCTGACTAGATGGAGTCAAATAAAATTACGTACCTCCCTAAATTGAAACACGTGGGTGTTCAAAAATATTGCCTTTTGATAAATACTGTAGCAGGTATCAAGGAAGAGGATTAATATTATCATATTTATGAATAAAATACTTTAACGCATGCTCTCTGTCATTGGATGATGTCGGATAAAATTTACATACACTTGCCATGCTATCTACAAGAAAATATAGTAAAGTACATCTATATCACAAATTCTCATTAAAATAATAACTGAGCCTAAATAATATAATCATACCAGATATATTTAAATAAAAGATGCCTTAGTATCTACTCACCATTTCAAGATGTTCTTGGATTTATTTGCCACGTGCGGGAAAAGAAAAAATATTCAATGATGGCTGCCATACGTACTATCACAACTACATCTGATGAAGGAAAGAAGATTGTATTTAGATCGACCAACTGACCCACTCTGCGTCTGAGAAGACTAGCGGCTATCCAAGGCACCATATTTCCCCCTTTCCCTGCAAGCGGCAGTCCCTGATTCACTTCTCTTTCCCCCCGCCTTCATCCGTCTTTCTCCTTTTCTATATTCCTGAGTTTATCACCATTTTGCTTTGTTCCGTTCGTATCAGATTTGGGACTATAAATAGGGCTGCTCTCAGGTTCACATTATACCCGTTCTACTACAACCCAGCGTCGAAGGAGGAACTTCTGCACCGTCACGCAACGAGGAAAACGACGACCATGAAGTATTGGCCGTCAGATCCACCGCTGCCTTGGCCAGGATGACTTACTTGGAGCACTTAAGTATCCTGGAAAACGTCGTCAAGTCCTTATGACTTAGAGTCTAATTTTGTTGAAAAAATAGACAATGTTTATCTAGACATTTTGATATGTTCTGTCGAAGCCGATTTTTAGTTTGTTTAATTTTATGTCAAATGGACAGTTAATTCATTTCAGGTCTTGTAGACTTCAAGATGGAAAAGTTTCAGTTAATAGGTTAAATATCGTGTCCTGCAATCTGAAGGACAAGTCCTTTTTGACTTAGAATATCAGTCATAACTACTACTATTTTTCCCTGTGTCCTTATGATACAGTCTTTACATTATGAGCCTTTGGCTTAGAAAGTAGTAATGTGTTAATCATAGACTTGCTAACTTCCACAAGCTCCATTAATTTATTTTGAGCCAATGTTTCTCATGACGCCGTGCACGTCATGTGCATCTGTTTAATATTTGGATGGCTACAACCAGGCTGTCTGTCTTGTTTTTCATATCATAGTTGGGTTAATGGAAATCTATATTTTGAGTTAGTCAAATAGTCACGCTTCACGTGCAGTATTAGCTACGGTGAGCAAAATGTGGAACTGCACTAAAGTCATAGTGGGGTCCGCGCAATTAATACCTTTTTCTTTGCCTGTTGTTTGTGTTTCTCTTAGTGCAATTGTTATTAGAATTTGACGTACTAATGATTGCTCTGGCAGTACCGAGAGGGAAAGAGACCAGCCATAATACTAGTTTGTTGACAGCTGTTTATTAGCCATCGACCGCTGTTATCAACAGATCTTTCTGTTGTTTATCATTATCCGAAATGTTTAAAGGATATTATCTTAAAACCCCTTGTTTGTAACATTGTCAAATTATCCCCATAAGGAGTAATGCCTTAGTAAGTTTAAGTATATAATTGCTTAATTCTTTTACGATTAATAGCTACTGAGATAGCACTGATGATAGGAAACAGTGCATTTTTTGTATTTCTGTAGGAAGTGGGGGAGGAAACAAGAGGGGAAAGGTTGGAGACTTTTGATTGAGCACCTGTCTACATGAGGGTAGTTGATAGAGGAAAAATTAGCTTTATATTGTTTTTTCGATTGTAAACCTCAGGTTGACTGGGCTACTATTTCCCTTGATTCTCCATCTACAGTAGGCCTAGCTACCCCTATTTTACCCCTCCAAAACGGACCTTACGTTACAATGCCATAAGATACAATGCCACTAGGCTACAGCATACTTTCTTTCTTTGTCCCTTCTCTTTCACAAACTTCCGACTCTAATAATTTCATCTCTCAATCTTAAAATGAACAAAGAACCAAAGTATAGTCTTGTACTGATAAAAGTGTTGTATGGAAAAAAATAAAGATAAAACATATGGAGCTACATTTTGAGTACTTGAAAATTAAATAAATCGCATCTTTGTCACTATTGGGACTTCGTGTTCGTGTGTCATGATTAAATGAAAGTACGCTTTCAATATATATTAATGTCGCAGTTGGTGGATTAATGGTTGGAAAGTCAGAATGAGTATATTTATATATCTTATTTAAATAATTTCAAACAATGAGGGTTTGAATTTTTATTACAAAAGTACCCAATAAAATTCGACTAAAATCAAAAAGAAAGCACCAAATAGAGGATTCTACTAGATTCAAAAGGGTGTTTTCAATCCAATGAGTTATAGTAGTATTTAATATATTTCCCTAGATCTGTGTTGTAATATTCCTTAGGACCAAAGAGTTGTTGCAATATTTAATATATTCCCCTAAATAAAAGGAAGTTTTGTATATTTTTGAATAGTTGTTTTTACATTAATATATTTACCTAGACTCCAAGAGGTTTTGTCAATTCCCAAAGAGACGTTTTTATTTGTATATATATATATATATTCTTAAAACCAAAGCGAGTTTTCCTTCCAAAATAAGTGTTGTTCTCTTATATATATTTCTAGAACAAATATTGATAATTAATTTTTTTTAAACGCACAAACTTATTCAGCCAACTTAATTATCTTTATTTTAGTCTTATTAATGAACAATATTAATAAAGATTTTATTGGAACAAATAAGTAAGTGGCAAATTATGCAATGAAGAAGAAGTAAATATATTTAAATAATAGTCAAATATTTCTGATGGGGGGGGGGGGGGGAGGGGCGGGGATATTTCCAATGAATACCTAGAATTCAAAATAACTTTGGAAAAAATTGACTATACCTCTATTTCCAAGAGTTCTTTAAATAGCATTGAGCCATATTATTGGCAATATCTCTTTATCTCTTTCACTCTATTTGATATATATAGACACACACACACACACACATACATGTCTATGACGAGGGAAAGTCTTCTCAGCTTTGAAAGCAATAATTCCAATCTTTGTGAAGAAAACTTTTCATTAGAGGTCCATTAAGAGTTGGCTAAAGAAATAGATGGAATCCCTCTTTCACAATCTTGGATTCTATTGAAACTTTTATAGAGTTAGTCTTCATCGTATGAGTAAAAAGTTCCACAACAATGTAACCTTAATGAGATAAATTTTTTTATTTTAAGTTCGTTGTTAAAAAAAAAAGAGAAGTTTCTCCATCATGGATTACCCTTCAAAGTTTTCCATCTTTATCTTTGTTGTTCAGATATACATTAATTTTAAATTTAAAGTTGGAGAAATTGTTATATTTTGTTTATGAGGCTTGTGTGAGTTAAGTTTGATATGAAAAGTAGTTAAATAAAAGCTAAATTATAAAATTTAAATATTCACATACATGTTTATAAGAAAATGAAAGTTAAATATTTAAAACGAGACAATTTACAAAATAGACAGTTACTTTGTTATTATTTTGACCCGCATCGGTGGTCGTATGATCTACCACGTCCCTATCTCACTAGATTGGATTGCTGGCGATGAGATAGGGGTTAGAATCCCTGCTGGGTGTAGGCCTACTGAGAGTGGATTTCCTAAATGATCTCCACTCTCTTCTATCCACGAAATTATGAGTACATTTCCTCTCAAATTCTAACTTCTCCCTCCCTTAAAGTGAATAATGAAGCCCAAATAGGTAGGCCTACTAAAACGCCGTTAAAAAAAAAGCTTATTGCTGATCTCCGTATCTTACTACCCATTCAGGCCTTGGACGATCCACTGTGAGGAAGACGCTAAAATCTGTGCGGAGGGAGAGCGGGGGACATTGTAGGGAAAACACCTCAGTAGATTCAACCAGGGTTCGAAGCCCGACCCCTCTATCAATGACAAACCAGACAAGGCCAAACTAGCACTGTTTCCGTGTTTTAAAACGTACTACTGTATTTCTTTGAAGAATATATAATTGGGGTGGAACCATTCCCTCAACGTCTTATAAAAAGATTATGATTTGCGCTTTCTGAACTGATTTATCCACCACATGACATACAAACTAACTTAATTAAAGAAAAGACACAACGCCCAGTCCTCAGACCAAAAAAAAACAGCCCTATGAACGGCGAATCTCTTATTTTACTAATTATACATTTTTATGCCTGTCATGAATTGAACCCATGACCTTTTGCTCGACAGATATTCTCTATACCGACTGAACTAAGGTATATGAGTGCTAACTCTGAGGGTAGTACCACACTAGCGTACAATTACATTCCAGCCCTATATGTGTAAAATTGTTTTTTGAAACTTGAATAAAATACAACTTTGTTATCAACTTTATTTTGAAAGGAATACCATATAAAAATAAAAATGTCTGGTTTATTGTTCAAGGACAATAAAGTTTCCCAACTGTTGGGCTGTATTTGCAATCATAAATGTTATTTCATGGAAGATATTAAAATAGCCACGATAATATTTTTTCACTACGAGATCTCTTTGATAAGGCAGTTTTTTTTCTGTGTAAAATTTTGTTAGAATAGTGGTTTATTTTAGCTTGTTTGGAAAAAAATAAACAGCATTCTCAGAAATAGAATAAAGGATCACACTTTTCTAAGAAACAAATAAATATTTCTGAAATGAGACCGTAAAAAGTAAATTTATTTTTGGTGTACCCTAAATAGTCGAAGAAGAAAAAACGATTATCAGAATATACCATTAAAAGTTAGCAAGCGTCTGTTTAATTACTGAGCTAAGAGTCCTGGCTTCAATTCTTGGTATAACTAATACATTATTTTATAAATGATGTAATTGGGTTTCCTTTATCACAATAGTAATGGACGTTGTAGAGATAAGGAAGGGGTGGGGAGGGTGGTAAAGGTGAATGAATTACAAACGACCTATATGTGATTTTAAAAGGTCTCAAGACGTTAGCTTTGGGGGTATATTGATCAATTATGAAAAAAATAAAAAGATATAATTGTTTGCAGTCAACATTGGTAACATTTTAATAATATTATTAGTATTATTTTATAGCTATTGAAGCTCACATAACTTAAAGTATAAATACGTACATTTTCTAGCATTCAGTTAAAGCCCTTTCTATAAAGATTTGACTGTACTAAAAACATTTCTTACTAAACCTCGAAACTTTCAGCCAATTCAAATTTTTTACTTTCACTCAACACCTCGGAGAGAAGTATTGTTATCGTCAAAAAATCATAATCGAGATTTTGATAAATGTCGACGTTTCATAACCCCCTGAAACAGAAAAAATTGGTTTTCGCAATGCCGTCTATTTGTCTGTCTGTACCGCAGGCTGGAGCTGAAACTATTTTACTGATTGGGCTAAGACTTGGTATCTGGATTTTAATAAGGTCCACCCGAGGGATTTTTGTAATTAGATATCTAGCCTAGGTTAGTTTATTGGAGGGAAAATAGAGAGAAAAAAATAGATTTTCTTGAAATTAGCTCTAACGATTTGGATTAAATTATATATATATATATATATATATATATATATATATATATATATATATACTGTTTATCACTATACACGAGATAGCAATTCTCATTTTCTAGTGAAAATGAGTTTGAGGGTACTTTACATAAGGCAAATTTTCCAATGTTCATCATTTCCCCGGGACTATTATAGATACGAAATAATTTATCATTGTAAAGTTGTAGTGCCATGAAAAATATAAAAATCTTTTATCTGAAATACATTTTCATAAAACCAATAGTTTCTCAGCTAAAAGCAAACATATATACTTTTTAATTCAGGTCTTTGAAAATTAATTTGATTCTTGTGATTAGTGTATATTATTTCATTTATGATATTTGGTGTAATATTTCTACAACAATGTATATATACCTATTAATTCGTTTCACAAATCTCACGAGTTTTTAGTAAATGTATATTTTAAGATAAAAGTGAGAGAAATTCTGTGCAGTGCCCGTATCTTTTGTTGTTGTTGTTGTTGTTGTGTGTATGGGGCTGGCCCCCTCTAACTTGAACTGGAGATATCACTACACGAAAATAAAACGTAGAAATGACCAGAGGGTAAGATGATTTTTTTTTTCTTTCTTTCCCCGGATAAGAAAGTAATTATTTTCGAATTAGACGTGGCAGGCAGCCCTGTGGGCCAGTAATGATCCCGGCAGTGTTGGGGGTAGGAGTATAATTGTAGGTTTGGCTCCGACAGTCTGGCGCTTCTGGGCTCGTTATTGGCTTTCAGGAGGATTTACCGATCTTCTCTTTCCTCTAGATACCTTCCCTCGTCCTCTCTATTCAAGAAATTAAGGCGAGGTGGGAGGGAAAGCGAGAAAAGTTAATTGCTTTTGAAGTTTTTATAACAACACAATTTGTTTGGACAAAATAAATAAAATATTGCTTCAGTACAAACATAAAGTTTAATTTTCTTCACATGGTTATAACAACGGTTCTTGAACGTCATGAGCACAGCGACATTAGATGGCAAACTTTTTAAATGAAGAGAAACAGTTGTCATTACTTTCTACAACACCCTTGACAGATATTCAACAACTGTTGATACCATCATGTGAAGAAAATTAAACTCAATGTTTATACTGGAGCAAAATTTGATTTATTTGGGCCAAAGAAATGTTTTGCAATAAAAACTGAAAAAAACATTGGCTTTATTCTCGCGTCCCCTAAACTCTCACCTGAACTGTAGTAAATGTTCTACGATTTTTTTTCGAATTTCCCTTGTTAGCTTTTCCTGTGACCAATCAAATGAATCTTAAAGAACAGACAATGAAGCTTCAGAGTTTACGATGTTGTCAATTTATGGCTTTCAAAGCTATTTTGCGAAGCAAATTGGAACAACTTGACGCGTTTGGAGACGTATCCTGGATAGCTCAGAGGTAGAGCATTAGCATGCTCAGCCAAAAGTCCAGAGGTTAGATTCCCGTGTCTAGATGTGTGTTCTCCACCATACGAACACGCCATAATCACAATAATTTCCAACCTGTGTGTTGATATTAATTGTAATTTCACTTAAATTACAGTCTTCTATTATATACAGCAGCGAAGGTTTGAAACTTCGACTTGGATTCGAAACCAACATCAACTTCAACTTCACTTTGAAAGAAATTCCGGCTTCAAAGTTTCACCAATAAAAAATATTTACAGCTAAAATACTTAATTTTTGTTCAATTATTGCCATACTGAGCTGTTAATTTACAATTTAATATTAATATGGGAATAATCTGAAGTAAACGAATTGCATACATGTTGTGATAGTAGCTTGATTTATCAGGTTGAAACAAAATATTACAAACAATCGTGCTATGAAACATTTTCCAAGTAATTTTAGTGCATAAAGTAATATAAATAGCGACAATATAATTTTTTCAGCGTATAACCCGAAAACCCTAGATACCAAGTCTTAGCCCGATCGGTTGAATAGTTTAGTTTGATTACGAATTAATTTAAAATAGATTTTAAATATTACAACATTCCTATATGTACAGCAGTTTTAATAAACGAACATTGGGCTGTATATGTTATCCCTGTCGCTTTTATGTTAAAGTAAAATATAAATTTTATATTTTTTATTGAAACACAATTCTCAGTATTCTCCTTAAATCGATTTGTCCAATCATTTACGTATAGGCCCTGTAACAAACTACATCACTTCATATTGAGAATAGCATTCAATTACAGAAATGGAACGTTAAGAACGGTTTTTTGAGTAAGAGATCTCCTCCAGTTCGACTCCTGGTGATTCAAATCACGGCTCAATCCCCACTCCCACCCAAACTACAGAAAATTGATTATTTACTAACCACCCCTAGAAAGAATAGTTCATAATTATATTTTGAAATAGAGCGGAGTAACTTATTTTAAAGAGCTTGTGGTCACATCCCTCTCGTGAGGTTAGGCAACTCAACATACAGCGCTGAGAAGCGCACTACATACTTCGCAGGACCGACCAAGCACGAAGAACATTTCCGTATCAATTTTAATTCT
>JBCFYV010011164.1:15562913-15881551 GCA_039000515.1 Timema cristinae | reverse complement strand
CCAATATTCCCTCGTGAGTGTGAGCTAATCACAGTACCAGATTGTTGTGTATCAATCAATAAACCCAGCTAATCACGGTGCCAAATTTTTGTGTATTTATCAATAAAACCAGCCAATCATAGTGTCAGATTGATCTGTATTAATCAATAAAACCAGATAATCATAGTGTCAGATTGTTGTGTATTAATCAATAAAACCAGCTAATCACAGTGTCAGATTGTTGTGTATTAATAAAAAAAAACGCTAATCACAGTGTCAGATTTGTTGTATATTAATCAATAAAACCAGCTAATCATAGTGTCAGATTGTTGTGTATTAATCAATAAAACCAGATAATCATAGTATCAGATTGTTATGTATTAATCAATAAAACCAGCTAACCATAGTGTTAGATTGTTGTGTATTAATCAATAAAACCAGCTAATCACAGTGTCAGATTGTTGCGTATTAATAAAAAAAAACGCTAATCACAGTGTCAGATTGTTGTGTATTAATCAATAAAACCAGCTAATCATAGTGTTAGATTGTTGTGTATTAATCAATAAAACCAGATAATCATAGTATCAGATTGTTGTGTATTAATAAATAAAACGAGATAATCATAGTATCAGATTGTTATGTATTAATCAATAAAACCAGCTAACCATAGTGTTAGATTGTTGTGTATTAATCAATAAAACCAGCTAATCATAGTGGCAAAGTGTTGTGTATTAATCAATAAAACCAGCTAATCACAGTGTAGGATTGTTGTGTATTAATCAATAAAACCAGCTAATCATAGTGTCAGATTGTTATGTATAATCAATAAAACCAGCTAATCACAGTGTAGGATTGTTGTGTATTAATCAATAAAACCAGCTAATCATAGTGGCAAAGTGTTGTGTATTAATCAATAAAACCAGCTAATCACAGTGTAGGATTGTTGTGTATTAATCAATAAAACCAGCTAATCATAGTGTCAGATTGTTATGTATTAATCAATAAAAACTAGCTAATCACAGTGTAGGATTGTTGTGTATTAATCAATAAAACCAGCTAATCATAGTGTCAAATTGTTATGTATTAATCAATATAACCAGATAACTTTGGTGTCAGATTGCTGTGTATTAATCAATGAAACCAGTTAATCACAGTGTCAGATTGTTGTGTATTAATCATTAAAACCAGAAATATTTAATCACACTCGTATATAAGTAAATTGGATTCATAAAACTATACACAATTAAAAATAACGCAAAACTAATTAAAAATAATTGGCGTGACCAAATCCCATAAACTTTTTCATAATGAGTATTATTGCTCCGAAGAAGAAATAAAAAAAATTACCCTTAAATATGATTACTCATAAAAAACAAACCAACACATCATTTTGTTAGTCCCAATAATCCAGCTTTATACTAACACATTTTAAATCTATTTGTTAAAATATATTTAGCAAAATTCAAATTTTCAAAATAAACTCTTTGTAAACTATGCTAAAAATTATTTGTTATTTGTAAAAATAAAAAATTATTTAATTTATCATGAAAATCATTTCACTTATTCCCATTATAAGTTCATTCTTCAAGGTCGATTTCAGAAACACACTTGTGCGAATGTTGGTTTCAGTTAAAGCAATTATTTTAGGAAAAATTGTAACATATTGTATTAATACCAAAAGTAGATTGAAATTGAAAAGTATTATACATTTTAAAGAGAAAAAAATAAATACGAGCCTGTTTGGAACAATTTTATTTAAAGTGCTTACTTTGACACGTGTTTTTGTGTTATAGTTCAAATGGAGGCAGCAAATGGCCGAACGATACCCCCACCGCCAACGGCAGTGAATCCCCCTCACCACACTGCAGGAGCACCGCCTCAGAGACAGGAAGACGGTTCTTGAGCCCTAGCTATGGTGCGGCAGACGGGGATAACGGCCTCCCTTCAAGGCGCTGATATGGTGGGGGTGGGACCGTCTTCAGCCCCCCAATCGGGATTTAGTGGCCTGGTAAACCAGGTAGGTGGGGCCCTGTCGAATGGTGTCCCTCTTTGGATCGTCGAAGAGAGAATTAAACAATTGAGGTGTTTCTTTTATACTGGTAGAGAAATTTACTGTAAATCTTGGTGCTCCAGCAAGCGATCGTAACGCATTAAGCTGGCTTGAAGAACAAATTACTAATTTGCCCAATCGACTGCAGGACCATGGCATCAGCGCCGATGACAATGTAGGCTTACTTTTGATTAGCACGGGCTCGACGTTGAACCCTGTATATGTCTCATTTAGGCAAGCAGATCAGTTAGACGCTCGAGCCGTGCTTGATAACGTAAGTCGTGTGTTACAAAGTAATAGTTTGTTTTTGAGTACAGCACCACTGTACGTTAAGCTCAGCCACTTTAAAGAGCCGTGTGGAAGGGGTAATCATAAATGTGATAAACTCTCTCCCGCTAGCACATATAGCCGTAAAAACCATGGGATCATTACGATTCAAAATGGCGACACACTTTGCATTGCCCATTCATTGGTTATTCCCAAAGCTATATGTGACATTAAAAGAGAACCAGGATGCATAGATGTGAAAACCTTTAGACAAATCAAAATGGGTCGTCCTATTGAAAAACTCAAAGCAGAGGAATTATGCCGTGGTGCTCGTGTGAATCTTGTGAAAGGTGGTGGAATAACTGAACTGTAACCATTTCAAACATACTTCTACGAACACAAAATCACCGTGTTCAGGGACCGTTGGGAGAAGCAGGTCCTATATGAGGGGCCTACTCCCTCCAAACATTTCTTTAAAGGCTACCTTGATTTGTATTTTCAAGACGATAAGCAAAACCATTTTGATGTCATTAACATCCTTGACTGCCGCATTAAAGTGCTCGTACTTTTGCCGCGAGTGTCGTGTACAGTTTAATGATAAGAACAAACTTAAATGTGAATCCGCGTGCAAAAAGTGCTACTCTAAAATGGTTTGTAGCAGAGGTTGATCTGTAGTCTTTAAAGACGGCGGGCGTTGGTTCACAAACCAGACATGTTTTGATAACCATAAACGTCCCGGTTTTTGCAGAGGTCACAGGTTGTTCTGTGATGTCCAAAAAGTTTGCGAGGTATGTGGGCAATTTTTCAGTTTGGAAAGAGCAGAATATTCACATTAGGTGTTAAGAGACTTTTTAAAGAGTATGCAAGACGAATCGTCCTTTTGATAATTTCTGTTATATGAAGCAGGCCCCATCAAAGCCGTCGCTGGGAAAGAGCAATTTCATGTTTGTATTCTATGATTTTGAATGCAGACAAGAAACGCTTCTTCAAGGTGTGGCTGGCACGTACTTGCACGAACCTAACCTATTTGTCGTGCAGACGTGTTGCAAGGCCTGCGTCCATGTAGATGCAAATTACCATAATTGCAAAGAATGTGGGGGCGATAGGACTCGCATATTCAAGGTGATACCACAATGGCCCAATTTTTCAGATTTTTAGAGCAAATTAAAGCATCAAAATTTGTAGGCTATCACCCTCCTAGGCCATAATGCAAAAGGCTATAAATGGCAATTTTATTTTAAAATATATAATGGAAGTTAAAACATGGTCTCCAGTGCTCATAATGAACGGTGGGAAAATCATGTCCATGCGTTACGGCCCCACTCCACTTTATTGACTCGCTGAACTTTCTCTCGATGTCGTTGTCCATGATGCCAAAACATTCGGCTTGGACGAGTCTTTGGCCAAAGGGGAAACATTTCTCCCCATTTTTCAACAACAACAAAAACGCGGGTATAGAGGTCACTTGCCCCCAAAAAGAGGACTACGGCATCGGCGAGATGTCAGTTGAGGGAAAGGATCACTTTGAGAAGCGGTATGACGCGTTGGTCAAAGAAAATATGTCTTTGATTTTAAACGCGAGTTGAACTGTATTGTGTGAAAGATGTAGAGATCCTAACGAAAGCCTGTCTAAAGTTTAGAGACATGCTCTGGAGAAAGCAAAGGTGGATCCTTTCAAAGAGGCGTGTACGATAGCTGGAGCGACCATGTTGGTTTACCACTGAAGTCATCTTAAGGAGAATACTATCGGTATTATCCCTAACAGTGGCTACCAGTGTGCAGACCAACAGTCGTACGTCGCTGTACAATGGCTCTGCTGGGGGCCCATCAACGTGGTGTCTCTATTCTTTATGCGGGTCACGGCCGTGAGGAATATGTGTTAGGGCGACGTGTAGACGGTGTTGTTAAATCTGGAGATACCACCACTGTCTTTCAGTTCTGGGGCTGTTATAGGCACACGTGCCCTCTCTGCTACCCTGACAGGACCACCACTACCAAAAATAGTCCCCACGAGACTATGAAGACGCGCTATGAAGCGACGATGGCTTGTTTGGAAAAGTTTAATAATACCGGCTACACGGTCGTAGAGATGTGGGAGTGTATGTGTAATGCGATGAAACGCACAGACAAGGACTTGCAGCAATTTGTACTCCAGCACGAGGTGTATACCAAGAGCCCCTCAGCCCTAGGGATGCATTCTATCGTGGGCGTACAAATTGTATCAAGCTCTACCACGAAGCAGACCTTTCTTGTGGAAAGAAGATCAAGTACTTGGATGTGTGTTCGTTGTATCCTTACGTTTGCAAGTACAAAAAATATCCCGTTGGCCACCCCAAAATTCACTTGGAACCAAATTGTCCGTCTATAGATCAAGTAGAAGGCATATCCAAAGTTACAGTGACGCCTCCACGGGATTTATTCATGCCCGTATTGCTTACACGGTTGCACGACAAGTTAATGTTCATCTTGAGCATGAAATGCGGGAAGGAGAAAAACCAAAGCGCGTGTCAGCACAACGACAAAAAAGATCGCTAGTTGACAGGCGTCTGGGTAATTGATGAGATCCGGAAAAGCCGTTGAGAAAGGCTACACCGCTGAAGCAGTACAACGAAGTGTGGGAGTACAATGTGTCTGTTTACGATCGTCAACACGTTCTGACGGATTGTTTCATGGGTACATTGATACTTTCATGAAAATAAAACAAGAAGCCAGCGGATGGCCAGAGTGGTGTACCTTACAAGAGGAAAAGTGAGCTTATATTCAAAATTATGAGGAAAGGGAAAGGATAAAACTCGATTTCGGCTCTGTTTGTAAAAACCCTGTTCTCAGCACTCTGGATAAACTTTTTGTAATTCACTATGAGGAAAGTTTGGGCAAAGACCCGATTTTACCACACGTAGCCGTTGTTAACGACTATCAGGGCATCCACAAGTACCTGACGGATCCGTACATCACCATGGACAGCAGAATTACGGTGGTCAGGAAAGCTACATTAGCGCCTTTGTATCTGACGGTTCCCAAGAATTACGCGTACCGATTTTGTGTTGATGGCGATCCCGCCAAAACAAAAACGGTGTGCAAGGTTCGCGGGATCACCACAAGCTATGGCAACCGGAACAACGTTAATTTTGACGTTTTGAAAGCGATGGTCACCGAACAGGCTGCGGAAAGATACATACAGATACCGCACAAAATTGAAAGTAAAGGTTTTTTGCGACTCTATGTACCGTTTCGCAGACTAAAGTCTACTGGCCCGTGTACACCAAACGTCGGATAACCGATGATTATAACACTTTACCGTTTGGTTATCAGAGTCCTTGTAAACGCACTCCCCACGACTAAAAGGTGATCACTTAGACAGGCTGAATAATCACCTTTTCTTTATTTTCACTCTAGACAGTTCCACTGACATACGATTTTCAAAAATTTGAGATTTTTTTTCATTTTTTTTCTGCATGAAAACAAGCATATTTTTTATTTATTTAGGCACCAGGGATACTTTTTTATATTTTTTATTTGCCAGTACAATCCTCCAGCTACCTGATTTTTTTCTAGTCAATTAGTTGTTTGTATATATTTTTATTCTAGTCAATTATAATAAACTGTTTGTATTATATATTTATTTCTTTTAAATTGAAACCAGCTCTATGTATATATTATATTGAAACCATCTTTAGTACCAAAGGCCACCCTTCCCCCTATGTATAAATATATATTGTAAATATTCTCAGTATACTTTTTAACTGTGTGAAAATAAATATTTTAAAAGCTGTTATTGTTTGTGTTTTAACGTCTAATAAATATATATTGTAAATATTCACAGTATACTTTTCACTGTGTGTATACTTTTCATGATTGTAAAATAAATATGTAAAAACTGTTATGTTTGTGTTTTAAACATCTACACCCGCACCTCCCTCATCCTATAAAATATAAGTTCATAAAGCTTATAAGCTCAGTCCTCAAACATTATGGACAAGTGGAAACATCCATTTCCGGCCATCATCAGCGGCCCTTCCGGCTGTGAAAGTCACATTTTGTAGCAGACTTTATCCGTCACTTTGACTCAATGTGTGACGTTAAATTTGATAAAATCACATGGTATTATGCTTTATGGCAACCGGTATTTGAACAAGACGGACAAGTCCCCACGTCATATTCTGTAAGGGTTTACCGGAAATGGATGACATCTGTAATGACTCTCCACAGCTAATTATATTGGACGACCTGATGCGTGAAGCCAACGAAGTGGTCGTCGATCTTTTCACCAAAGGATGCCACCATCAAAATATTAGCGTCATGTACCTTACACAAAATATATATCACCAGGGCAAGGGCCAAAGAGACATTTCCTTAAACGCACATTATATCGTGCTTTTTAAAAATCCCAGGGATACAGCTCAAATTCAACACTTTGCACGTCAGGTATGTCCTGAAAAAACCCCGTGTTTTACAAGAGGCTTACACTGATGCTACAAGTACTCCTCACGGGTATATATTGTTAGATTTCAAACAAGGTACAACCAGAATGGTTCAGATATAGAACCCGCACAAATGTCGGGTGCTGCGTGTTTCTACCACGCAAAAGCTATAAAAACATTGATACTTCCCGATTACAGATCATTTCATAACCACGAGTCTCAAAGTGCTGAAGCAAGTCCCTCTGCTACGTGCGATGTATCGCATGAATCCGCAGCAACGTGTCGCCTTGATGAAAACGGCAGACAAGAAACTGATTGACTACAACACTTAAAAGGGCGGGTGCCGTTGAAAAATGCACAGAAGACAAAGTTACGTTGCTCACAAGCAGGTGTTTTGCGCAAGCTGGTCTAAGGAGGAGAGTGCTGGAAGAAGAAGAGACGTCTACTTGTTCAGAAGGGAGGAGCGTTCTTGCCCTTACTTTTAGCCCCTCTAATCAGCGGGGTCCTTGGTTCCTTATTCAACAAGTAAATAATGGAACACACGAAAAATATGATATTGGTGTCCTCGAAAACATTACACCGTTACGAGCAACGCCACCAACAAGTGGCATCGGCAACAAATCTAGTAGTCTCCGAGATGGACAAGGAAATGGAAAAAATCCTCGCTTCAAAATTTGACGACAAGTTTAATGGACTTTATATAACAAGTGCTACAGTGCTATCTGCACTTTAGTCAACACCCTCCGCCATCTGAAAATACCACCACCATCACCCCTGAAGTATCTGTACTTCCCATCCCTGCTGTACTTAATACTGTACCAGCACAGGCACGTAAAAAAACTGAACTTTAACTAGAACATATTATTTTCCCGAGGCGGCGTCTCTTGGGACTCAAACGGAGAAGTGAATATTCAAGATACGCCTCTCCGCCGATCCAATATTGTGGATTTAGTCAAAGATCTGATCAGAGCAAGAAGACACAGCGAACCGTAGGGGTGGCGAGAGTTTCTCACAGGCTCTGCAAAAAATAAACAATCCGAAAGAATTTATTGTAAATCCAAAACGTTTGGCGCCCATTAGAGATTCGACACCCGTAACACAACTACTTAACCGTCGCAAACGCCCTAAAGAAAAAGAAACTGAAGAGGGTGGATGAAAACAGGTGGCTGCCGTTCCAAGCTTAATGGACCGTTTAGCCGACATCTACTACGACCCTTCTCATCCTGTAGGGTTTGCAGGGCGGCGTCGCTCATAAAAAGCGTCCAAGAAAAATCCCGAAAAAAGTACGAGAATGGCTTCGTGCGCAGGACGCTTATACCTTACAAAAACCGCGGTGAAAAAGTGTCCAAGTAATAAGTACGTGGTTTCAATAATTGACAAACTCTGGCAAGCCGATCTCAACAATATGCGAAGTCTCAGAAAAATACAATGATGGTTCAGTGTACTTGCTCATCGTCATCGACGTGTTTAGCAAGATGGCATGGGCGAGGGACGCTTCCATCCAAGACGGGGAGCGTAAGTGAGAGATGATATTCGGGACATTTTCAAACAAAGTGGCCGTAAACCTCTAAGTTTACAGACGGAAGAGGGGACAGAGTTCACGGCACGTCTAGTATGGAAATTTCTCAAGCAAGAAGGCGTGCATTAACTACATCACTCATAATCCGGATGTGAAGGAAAGCATCGTAGAACGATTCAATAGAACTCTGAAAGGGACGCATGTGACGCGACTTTACCAAAAATAGCACGTATCGGTATGTGGAAAGTCCTCCAAGATCTAGTTGACGCTTACAACGGCGCAAAACATTCCAGTATCAAGATGGTGCCTACCGACGTTTCAGAAACTAAGTGCTTCAAGTCAGAGATAATCTGTACGGCAAAAGGCGTCCAAACTTGATAATAAGCCGAAAATAAAAGTCGGTGATACGGTGCGTATTAGCAAATCCAAAATACTGTTTGAAAAGGGCTACGAGAGCAATTGGAGCGAAGAGATTTTCAAAGTCAGCAGTGTCGTGTTGCGACAACCGGTCGTCTACAGACTCACCGATCTTGATGGGGAAGAGGTGGAGGGGACGTTTTTACGATCCCGAATTGCAATTGTACGTAATCCCGATACTTTTAAAGTTGATAAAATACTACGTGTCAAGGGTAAGGGCGCCAGAAAGAAAGTGTACGTGCAGTGGAAAGGTTACCCCACCAAGTTAAATTCTGGATTCCTGCCAGTTACGTCAGCGCCCTACCATGAAGGACCAGTTTTACATCACTTTGCCAAGTGACAGCTCTTTGGGATGATTCCCGAAAAATACCCTCACAAATTTCACCACGCAACTTCCTTACCGTCTTACACTCGAAGGCCGGTGGGAAGTCGCTCTGGCTGAATTTCAATATACGTGTTCTTTCACCACCGTACCCAAGGGTCAAAATATAGTATGGTTCAACTGGGTGGACGCAAACGGCGTTGAACAAATTTTTCAAGGATCATATCCCTCCTGGAAACTACAGCACTATCCATGAAATTTATCAAAGCTCTATACGACGTAGAGGGAGTTTAAAGGGGATTCCAGAGTTGTATTCAAGTACACAAACCCCAACAAAAAGTAGACGTTATCTCTTCTTCACCAAATATACAGCTGCTGACTCTATCAAACCAACTAAATCTACAGCTCGGTTTCGATCCTCTGACTAATCTGATCAAAGTCCCAAAGTCACCGTACGCCGCCAATATTCTACTAGGCTTGCCCTCGCAAATGTACATCCATACGAATATCGTCGATCCTCAGCCCGTGGGTGACATTGTGGCATCGCTTTTACGTATCGTCGGTATCAACAACATAAACTATCTCTACGGCATACATAAGACAGTTAGCTATGATCGGTTGCACTACATGCCCGTGTTTAGAAGGTAAATTGATATCTTGGTAATCAATATAAGAACATACACGGGTTAACTTCTACCATTCGAGTTTGGAAAAGTGTGCGTTAAACTTCATTTTCGACGCTGCTCAACATGAACTGTCCCTACCAAAGATACTATGTCAACCAGGTTTGAACAGGAACAGGTGTATCTTTGATCTACCACGGTGTTCCTATCAACGAGGGCATAGGGATAGCAAGTTTTTTCAGCGGCCTTTTCAAAAGCGTCGTACCGTTGCTAAGAAGCGGCGCTAAGGCCATTGGAAAACAGGTGCTTCCTACGGTATCGACGTGCTGTCCGACGTTGCCAATCAACGTCGTCCTTTCAAAGAGGCTTTACGGCACCGTATCGGCGAGGCTGGAATCAACCTGAAACGCAAGGTGGAGCAGAAGATCGACAACACTGATGGCCGGCGCAAGCTATAAACGGCGTCGTAAGAAGCACAGACGTCAATTTTTCTGTCGTTTCCTGACGTAAAGAGGTCAAGAAAGAGCTTTAGATATTTTTATTTAAAATGTCGTTTCTACAACCCCAGTCCTGCGAGTGTGCCAGCAGTGAACTCGATCTCTTTTTCGTGTCACCCTTTCAAACCAGTCTTGAAAGTGGGAAATGGCTCCAGTACAAACCTGTCTCTTCCCTTACCAATGATTCGCTCATCGAATTTACCGTTACCGGACAAGCGAGTTCTATATTGATCTTTCACAAACTATGCTCTATCTCAGGTAGGCCATCATGAAACCAGACGGTGGCGCTTTCACAGAGGTGGATCACATCGTTCCCGTCAACAACTGGTTGCATTCGCTATTCACACAGGTGGATGTGTTTTTAAACAAAAAACTAGTCTCACTGCCCAACAACACGTATGCTTATAGAGCGTACATTGAGACGTTTTCTCAATTACAACAGTGAAGCCAAAAGAACACATTTGACTTGCGGGCTGTGGTTCGCAGACAGCCCAGAAACCTTTGAGGAGGCTAACGTTAGCAACAAGGGATTTGAGGCCCTTCACAGTATCACCACAAAAAGTAAGACAGTGGATCTTTTGGGGTATTTACACGGTGACGTGTTTAACCAAGAGAAATACCTTTTGAATGGCAAACCCAATTCTGAGTCAAGTTGGTCCGTTCCCGAGATGGGATTAGTCTTATTGCCGTCCCGGAACTCCCTCACTTTAAACTTCACATCTTCGAAGCCAGCATTCTAGTGAGACGTGTCAAAGTAGCACCTTCTATACTGTTGGCACATGCCAAAGCATTAAATGTCAGTCCCGCAAAGTATCCCATCACTCGTATGGAAGTATAAACACTCTCTATACCTACGGGCGTGCAAGGGAAATCGCTGGACAACGTATTCAACGGCCAGTTACCCAAACGGTTTATCGTAGGATTTGTGTCAAACGCAGCGTTCAACGGAGGGCGCCACCAAGAACCCGTTCAACTTTCAAACCTACGGCATGAACCATTTCTCGCTGTACGTGGACGGGGAACATGTGCCATCGAAACCGCTACAGCCCAATTTTTTCAAACGGACACTATGTCATGTCCTACCACACACTGTTTTCTTAAGGGGTTTCCATTTCATGAGCGAAGGTAGCGACATCACACAGGAAGCCTTTCCCAAGGGATATCATCTCATGGATTTCGATCTCACACCTAATCTGTCCCGCCCACATGATACCGCATTGGAATTTGACGAGGCATTGTTCTCTGAGCATCGAAGTGTGCTTCACCAAGCTCTCACCGAAACTGTCAACTGTATCGTGTACGGAGAGTTTGCCAACATCATCACCATTGACAAGGACAGAAACTTCGTGACAGATTATGGGAGTTAATATAAACGGCTTCCGCCCCTTACCCCCTTCATTTAAGCCATGGACGTCGTTGTGGATTTCCAGAGCTTCATAGATGACAACAAAGTGTTTATCGTCGAGGAACTGAGTTTTTTTTATCTGTATTCGGTACATTATTTCAACATTGGGTGTTAAAAACCCCCATATGCTATCGAGGAACTTTCCACCGATGCCCGAAAGAAAACAGACTAAAAGCGTCAACCATTTGCACGGTATTCTCTGGAATAGCGGTGATGTGAATTACAGCCTGCTCGAATCCCTCATCTTCCGGGCAAACAACCGTGCAGAAACCGTCTACGTCAAGGGGGCAGAAAAGAAAAGGTTTGTAGTCAAATACAACGTCTACACCCATCGTAGATCTGTACGACCAAGGTTGTTCGTCACTGAAAAACACTTAAATTGGGCTGCACAATGTGAATTGCACATAGTTTTGTATGGAATTTCTGTTCAGCCTCTATTGGCTAGAGTTTTCGAGATTGGATGATTGAAGATGGATACGCACAACCATAAACGTGCGCTGAAAACAAACCCGTGGTTCCGTTTTGTACGGTCGGGTGTTTTCACTGCTGAACAACTACCCCCATCTTTTTCAACAAGAACGGCGTGATAGAATATTTTGACGGTTATGGTTTTCCGTTCCGTATAAAGTCACACCTTGCGTTTATACGCAAAAAAAACTTCCCGCATGTCCCATAGCACGCTACGACTTCAAAATATCGCATCAGACGTTTGCGGCCATTACTGTCTCATGTACCTTCTCTTCGCACCCAGAATATTCCGATGAAAACTTTCCTAAGCCTATTTTCGCTTACCAATCATGCAGGCAACTGCGCTAAGGTTGAGATATTACAACACATTTTTCAAGATTGTAGGGTCCTGCCGCCCTTCAAGAATGTTGCGTCCAAGCAGCGAGCGCCTATGAAAGGCGCGTCCCGGTGGCATGCCAACCATAATCGCCAAACATCATGGAAGGTCAAGACGTTTCCCGCCCGCAAAGCAAAGCCGGTGAAGCCAATCGCCATCACCAGTATTTTCAACACGTTGTTCCCGCTGGACGGAGTCGACGCCAAGCGAAACATCGTCGGCATGAGCGTCAATAACAACTTTACGCCCTATGTCCATCTAAAAAAAATGCGTAAAGAACTGTGCTGTATCTAACCGTGCAGAGTGGCACGAACTGGGCAGCCACAAGTCTGTCATATCAAAGTTTTTTCACTAACACGCAACCTCTTCATAAGATGACTCTGACTAATCATGAAATCTCTCTGAGACCATGTGCGGTGACATATGGTTGTTATAAGAGAGAAACAAGACGCCAGACTCAAACGGGTCGCCTATCTAGCACCTAGCTGGGTCCGTCTTTGTGAGGTGTGGGAACCTCATCGACGTCGCTTTCGACCAACGGGACATGTGTCGACACCTTTCTTACGCTATTGCAACGATTTGATCAACACACTACGTCGTGGTTGTATGCGACACGCTAACAGAATCGGTGGATGTCATCGACCTATAACAGCCTACGGTGGAAACGCACATAAAAAACTTGGATATTATCAGTGCTACCTACTATACACGTCAATTCGTCGGTTTGGACAATTAGATGCTGGATTGTGAACTAAAAACAATTTTAATAACGCATCTAAGAGACACTGTAGAAAGAACGTATGAACGAATATAGAGGCATTCCTGTAAAAATGTATAATAAATATTATGTATGATGTCTTTAATGTTTAATAAATATATATATTTGTAATATCTGTGTTTTATCCACTGTTTGTCCCTTACGAGTCCCAACTTATCTTGTCGGCCCGACAAACCAGCGCCAGGTATTCGATGACGTTATAGGGAAAACCCGTTGCGTGTGTCAATGACCTCAATAGCTATTCTTGTCTCAACTTGTCTTGTTGGTCCGCCATGCGGCGCCAGAGTTGCGACATAACACGCAATGATTACGTCATTGGGAAAACCCCCGGTTTTCCAAAGTCAATGCCCTCACGGTTTCAAGGTCATGATCTATTCTGGTCCTGACTTATCTTGCCGACCCGACAAACTAGGCGCCAAGTATGAGTCACTGGAAAAACCCATTACCACATAAGGGGTTGCGACACATACCTCTAAGGAGGGGAAGTGAAAGGGGTCTCAAGGACATGAACATAAACTGTGCGAAAAACTTAGGTAAAACACTAATAATAATAGTAATAATAATAATAGTCTTGATAGTTTGTATTTTTTTACTAGTAGTACTTAACTTGCACTTTATGAACTAATGACTGAATTTCCGATGAAAAGGAGATTGTGGTTCAAATCCCGATTGAGTGTAATAAGGGTGTTTTTTTGACTTTCCACTTTCCCTCCCGTCAAAAATGGGCACATTTCCTCTACGTTTATTTCCTTGTCATCTATATCCCAATAGAGTAGTTATTAATGTGTGCGAATAACACAAATGGGTATTGAAACGCAGTAAAAAGAATCAACTATATAATTAGACAGCGCTCAGTTCTCCAAATGTCAATTTATCAAACAGAAAGAGAAATCCATTATTTAACCAATATATATTTTTAACGGCCATGCTAGGAATCAAACCCCAGCCCCTTTGCTCAACATACAGATGCACTATCGAATGAGCTAACAAAGTAATATCATGAGAATAAGCTACACAGATTATAAAAACAATAAATAAATTGATCTCTATCCAACGAAAAAGCAAAGCGACAAACCCTCCAAATTCATCGTTAGTGTCTCTATTTACATAGTTAAGTATCCAGGGTCTTATTCCTGGCATGGGCATAACAATAATCAATGGTGAACTTGAGCCCTCTCGTTTCACAGTGATAAATTTACTTTCTTGGGATTGGGTGTTGTTTATATTCTAGAGTTAAGTTTGTTGATTCAGAGAGGGAACATCCAAATTCATAAATAACTTTATTTTATTTTATTTTTTTACAGTTCTGGGTTGTCTATAAATATCCTTGGCTTCAAACCTTTTTTTTGGAAACATCTGAACAATGTTGATGAACTCGATGAAGCTAAGAAAAAGGAAATAACGCAAAAGGGAAATTTAAACACTTTTAATCTAGTATCAAAGGGGGTGGGGGTGGTATCGATAAATTTGCCCCTTCCTGTTGACCAGTTTGCTGTAGTTCAGTTTTCCATCACCCAAGCAAAAAAAAAAAAAAAAAAAAACACAAAAAAAACTTAGCATCTTAGTGTGTGTTGAAATGTAGGAATGAATACACGAATGGAATTTGTTGCCATATAAACATATTGTAGTGTTTATTGGTTCATATCTATTGCAATTTATTAACTTACTTTCTCATATAGAGGTGGTTTTGCTACCGAGAAAGTTTTTGTCTTCGAGATTATGATGTATTTTGACGTTTTACATGCCCTCAAACTAAAAAAGGTGGCTCTTAAAAATTGTATTTGTATCTGTGGACAATGATGAAGTGGTTTGATCAATTTCGTTCAAACTTGATATTTATATGTTTTTACTGCATCATACCTTATGCCCTACCTTGATTTTTTCGACTCTAGCTTTAAAATGAAGATTGGTTAGGTGAAAATGAATTTTTGAAGTTTTGAAGTTTTTCAAAATTGACTCTAGGAATTTTACTAAAATGAAGCGGGAAGTATTTTATGTGTTAAATAAGAATGGGTGATGCTATTTTTAATAGGAAAAAACATTTGATTGTAGTTAACTGATGACTACTCTTTTAATTTACTTTTAAAAATTGCTTTAACAATTGTTTTTAAAATGTACAACTGAAGAATGTTTCATATTATAATCAAAATAATATCTTTGTTTTCCTGAGAAAACCCTGTGAAGGGTTAGTGTAGTGATATAAGATTTTGAAAATATTGTTCCCAACTTAGACATTACAAACATTTTAGAAAGAGTGGCCTATCGGCTCTTGTAAAATGCAGTATCTCCATAAAATAAGTGAAAAGACTACTACCAATAAATACTAACTTCATGAAGAATATAATTATGTTTTAACAAAATTTGAGAAGATATTGAAAATCTTAATACATCGGTATTACTCTGAACTACTAATTACATCTTACACTTGAGAGTATAATGTTCATGTTAAGAAGTTCGTCTGTTTGAGAAAGATGAACCAATTCTAACATAATTCTAAAGAGTGGGCTCCTTGAACCTCCTTTATGTTCTCATTTACATCCTCTTCTTGTACCATAGTAACAATGGTATAGGATCCTCTGCAAATTCCACAGGTTTCTGTACAGTGTAAGGACACCTTCACACAGCTGCAGTTGTTTCTGACAGGCCACCTTACAGTTACAGGAGACCAAGTTGATAACTTCCTCAGGTGCTGCTGGTTTTGTAGAATGAACAGCTTGGAGTTTGTTTTTTGTCAAGTCTCTAGCCCCATTCAGTTGCGTCGATATCCTTTGTCCAAGCCATTTTTGAACCTGGTAATAAGTTCGAAATAAGTGTTGCTCAGCTGCAGCAGAGGCTAGAGGTAGAGATCCCATTTTGAATTTGGATTTAAAAGAACATTCTTGCCGCTGCTTTGAGATACATTGTATACCGGCTTTCATCCAAATTAGTTATTAAAAACTATCACAACAATGAATGAAATCCTTTCCTGCTTCTTTAAACTAGTTTCGGTCAGTGCCACTTGTATTAAATATTATGTCTTTTGTACGGAGCTGCTCAGACGTCTCAAAAGATGTAATCTTGCCTTTACCAAGCAAGGCAGAAGTGGTGTCATACCCTGTTATAGCATGTATGAATAGGAGCACATTATTCATTTCTCCAATTTATTCACGTATCGCGGCCGGGGTTCAATCCTCGGTTTCGGCACAGATTTATTTGATTTCCAAACCCTTCCTACACCTCTGACAAGACATCTTGTGAATGTGTGGAATGCCAGGTCACCACCGTGGTTCGGATTCCACGTTAAACTGTAGGTCCTTCATTTCATCTCACAATCACCCTACCATTACACATTAGCGTAAGTGCGTATAACCCGAACGGGTAGTAAGACGCGGTGCTAATAATAATAATTATTATTCACGTGTCTTGCAAATATGATACAACGTTGTAAAGGTTCCTGGAGAAAATATTTTAAAATTTTCTGATTTTGGTAATCCAACGAGTAATATTAAAAGGTAAATATCTTGTCCAACGACAACTACCAAGCTTGGGCTATGACTCTTCGAGGCACTGATAGTTTTCTGTATGATTTCAACATCTGCGTCCTCCTTAGCTACTGATGCATAAATATGTACTTCAATTAGCTTTTGAACAAGCAATCCAATAAGATTTTTCTTGTTCTTTGGATTGGATAGAAATTAATTTTAATTTAGAGATTATTTCATTTCAGAGGTGAAATTGATCTGCGGGGAAGTTCTTTTTTCCTCGGTGGATATATTCCAGACCCTTAGTTGTGGGATACTCTGGGTATCCAAGAATCACAATATAGCATTATTTCCCATATTTCTCAATGACATGGATCACATATCTTCGAATAATGTTCGCATATGTTTCTGAAATGGTCTACACAATTCTATAAAGAAGGTATCCCCCATCTATTACATGTATCTTATTTCTCAAATTGTACTGTTCTTCTTCGCTTACATTATATTTCTCAAATACCTTAACTATACTTGACTTGGTTCCCTTTCTGAAAATGTTAATATTCTCAAAGAAGGCCAATGGATAGGGGCTGAGCTCGTACTGGAAATATTACTTGAAGTTTTGTGTTCCTTTGGAGATGCAAACAAATCCGTTGAAAAACTTATCAGGATTTATTGTAACATCCTCTAATCTCACCCTTATACTGTTTGCTACAGTTGCTATCGTTTTTACCTATATTTTTTTATTTTCAGCTTCACATCAGCAAAGTTACCACCTTCAATTTTCTTCATGCTGCAAAGCTTCACTTCATATGCAATATCACAGTAAACACCAACATTTGTCGCTGCAAGCCCAGAATACAATATAAACCAACTCATTGCCCTGCTGAATAGGATGATGCGCATGAAATCAATAAAAAAAATGGTTTTGATCCTGTAGCTCTCGTTCTCTTCTGTTATATCTGAGTTATGTGTGCTGCTCACTGAGCTTTGTTACACACCCAGAAAACTCTTCAAATGCCTCACTAATCTAGAGAAATCCGGAGCACATGCTACAAACTTCGTCACTTAGCCCTCTTCCATTAGTCAATCCACCAATAGATTTTGATGTTCGCATTGATTTTTGTTCAATAGTCATGTCAGTCCAGTTACCTGTGAAAAAACTGTATTGCAAAGCAGCTTTTGTTAACCAACTTTTCTAAGTCTTCCTTTTTTCTTGTGTTTCTGTAGATTCAACATTTTCTGGGCATGCATATGAACTGATTTTGCGTATTGCAAGTGACCAGCTGCATACAAGTATGGAAACATCTTGAAAACTGTGTCAATATGCAATTGTCAATCACCATTTCTTTCTGATAAGGTGAATTCTAGCATAAGGTTGACCAGATGGAACTCTTGTAGACACATTTTGATGTTCTACTCATTCCACTGAGTTGTTGGTAATTATATTCAAGCAGGGTACATTATCTCTTTTATATTTCCATCTTGTATAGGTTGTATAATGGTTTTTACCTTTGTAATAACTTTAAATTTACTTTCAATAAGCAGCTAAAGAGATGGAAATTATTCCAAAATCAGCACCTTCAAAGCAGATTGGGTCATCATAATAATTATATAAGATCTTGCACACGCATATCCTGATAGAAAATGAATTGTTGTCGCTTTTCCATAAATAGTAGACCAGACATCCTTAATTCCACTCCCTTCCATGAATTTTCCACAGCATCCTAAGAAAACCATAAGGAGATGGAAGCCTCTTACCGTTTCAATCATGTCTGCTATTCTGCTGTCATCTGCTGCGTTGGCAACAATATCAGATACTTTGAGGAACAGTGGCTAGAGTGTAAGGAAAAGACAATAAACAAATATACTTTAAGTAATATTAGTTGATGAATGTCCTTAAAATGCCACATTGCTAGGACTGGTGTGCAATTGAATGAATTAAGGAATATTAAGAATTGTCTGGAGGTCGTTTAAGTAATGTAGCGTGTCAATCGGACAAATTGGACAGCTAAAATTAAATATAAATATTTTAATAAGTTACGAAAGAAAGAAACAATATTAACATATTAAAAAAAATAATCTACCTCAAAGTATATTTTCTCTGACTAGATGGAGTCAAATAAAATTACGTATCTCCCTAAATTGAAACACGTGGGTGTTCAAAAATATTGCCTTTTGATAAATACTGTAGCAGGTATCAAGGAAGAGGATTAATATTATCATATTTATGAATAAAATACTTTAACGCATGCTCTCTGTCATTGGATGATGTCGGATAAAATTTACATACACTTGCCATGCTATCTACAAGAAAATATAGTAAAGTACATCTATATCACAAATTCTCATTAAAATAATAACTGAGCCTAAATAATATAATCATAGCAGATATATTTAAATAAAAGATGCCTTAGTATCTACTCACCATTTCAAGATGTACTTGTATTTATTTGCCACGTGCGGGAAAAGAAAAAATATTCAATGATGGCTGCCATAGTACTATCACAACTACATCTGATGAAGGAAAGAAGATTGTATTTAGATCGACCAACTGACCCACTCTGCGTCTGAGAAGACTAGCGGCTATCCAAGGCACCATATTTCCCCCTTTCCCTGCAAGCGGCAGTCCCTGTTTCACTTCTCTTTCCCCCCGCCTTCATCCGTCTTTCTCCTTTTCTATATTCCTGAGTTTATCACCCTTTTGCTTTGTTCCGTTCGTATCAGATTTGGGACTATAAATAGGGCTGCTCTCAGGTTCACATTATACCCGTTCTACTACAACCCAGCGTCGAAGGAGGAACTTCTGCACCGTCACGCAACGAGGAAAACGACGACCATGAAGTATTGGCCGTCAGATCCACCGCTGCCTTGGCCAGGACGACTTACTTGGAGCACTTAAGTATTCTGGAAAACGTCGTCAAGTCCTTATGACTTAGAGTCTAATTTTGTTGAAAAAATAGACAGTGTTTATCTAGACATTTTGATATGTTCTGTCGAAGCCGATTTTTAGTTTGTTTAATTTTATGTCAAATGGACAGTTAATTCATTTCAGGTCTTGTAGACTTCAAGATGGAAAAGTTTCAGTTAATTGGTTAAATATCGTGTCCTGCAATCTGAAGGACAAGTCCTTTTTGACTTAGAATATCAGTCATAACTACTACTATTTTCCCCTGTGTCCTTATGATACAGTCTTTACATTATGAGCCTTTGGCTTAGAAAGTAGTAATGTGTTAATCATAGACTTGCTAACTCCCACAAGCTCCATTAATTTATTTTGAGCCAATGTTTCTCATGACGCCGTGCACGTCATGTGCATCTGTTTAATATTTGGATGGCTACAACCAGGCTGTCTGTCTTGTTTTTCATATCATAGTTGGGTTAATGGAAATCTATATTTTGAGTTAGTCAAATAGTCACGCTTCACGTGCAGTATTAGCTACGGTGAGCAAACTGTGGAACTGCACTAAAGTCATAGTGGGGTCCGCGCAATTAATACCTTTTTCTTTGCCTGTTGTTTGTGTTTCTCTTAGTGCAATTGTTATTAGAATTTGACGTACTAATGATTGCTCTGGCAGTACCGAGAGGGAAAGAGACCAGCCATAATACTAGTTTGTTGACAGCTGTTTATTAGCCATCAACCGCTGTTATCAACAGATCTTTCAGTTGTTTATCATTATCCGAAATGTTTAAAGGATATTATCTTAAAACCCCTTGTTTGTAACATTGTCAAATTATCCCCATAAGGAGTAATGCCTTAGTAAGTTTAAGTATATAATTGCTTAATTCTTTTACGATTAATAGCTACTGAGATAGCACTGATGATAGGAAACAGTGCATTTTTTGTATTTCTGTAGGAAGTGGGGGAGGAAACAAGAGGGGAAAGGTTGGAGACTTTTGATTGAGCGCCTGTCTACATGAGGGTATGGATAGAGGAAAAATTAACTTTATATTGTTTTTTTCGATTGTAAACCTCAGGTTGACTGAGCTACTATTTCCTTTGATTCTCCATCTACAGTAGACCTAGCTACCCCTATTTTACCCCTCCAAAACGGACCTTACGTTACAATGCCATAAGATACAATGCCACTAGGCTACAGCATACTTTCTTTCTTTGTCCCTTCTCTTTCACAAACTTCCGACTCTAATAATTTCATCTCTCAATCTTAAAATGAACAAAGAACCAAAGTATAGTCTTGTACTGATAAAAGTGTTGTATGGAAAAAAATAAAGATAAAACATATGGAACTACATTTTGAGTACTTGAAAATTAAATAAATGGCATCTTTGTCACTATTGGGACTTCGTGTTCGTGTGTCATGATTAAATGAAAGTACGCTTTCAATATATATTAATGTCGCAGTTGGTGGATTAATGGTTGGAAAATCAGAATGAGTATATTTATATATTTATTTAAATAATTCCAAACAATGAGGGTTTGAATTTTTATTACAAGAGTACCCAATAAAATTCGACTAAAATCAAAAAGAAAGCACCAAATAGAGGATTCTACTAGATTCAAAAGGGTGTTTTCAATCCAATGAGGTATGGTAGTATTTAATGTATTTCCCTAGATCTGTGTTGTAATATTCCTTAGGACCAAAGAGTTGTTGCAATATTTAATATATTCCCCTAAATAAAAGGAAGTTTTGTATATTTTTGAATAGTTGTTTTTACATTAATATATTTACCTAGACTCCAAGAGGTTTTGTCAATTCCCAAAGAGACGTTTTTTATTTGTATATATATATATATATATATATATATATATATATATATTCTTAAAACCAAAGCGAGTTTTCCTTCCAAAATAAGTGTTGTTCTCTTATATATATTTCTAGAACAAATATTGATAATTAATTTTTTTTAAACGCACAAACTTATTCAGCCAACTTAATTATCTTTATTTTAGTCTTATTAATGAACAATATTAATAAAGATTTTATTGGAACAAATAAGTAAGTGGCAAATTATGCAATGAAGAAGAAGAAGTAAATATATTTAAATAATAGTCAAATATTTCTGATTGGGGGGAGGGGCGGGGATATTTCCAATGAATACCTAGAATTCAAAATAACTTTGGAAAAAATTGACTATACCTCTATTTCCAAGAGTTCTTTAAATAGCATTGAGCCATATTATTGGCAATATCTCTTTATCTCTTTCACTCTATTTGATATATATAGACACACACACACACACACATACATGTCTATGACGAGGGAAAGTCTTCTCAGCTTTGAAAGCAATAATTCCAATCTTTGTGAAGAAAACTTTTCATTAGAGGTCCATTAAGAGTTGGCTAAAGAAATAGATGGAATCCCTCTTTCACAATCTTGGATTCTATTGAAACTTTTATAGAGTTAGTCTTCATCGTATGAGTAAAAAGTTCCACAACAATGTAACCTTAATGAGATAAATTTTTTTATTTTAAGTTCGTTGTTAAAAAAAAAGAGAAGTTTCTCCATCATGGATTACCCTTCAAAGTTTTCCATCTTTATCTTTGTTGTTCAGATATACATTAATTTTAAATTTAAAGTTGGAGAAATTGTTATATTTGGTTTATGAGGCTTGTGTGAGTTAAGTTTGATATGAAAAGTAGTTAAATAAAAGCTAAATTATAAAATTTAAATATTCACATACATGTTTATAAGAAAATGAAAGTTAAATATTTAAAACGAGACAATTTACCAAATAGACTGTGACTTTGTTATTACTTTGACCCGCATCGGTGGTCGTATGATCTACCGCGTCCCTATCTCACTAGATTGGATTGCTGGCGATGAGATAGGGGTTAGAATCCCTGTTGGGTGTAGGCCTACTGAGGATGGATTCCCTAAATGGTCTCTCTCTCTCTCAACGAAATTATGAGTTTATTTCCTCTCAAATTCTAACTTCTCCCTCCCTTAACGTGAATAATGAACCCGAATAGGTAGGCCTACTAAAACGCAGTTAAAAAAAGCTTATTGCTGATCTTCGTATCTTACTACCCATTCAGGCCTTGGACGATCCGCTGTGAGGAAGACGATTAAATCTGTGCGGAGAGAGAGTGGGGGACATTGAAGGGGAAAACACCTTAGTACATTCAACCAGGGTTCGAAGCCCGATCACTCTATCAATGACAAACCAGACAAGACCAAACTAGCACTGTTTCCGTGTTTTTAAAACGTGCAGTAACACATTACGTAATACTGTATTTCTTTGAAAAATATAATTGGGGTGGAAACATTCCCTCAATTTCTTATAAAAAGATTATGATGTGCGCTTTCTGAACTGATTTATTCAGTACATGACATACAAACTAACTTAATTAAAGAACAGATACAACGCCCAGTCCTCCGACCAAAAAAACAGCCCTATGAGTATTTTACTAATTATACATTTTTATGCGTGTCAGGAATTGAACCCATGACCCTTTGCTCGACAGATATTCTCTATACCGACGGGACTAAGGTATATGAGTGCTAACTCTGAGGGTAGTACCACACTAGCGTACAATTACATTCCAGCCCTATATGTGTAAAATTGTTTTTTGAAACTTGAATAAAATACAACTTTGTTATCAACTTTATTTTGAAAGGAATACCATATAAAAATAAAAATGTCTGGTTTATTGTTCAAGGACAATAAAGTTTCCCAACTGTTGGGCTGTATTTGCAATCATAAATGTTATTTCATGGAAGATATTAAAATAGCCACGATAATATTTTTTCACTACGAGATCTCTTTGATAAGGCAGTTTTTTTTCTGTGTAAAATTTTGTTAGAATAATGGTTTATTTTAGCTTGTTTAGAAAAAAATAAACAGCGTTCTCAGAAATAGAATAAAGAATCACACTTTTCTAAGAAACAAATAAATAATTCTGAAATGAGACCATAAAAAGTAAATTTATTTTTGGTGTACCCTAAATAGTCGGAGAAGAAAAAACGATTATCAGAATATACCATTAAAAGTTAGCAAGCGTCTGTTTAATTACTGAGCTAAGAGTCCTGGCTTCTATTCTTGGTATAACTAATACATTATTTTATAAATGATGTAATTGGGTTTCCTTTATCACAATAGTAATGGACGTTGTAGAGAAAAGGAAGGGGTGGGGAGGGTGGTAAAGGTGAATGAATTACAAACGACCTATATGTAATTTTAAAAGGTCTCAAAACGTTAGCTTTGGGGGTATATTGATCAATTATGAAAAAAATAAAAAGATATAATTGTTTGCAGTCAACATTGGTAACATTTTAATAATATTATTAGTATTATTTTATAGCTATTGAAGCTCACATAACTTAAAGTATAAATACGTACATTTTCTAGCATTCAGTTAAAGCCCTTTCTATAAAGATTTGACTGTACTAAAAACATTTCTTACTAAACCTCGAAACTTTCAGCCAATTCAAATTTTTTACTTTCACTCAACACCTCGGAGAGAAGTATTGTTATCGTCAAAAAATCATAATCGAGATTTTGATAAATGTCGACGTTTCATAACCCCCTGAAACAGAAAAAAGTGGTTTTCGCAATGCCGTCTATTTGTCTGTCTGTACCGCAGGCTGGAGCTGAAACTATTTTACTGATTGTGCTAAGACTTGGTATCTGGATTTTAATAAGGTCCACCCGAGGGATTTTTGTAATTAGATATCTAGCCTAGGTCAGTTTATTGGAGGGAAAATAGAGAGGAAAAAATCGATTTTCTTGAAATTAGCTCTAACGATTTGGATTAAATTATATATATATATATATATATATACACACACCGTTTATCACTATACACGAGATAGCAATTCTCATTTTCTAGTGAAAATGAGTTTGAGGGTACTTTACATAAGGCAAATTTTCCAATGTTCATCATTTCCCCGGGACTATTATAGATACGAAATAATTTATCATTGTAAAGTTGTAGTGCCATGAAAAATATAAAAATCTATTATCTGAAATACATTTTCATAAAACCAATAGTTTCTCAGCTAAAAGCAAACATATATACTTTTTAATTCAGGTCTTTGAAAATTAATTTGATTCTTGTGATTAGTGTATATTATTTCATTTATGATATTTGGTGTAATATTTCTACAACAATGTATATATACCTATTAATTCGTTTCATAAATCTCACGAGTTTTTAGTAAATGTATATTTTAAGATAAAAGTGAGAGAAATTCTGTGCAGTGCCTCGTATCTTTTGTTGTTGTTGTTGTTGTTGTTGTGTGTATGGGGCTGGCCCCCTCTAACTTGAACTGGAGATATCACTACACGAAAATAAAACGTAGAAGTGACCAGAGGGTCAGAGGATTTTTTTTTCTTTCTTTCCCCGGATAAGAAAGTAATTATTTTCGAATTAGACGTGGCAGGCAGCCCTGTGGGCCAGTAATGATCCCGGCAGTGTTGGGGGTAGGAGTATAATTGTAGGTTTGGCTCCGACAGTCTGGCGCTTCTGGGCTCGTTATTGGCTTTCAGGAGGATTTACCGATCTTCTCTTTCCTCTAGATACCTTCCCTCGTCCTCTCTATTCAAGAAATTAAGGCGAGGTGGGAGGGAACGCGAGAAAAGGTAAATTGCTTTTGAAGTTTTTATAACAAAACATTTTGTTTGGACAAAATAAATAAAATATTGCTTCAGTACAAACATAAAGTTTAATTTTCTTCACGTGGTTATAACAACGGTTCTTGAACGTCATGAGCACAGCGACATTAGAAGAGAAACAGTTTTCATTACTTTTTACAACACCCTTGGCAGATATTCAACAATTGTTGATACCATCATGTGAAGAAAATGAAACTCAATGTTTTTACTGGAGCAAAATTTGATTTATTTGGGCCAAATAAATGTTTTGCAATAAAAACTGAAAAAACATTGGCTTTATTATCGCGTCCCCTAAACTCTCACCTGAACTGTAGTAAATGTTCTACGATTTTTTTTCGAATTTCCCTTGTTAGCTTTTCCTGGAACTAATCAAATGAATCTCAAAGAACAGACAATGAAGCTTCAGAGTTTACGATGTTGTCAATTTAGGGCTTTCGAAGCTATTTTGCGAAGCAGATTGGAACAACTTGACGCGTTTGGAGAGGTATCCTGGATAGCTCAGAGGTAGAGAGAGCATTGGCATGCTCGGCCAAAAGTCCAGAGGTTTGATTCCCGTGTCTAGATGTGTGCTCTCCACCATACGGACACGCCATAATCACAATAATTTCCAACCTATGTGTTGATATTAATTGTAATTTCACTTAAATTACAGTCTTCTATTATATACAGCAGCGAAGCTTTGAAACTTCGACTTGACTTCGAAACAAACATCAACTTCAACTTCACTCCGAAAGAAATTCCGGCTTCAAAGCTTCACCAATAAAAAATATTTACAGCTAAAAATACTTAATTTTTGTTCACTTATTGCCATACTGAGCTGTTCATTTACAATTTAATATTCATATGGGAATAATCTGAAGTAAACGAATTGCATACATGGTGTGATAGTAGCTTGATTTATCAGGTTGAAACAAAACATTACAAACAATCGTGCTATGAAACATTTTCCAAGTAATTTTAGTAAATAAAGTAATATAAATAGCGACAATATAATTTGTTCAGCGTATAACCCGAAAACCCTAGATACCAAGTCTTAGCCCGATCGGTTGAATAGATTTTAAATATCACAACACTCCTATATGTACATCAGTTTAAATAAACAAACATTGGGCTGTATGTGTTATCCCTGTCGCTTTTATGTTAAAGAAAAATAGTAATTTTATATTTTCTTATGAAACACAATTCTCATTATTCTCCTTAAATCGATTTGTCCAATCATTTACGTATAGGCCCTGTAACAAACTACATCACTCCATATTGGAAATAGCATTCAATTGCATAAATGGAACGTTAAGAACGGCATTTTGAGTAAGAGATCTCCTCCAGTTCGACTCCTGGTGATACAAATCACGACTCAACCTACAGGAAATTGGTTGTTTACTAACTACCCCTAGAAAGAATAGTTCATAATTATATTTTGAAATAGAGCGGATTAACTTATTTTAAAGAGCTTGCGGTCACATCCCTCTCGTGAGGTTAGGCAACTCAACATACAGCGCTGAGAAGCGCACTACATACTTCGCAGGGCCGACAAATCATGAATAACATTTCCGTATCAATTTTAATTCTTACCAGTTTTAGAACAGTTCCTACAAATAAATAACTAGTTCAAGTTTAAGGACGTTGCTTATCTGTGATGTCACAATGAGTAAAGTTAGGATTTCCCATGTTAGTGAATTTACGTTTTAATCAGCGAGATTTTAAACATATATCGTTGAAACAAAAACCATAACTCTTTAAATAATTCTAAAAATTGTCCTACAGAGTCACAAAATTATTATTTTTATCTTAACCTAGTTTTTTGTAAACGTGTTTTTTTATAAATAATCTACAGCTTAGTCTTTGGTTTATTCGAGAAAATTTCCTGTAGGAACTTTTTGCCGGGATTTAGATTAAAACAATCCGTGGTAGCATATGTCTATTTAGAACAGGAAACAATACAAAGGTAATTTTAAAAAGCAAGTCAAAGTTTTCAAGGAGCAAATGGTATAGTGAGTGGTTGAACTCGTCAGAGGAAGAGAAGTGTTATCAGAAGATAAACAAGAGGCCTCGCAGGGTGAACTGCTCGTTTTTCTTCTCTCTCCTTCTATTTTGTACATTGGTGTCCAAGCGTGATTGCGCTTGTACCGTTTAGGTGCATCAAGTTGATGCAACCCGCTTCGCAAAATAGCTTCATAATTTCAAAATGGGAAAATTTGTTAATCTTATAAAGAATATCTTTATCAAGTTCCAATTAACTTAAAATAGCTGGTGTTACTGTTTTTCGCACAGGGAATCTTCAAGTAGCTTTTTTCTTTTCTGTGTAGTATAAAATTAATCAAAGGGTAAAATAGCCAAATCGTAAACTATTTTAAATATGTATTCTTTATTGATTTAAAAATAGGAACAATACTCAAATAAAAATGTAATAGAAAAAAAAATTAAAATTTCTTCAACACAATATCTTTAAAGACATTAAAGTTACACAAAAAATTACCAAACGTGTTTGTAAAATTAACGTTCAATAGACTATTATTTCCCCAAAATAAGTTTTTGTATCTTTAATTACCCTATAAGAAAACTTAAGGATCATAACTCCCAAGCAATAATATAAATTTGAAATGTTTCATATTTCGTTCATTAGTCCTAAATGTATTAATCGCGCATGATCACTTTGTCTGTTCCAATTATATTCCTCTATGCGTAGTTGCGCATGCGCCTTATATGGAATCTCACTAGAAATTATCTTTAAATTCGTAAACAATCAATATGTATTCTAAATGTTAAAATTTTAATTTAAATAAAATTATAATTTTCAAATTGTATTATGTAATATTATTAAAAATAATGAGTATTCAATTAAGTAGCGATATATTTGGCTATTTTAATTGCCTTATATGACAATGCAAATTCAATCGAGGATAATTCATAATGGAATAAAATTTCGAATTAGTTCACTGGTTGAAAGTAGCTCTTATTACGTTATTAATGGGAAATTTGATATTAATTTTAATAATTTGTGAAATTACCGAATGATTTATAACTGACGCTGCAGATATAATCTAAAACTAAATAGCCTATACTTACCATTGCGTTTAATAAATATATTTGTACGTACACCAAGAGGAGACTCGAAAGTGACGAACTTACAAAACTTTCGATCTCGATCCCGAGCTTCAATGACGAGCTCGGCTCGAAGCTCGAAATCCGAGTACTCGCAGAGCACTAATGTATATAAATTATAAATCCTGACTGGGTGTACTGAGATGTTTAAATATACGCCTGTATATTTTAAAACACATATATATATATATATATATATAAACCTTAGTACTCTTGGCCGGTATTTGACCCCTGACCTCTCCTTCACAGGCAATATAGGCCACGAGTGACTACCAAGAAGATACGACTAGCGATACGGCTCCAAAAACCACCATTGTCCAATTTTCATAGATAGAAAATCTACTAAAAATATATATTAATACTTCAAGTCATGGGATCTGAAGCTGTACCTTTTGATAGATAGAAGCAGTTCGTATAAATTTGCACTAATAAAATAATAAAATTTTATCAATGTTGACCACTATGTTTGTATTTTCTTATTATTATTATTAGCACCACGTCTTACTACCCATTCGGGTTATACGCACTTACGCTAATGTGTAGTGGTAGGGTGATTGTGAGATGAAATGAAGGACCTACAGTTTAACGTGGAATCCGAACCACGGTGGAGGCCTGGCATTCCCCACATTCACAAGATGTCTTGTCAGAGGTGAATAATTTTCTTAAAGCTCCTTCCAATAGGAGTGACACACGTAACATCGTCCAACAAAGAGTAGTCAAGTAATCAATTCCTGGAGCTCAGGTATTCATGTGGTTAATACCTGGAGCTCAGGTAGTCATGTGGTCAATTCCTGGAGTTCAGGTAGTCATGTGGTCAATTCCTGGAGCTCAGGTAGTCATGTGGTCAATTCCTGGAGCTCGGGTAGTCATGTGGTCAATTCTTGGAGCTCGGGTAGTCATGTGGTCAATTCCTGGAGCTCAGGTAGTCATGTGGTCAATTCCTGGTGCTCAGGTAGTCATGTGGTCAATTCCTGGACCCTGAGTAGTCATGTTGTCAATTCCTGGAGCTCGGGTAGTCATGTGGTCAATTCCTGGAGCTCAGGTAGTTATGTGGTCAGTTCCTGGAGCTCAGGTAGTCATATGGTCAATTCCTGGAGCTCAGGTAGTCATGTGATATATACTTGGAGCTCAGATAGTCATGTGGTCAATTCCTGGAGCTCAGGTAGTTATGTGGTCAATTCCTGGAGCTCAGGTAGTCATGTGGTCAGTTCCTGGAGCTCAGGTAGTTATGTGGTCAATTCCTGGAGCTCAGGTAGTCATGTGGTCAGTTCCTGGAGCTCAGTTAGTCATATGGTCAATTCCTGGAGCTCAGGTAGTCATGTGGTATATACTTGGAGCTCAGATAGTCATGTGGTCAATTCCTGAAGCTCAGGTAGTCATGTGGTCAATTCCTGGAGCTCAGGTAGTCATGTGATATATACTTGGAGCTCAGGTAGTTATGTGGTCAATTCCTGAAGCTCAGGTAGTCATGTGGTCAATTCCTGAAGCTCAGGTAGTCATGTGGTCAATTCCTGGAGCTCAGGTAGTCATGTGGTCAATTCCTGAAGCTCAGGTAGTCATGTGGTCAATTCCTGAAGCTCAGGTAGTCATGTGGTCAATTCCTGGGAGCTCAGGTAGTCATGTGGTCAATTCCTGAAGCTCAGGTAGTCATGTGGTCAATTCCTGAAGCTCAGGTAGTCATGTGGTCAATTCCTGGAGCTCAGGTAGTCATGTGGTCAATTCCTGAAGCTCAGGTAGTCATGTGGTCAATTCCTGAAGCTCAGGTAGTCATGTGGTCAATTCCTGAAGCTCAGGTAGTCATGTGGTCAATTCCTGGAGCTCAGGTAGTCATGTGGTGTATACTTGGAGCTCAGATAGTCATGTGGTCAATTCCTGAAGCTCAGGTATTCATGTGATCATGGTTTGAGATGTCTGTTGAGACAATCCTATTTCACAAGTCAGTCAACGAACCCAACTTGAACGAATTGAAGCTGAGTGGTGGTTTTGTGTTGTTAAAATAGCTCCACACATGTTGATGTGCAAGATGGGAGCGTGATAATTGCACTATCATTAGACGGACATTCAATTGTTTACCGAATGGCGCGTGACCACTGGGTTTGGTTACACCAGGTTAAGTGTTGGCGTGCCGTGTCGCGACATGCTACTGGGAGTCTAATTTCAGCGTGCTGGGTGGTCTTGACAGCTGTACTGTGGTTAAAACTGCTAGTCCTCTGTTAGTTGATACTAGAGCTATAATGTGGTTAAAACTGCTAGTCCTCTGTTAGTTGATACTAGAGCTATACTGTGGTTAAAACTGCTAGTCCTTTTAGTTGATACTAGAGCTATACTGTGGTTAAAACTGCTAGTCCTCTGTTAGTTGATACTAGAGCTTAACTGTGGTTAAAACTACTAGTCCTCTGTTAGTTGATACCTGAGCTATACTGTGGTTAAAACTGCAAGTCCTCTGTTAGTTGATACTAGAGATATACTGTAGTTAAAACTGCTAGTCCTCTGTTTGTTGATACTAGAGCTATACTGTGGTTAAAACTACTAGTCCTCTGTTAGTTGATACTAGAGCTATACTGTGGTTAAAACTGCTAGTCCTCTGTTAGTTGATACTAGAGCTATACTGGGGCTAAAACTGCTAGTCCTCTGTTAGTTGATACTAGAGCTATACTGTGGTTAAAACTGCTAGTCCTCTGTTAGTTGATACTAGAGCTATACTGTGGTTAAAACTACTAGTACTCTGTTCAGTGATACTAGAGCTATACTGTGGTTAAAACTGCTAATTCTTTGTTAGTTGATACTAGAGCTATACTGTGTTTAAAACTGCTAGTCCTCTGTTAGTTGATACTAGAGCTTAACTGTGGTTAAAACTACTAGTCCTCTGTTAGTTGATACCTGAGCTATACTGTAGTTAAAACTGCAAGTCCTCTGTTAGTTGATACTAGATATATACTGTAGTTAAAACTGCTAGTCCTCTGTTTGTTGATACTAGAGCTATACTGTGGTTAAAACTACTAGTCCTCTGTTAGTTGATACTAGAGCTATACTGTGGTTAAAACTGCTAGTCCTCTGTTAGTTGATACTAGAGCTATACTGGGGCTAAAACTGCTAGTCCTCTGTTAGTTGATACTAGAGCTATACTGTGGTTAAAACTGCTAGTCCTCTGTTAGTTGATACTAGAGCTATACTGTGGTTAAAACTACTAGTACTCTGTTCAGTGATACTAGAGCTATACTGTGGTTAAAACTGCTAATTCTTTGTTAGTTGATACTAGAGCTATACTGTGTTTAAAACTGCTAGTCCTCTGTTAGTTGATACTAGAGCTATACTGTGGTTAAAACTACTAGTCCTCTGTTAGTTGATACTAGAGCTATACTGTGTTTAAAATTACTAGTCCTCTGTTCAGTGATACTAGAGCTATACTGTAGTTAAAACTGCCAGTCTTCTGATATGTGATACTAGAGCTATACTGTGGTTAAAACTACTAGTCCTCTGTTAGTTGATACTAGAGCTATACTGTGGTTAAAGCTACTAGTCTTCTCCTCAGTGGACCTTTCGTAGGTCACCATATGTTATTGAATGATGTTTAGGGGTTTAAATCTATGCGTAGTGTACTTAGGTAACTTTTTTATGTCTTCCATTTCACTGTAAATGAACATTCGTTTGTATCTTATCTAATTAATACCTTTTTTATTTTCATTCTAGTAGCGTAAATATTTTACGGGCTTACAGGACTATTAAGACTGTAATGATACTGTTTTGGACCCCTCTCATTTATTAAAAAAGTCATGGATGAAGTGTATTTTTCTTTAAAGAACTAAATATAAAATCTCCTTTTAATACTTGATCCAAGGTGAATCACGCGTTTTCAGAATTAGTTTCAATATATTGCGCTTTAAAACTTTTTTCTTTAAAATATCAACTCCGTTGTATTAGAAAAATCATGTGACATGCTGGCTCCCTTGTAGCATTGGATGTTTTATGATAGACACGAGACAAACAGAAATAGTCAAGACTTACCCCATTTGCTTGTTGACTGGGGTTGCGTGGAAGAACGACACAAAACCACCAAACGCACCTTCACCGAACCGGGAAAATTGAATACTGACTGTGAAGACTGAATGGCAAGTTCAAGCCAACGCCTTGGGTTGAATGGACTTGCGCAGTAAAGAGATCCCCTCCGAGAAGATTCCGGAACGCCCACGGCCTCTCTCGAAGCGAATCAACTTGTGCTTTCTCGTGTTCCTTTTTTATTCTAGAATGTTATTCCCCCCTTTTTTTCCCATCTTCCCCTCTTCTGTGCTTTAGGGTATATATTCTGGTGCCTGTGGCTACGAACTTTACAATTGGGCCTGAGTCATATCAGGGATAGGATAAGCTCCGGCTTTCTACTTCATAAAATGTAAGATCTAAATCCATTTTCGGCAGATTAAAACCTTTTTTTATAATGTAAATCTTTTCTAAATTCAATTTTGGCTTAAATTTCTAATAACCTAAAAATTCAATCTGACACTTAAGAACATAGTTTTTTCTGAGATCACTTATTTTGCAAGGTCAGGGCGACTTAGCGCCATTAGAGTCACGACTAATCGATTGTATCGATTATATACTGTATTGTTTAAATTGATGTTCGCGGGAACTATTGTTAGTATTTGAATTAGTTTATCTTATTGTGATACGCTATGTGCCTTTTTTTGATGGGCAGATATTTAGTATTTGAATTAAACATATCTTATTGTCATACGCTATGAGCCATTTATTATGAACAAATATTTAGTATTTGAATTAAACATATCTTATTGTCATACGCTATGAGCCATTTATTTTGGACAATTATTTAGTATTTGAATTTAACATATCTTATTGTCATACGCTAAGAGCCATTTAGTATGGACCAATATTTAGTATTGGAATTTAATATATATCTTATTGTCATACGCTATGAGCCATTTGTTATGGACAAATATTTAGTATTTGAATTTAACATATCTTATTGTCATACGCTATGTACCATTCCTAATGGATATATATTTTATGTTTAAAATTAGATTGTCTTGTTGCCATTGACTAGGTGCCTTTTTTTAAAGGATTTATATTTAACGATGGAATCCAAATTGTCATGTTGTTTTTACTATGCGCCATTTCTAATGGGCGACATCTTAAAGTTAACATTAAGTAATCTGATGAATATTTACCATCTGACTCTTTAGCTTTGACTTCAATTAATAGTTGTTATGAATTTATTCTATTTTCTTTATACTTCGCAACATCAACAATGTATATATTTGGAGGAACTGTTAAAAATCTAATTGAGTTATGGCTAATAAATATCGACTAACTTTGACTTATGCTAATTCTTATTATATATTTATCCCATCATTCCCAAGGTTATCCGTCAAACGTTTTGGTTTAATATGAACTTTACTGAGGCTGAAGTCTCTTGCCGTCTGGATGAGATAGAGGGTCACATTAATAACTCCTCAGCACTCGCTCTGGGTTAAACCCCCCCCCCCTTTTTTTTTGGTAGTGTTTATGTTTTCGATGTAGTTTGTTGGCATCTGCCCCTTTAGGATGCTACACCCTTTACCCAATAGAAAGACAGCCTTCACAATATCAGGTGTCCAGGAGTTTTTTTATTAGTTAGTTTTAACACTGGTGACAAGGGGTCCAAGAAGCAAGGGGTAGGTCATGTATAAGCCGTTTGTGCTTATGAATCCAGTCAGTGCCAGTAACATATATCTATGCAGTTACATAGTGACGCAGCGATACACAGTAATATAACAGTGCCAGTAACATAAATCTACACAGCACACAGTACTCAGAATACGGAACATGTAATATCACAGAAAAACAATCCGTAAATTAACAAAAACTGTGTCATTTTATAACATATCTTCAGTACAGAAGGTGTAATCATTCAAATAAATCTTGTGCAACATTAAAAGTCTTGCTCATTTCTTAGGAATATGTATCACAAATAATCAGATCACATAACCATGTGGTAAGTGCATAGTAGAGAATGCACGCGTTATCATCATCATCATCATCATAAAACCCAGTACCGTCCACATCCGAATCACAATCAAATCCGATATCGTTATAATTGATGCTTAATCGCGGGGAAAATATCTTAGTAAAAATCTAAATCTCAATAATACTTTGAGCACATTATGCATGCATTTAAATCAATCATGCTTATTTTATATGTAGAGTATCTATAAAACGCATGTGTATGTTTACATTTAAAATATATTACCATATTATTACCTATAGCTAGGTATCTAGTCTGGACAAATAAGTTTGTATGAATTATATATTCTATCTTAGGATTATTTACATACAACTAGTCATAATATAGTCAGCTATTTTCAGTCACATAGATAATAGAAATATAGTAGTAATACTAAATTATTTAATTGACTTTTTTTTTACCGTATACACAAAATAAAAATTAATTTACGTTTGAGTGGCTTAGTGTCATTTCAAGATTTCAAAAAAAAAATTATGTATTTTATTAAATTGCTAAAAAATGGGTAGCTTAATATTTAAAACCTATAGTAAATGTGCGTTTTGAGTGATGGGGTGAGATTATGTGATATTGTTGAAGAGGGCAGAGTATTAATGGATGACACAGTCAATATTTATCGAGATGAGGTCACACATCGTGTGATGGTGAACTTACAAATGGTGCAAGATGTTTCATTCTCGGACGCCTCTTCCACTTGAAGACGCAGCCCCTGCAAACAGAACAACAAGTGTTTTAAGTTGCTATTATCACTTCTCCTCTTTATATTATATAATGTTAATAACTCATTGGAGAAACTTGGCACACCAAAGTTTCTAAAATAGAATAAAAACCTGTGTTTGAAAATGATAGAGATACACAATACTTGTCACATACACTGTAGAAGTGCAAAATGTTTTGCTACGGTAGTTACGGTACCGATGCATGAAGGATAGTGAGTGTTACGTCAAGTACAAAATATATGTATGGAAGTGTTTATTACGGCTAGTACAATATCAGCACATGAATAGTATTGTTGTGGACAATATAATAACCCCAATCTACCCGTCACCATCAAATCCGATGAAACAATCTTGACGCCCTTAACTGCGTACTCACGGATGCGGGTCACTGTTTATTAAAACATATTAAATACGGTAAGTCTGATAGTTTACAACCCCCTTTTTCCTCCGAACATACTTCACGACATCTCCCGACTTTTACGCTTCTGTAAAATCATCCCCGAGGGGCTACTTTATCCCCATGGCTTCTTTGGTGCTGACTGACAGCTCACAGCTGACTTCTGACAGTCAACATTTAGGTATATACCTAAATTCAGACTGTCAGAAGTGCCAGCTGCTAGACACATGTTTTTGCAGATCATTTGGTTCGGCGTAGGGATACATAATTTGGTCTGGTAACTTTTCAAAGCCGTCAGCTGTGAGCTGTCAATCAGCACCAAAAAAGCCATGGGGCTACTGTAAGTTTCACCCATCTTCTGTGCTTCACCAACACTATCCCCTTCACCCCCCTCCCCCTCTCGAACCCTAACCAAGCGCTTCCTCAAATTCTTTTGTTCCCAGTGTCAGTGAGAGTAGCTTGCTGCATCAAACTAAACAGATGAATCAACACAAACACGTTTGGTTAAGGGGGGTGGGGGCCATATTTTTGGTCTAAGGGGAAGGATTTGACCCTTTGAGTCAGAGGGGTATTTTGCACTCCTTCTAAAAAAAGTAAGAACATTTAATGCCTTAAAAAGTAAATTGGAATATTTAATTAAAATTATAATTGGAGCTCGATACGTCCTCCTGTTCTCCTGTCGTCTCTCTCTCTCACTCACACACACACACACACACACACTTACACATTATATTTGTTAATGGGTCACGGATATTTCGCAGCGTCTGAACTATTCACAAATTACGCAACTTTAAGGGGACAGGAGATGAAGGATGTGTAAAAACTGCAAAGCTGTGGTTTTCTTGGGACTATTGGCTGCAACGATTGGCGATCTCGGCTGGCTTTTTCGTTCCATTGGTTCTTAGTGGAGGTGCTACTACTTCCCAGCCGTACTGAGATAGCAAGTAGTCCGAACTTGGTTCTAGAAAAATCACACGAACCAAACTTAAGATAATATTACTCTACAGTTTTAAGTGGAAGAGACCAAATCAATCCAATTTCTTAATCATCTCCATGAATTGAACCCGGGACATTTAAATCAGTGTTTGGATACTCTATAAACTAAACAAATTGTTGGACAATATAGTTCTAGTATTTATTCAAAAATATGTCTATAAACCAAGTTCTACTTTCTCAAATTTACTGGTTCGAATTAAAAGTTATGGATGTGTTATTCATTGGAGAATTTCCCAAAACTTGATTTATATCCTCTCTGGTGATCCCTTTCTCGTGTTTTGGACGTAAATCTGCTAATAAACTCGTAATGTCACTTTGTTTTCACGTGAGAATGTTTTTATTGGCAATTAATTACCGGTGTAAAAATATACAATCCCTAACAAGATGGCCTCTTCTTCATAAACAACACGAGCGACTTGACACCTATTTGTGGAATCGCGGAATTTATGATCAATAATTGCCACGCAATGATTTCCTCGCCAGCAATAAAGCTTTCCTCACACTAATTAGCACAAACAAGTGAATGAGTGTCTGCGTGCTGTAGCCACGGCGCCATGTTGGACTCCACCATTGGGACAACTCCTATTCTGAGCTACAGTAGGTTGAAATGAAGTGTTTATAGGAGACCAGCAAGGTTGTTCAATTGTTGTATCATCAACGCTCCCGTATTTTACAGGATAATCCTGTGTTAAATGTCTCACCCATCCTTAGATGAAAATGTTGAGACTATTATAATTCAATGAAAACACAATCATTTTAACGTTTTCAAAGAGTAATATAATTTTATTTAGGCTGGATTTGTATCATATTCTTATAAAATTTTGAAAATTGCGTTATTAACATATTGTATCACCCTTAATTTCCCAAAATCAGCATCAGCCCAAACTCTAGACAACTACCTCTTCCTACGACAGTTAAAAACTCCTTAATAACTTATGAGAGCTTGTAGTTTAAAAAATAAATCCCATCTTGTATATCAAAATGCTGTGTATAATTTTATCAGGCGTTGAGTGTGTTGTTGGGGATCACCTCTAGTGTGGATGTGTGTAAAGATGGTCTGTAATCAACCACTTCTATTAACACAGATTTCTATATACAAGGGTGAAACTACAGGCGAAAAGAGGGAAACTCACAATTCACACATTTTCCAGGAAACAACTTTTATATCCCAAACCCATAAGGATACCAGAAAAGATTTTTTTTAAATCAATTTAAATATGACAGAGACACCTTTTAACCATAATCTAGTGCATTATAAAAATATCATGAATGTCTAAAAGAGATGGAAGCACTTACTCAATTAGAGTTAAATTATGACCATCCCCATTTTCCCTTGTACCCTTCAAGTGTATCGTCAGTCACGAACCCTTTTCAGGAACAGGTATTTAACGACGTACCCCACCTAGCATTTATATATATATATATATATATATATATATATATATATATATATAAAAATTAATGAACAAATACAGATATCTTGTGAAGAATAGATTTTTGTTCTAAATTCTAACCATTAAAACCCTAGTTATATCCATAGAATTTATGCTATATTAAACTATTATCACATGCTACGATTAATTTCCTCCGGAATTCCTCACACACCTGTAGGGCTACGCGCACTGTTGGTTGAATGAATATATCACGTGATTGTATATACATTCAACGCGTATACCACAGTTTGTGAAAGATTGGTGTGGATAACATTTTAGAAAACATTATAAAAATTAAATTAAACTGATTACACATTTACATCATTTTCGTCTATTCAACTTTTAGTATTCATTTCAATTCTTATTGTAGTCTTTGTTATTATAAAATTGGTGTGGATGCTAGAAAATAGCTAAAGTCTCAAAATAATATATCTGGTTTTCTAAAACTATACTCCCAAGCAGTATTGGCTTTGGACAAGCCCGACAAATGCCCCCTTCTAAATAATTTTAACAACCAACCAAATTAAGTTTAGAACTAATTAAATCAAAGCTGAAATATTTTTTTTTATTTACCACTGCGTCTTACTACCTATTCTGTCTATACTCTCGTCTACTAACTACGCTAATGGCTTTAGGGATAAGGAAGGTTATATTTAGGGAAGTGCACCCGTATTTTCGTGAAGGGAGAGTGGGAAAACATTTTGGTAAAACAACACTTAGTACACCTGACCGAGACTCGAACCTCAATCTCTCCGTCATAAGAAGTCTAGTCTACGGCAAGAGTAGTGCGTTAGACCATGTGGCCACCGAAGTGGGTGAATTAAACTTCAGCTCCAAGAAGTACGGTAATGATACGATTACAAAACTTACAAAATTTATCAAAACTACGTCTTCCTTCCGCGCGGATAAAGCTTCAGTCATACGTTCGTCGAAATTTTAAGGCTGATCAATTCACAAAGCTAGCAAAACCACATATTGACCACATTGGTTTAAAATGCAAACCTAAAATATATATTGGCTTAATAGATATTTTTTTATGTTATTGTTACGATGGATGCTTCCGATTTTTGTGTGTGTATAGAGAAACAAATTTGTACAAAACGAGAACAACAGACAAGCTTTTCATTTAACGAGTTATTTCAAATAATTTCACAGCAGTAGATGCAGTTGTCTGCCTGTATCTCGATTAGTAGACTTATGGGCTTATTGAGTCGTTTGGTTGAGGGCATGCGTGGTGATTGTGTTGATTGGCTTTGATTGATTCTTCCACCGCTAATTTTATGTAGAGGCGCGGACAAAGCTGAGATTGTTTCTACTGGCGCAGAGAAGCCTATGTAGTTCGCGCTAATATCATGTTGTTGGTTCAGAGCTCATCACGTGACCACATTTAAGTTATGTCCTTGTTTTCCAAGCTCGTGCTCAATGCACAGGAGGGCCAGGGAGTTTGTCTCCCCAGGCTCGTCCAAGCTTGCAGCTGGCTACTCCGACAGATGAACGACCTTTTATCCTCTGGTAATTTCCTCCGGAGGAAGCCCCCAAAGAATGGGCGTATACCAATCCTTAATATAGAGAGGCGTTTTACATTGTTGCTGGTAATTAATACATTATTTTAGCCTGTTCTTATTTTTTTTCATTTAATACAAAATAAATTGTATGGTGGATAGCATTGACTTTCTCTCTATATACTGAAATATATACATTTACTAAAAACTCATAGGATTTGTGAAACGAAATAGTATAAAATGTTGCGGGGACACGCTGCCTAAGAGCACTAATGAAATAATATACACATTTACAGAAACATTAGAAAAGAGTAAAATCTCTGTCTACCAAAGAGCATAACAATCAATTTCATTTTGAAAGACTTGAATACAAAACTATATATATATATATATATACAGTATTTGCTTATAGCTCAGAAACTGTTAGTTTTATAAAAACATATTTAAATAAAAGAGTTAATGAATAATTTATTTAGTATCCCAAATAGTTGCTGAGATATGATTAGGATTTCGAAAGGTCCGTTAGTGTAAAGTAATCTTAAAGTCATGTTTATGATAAAAAGAGAATAGCTATTTTTATTTGTAATGTTAAACAATGCCTTGATGCAAAATTTAATCAAGATCACTAGCGCGGATGAATAGATTTTATTTAATTTTTCCTTTCAGTAAGCAACCCTTAAATTTATGATTAGATATCTAATTCCTAAAACTCCTCAGGGGGACCTTATGAAAACCCCAGAGACCAAGTTTTAGGCCAATCGGTCTCTAACCAGAGATAGTCAGACAAATAGACAAACAAATAAAATACATTTCGAAAACCTTTCTCCCGGTTTCAGGGGGTCATGAAACGGCATTTATCAATATTTTGTTCTATTTCTTTGACGATCACAATACTTCTTTCTCCGAGGTGTCAAGAGAAATTAGAAAACACCTGTGAAACTAGAATACAGCCTGGGCCCCTGTGTGTCCCAGTCTCAATCGTCCTCCCCCCCCCCCCCCTTCACGGCGGTGCTGGCTTTAGCTGACGTAACAATTCCACACAACGATTCAATATGAGAAGACTAAAGCTTGATTCACACGTCCGTCAAAAATGAAGAACAGAATCTGCCTCAGTGGAACAGCAAATCACACACTGTATGTTGACCCATGATGCATTGCAACACTAACTTAAAACAGCTGATATCAACATATTTTATTGTCTAGTGGATAAACATAATTATATTTTAGATCATACTCCCGATGGTTGTTTACAAATTATAACGCTGTGTCGTGGCACAATCCAATACATCGATACATAAGTTAGATTAACGGGTTATGGTCTTAGAGCTCGTCACGTGACCGGTTTTTGTTTTGTACTAGTTTTTCGGCGAACGTGTGAAGTCACCGTAGATTTTAGGGTGCTAGAATAGTCGAGAAGAAATCCCTAAAAACGCCAGAAACCAAGAGGGTGGAACTGTCCGTCAGTAGGAGAACAAACAGGGGAAGATGAAAATACTATTGTCAATTTAAATGGTGTTTTAACCCTCCTTATAATTACATAATTCGATACAAGAAGATCCAGTCTATGCTCCTACACCAATCACGTTTCGTTTCTCGGACATTTAGGTCATAGTATTATACTAAAATATGTGGATTTTTAGACTTTATAAATTGGAAAATTTAGACTTTTATACTACATTTTCATATATATATATTTTTTTTTTTTACACCCATCACTGTTTCAAGCCTGGGTCAGTTTTTTATTCAAGCCATATATTCCACCAGCTTGCTAGGCCTGTCGTAGCTTCATACGCCTTAATACCAGGGCTGGCACAGTATCCAGTCCCCTGCCGTTAATTTATCAATGTGAAAGGGTAAGTATGTATAAGGATTTGTCAATATTAAAACTAAGCGCAACAGGAAAGAGCCTCCAGCCAACAGTCATGCAGGTTTGTACTAGAATAATGCAACCATCTGAGGTAGAACTTCTCTTGTGTCATTGTTTATTCTTCTCCCCTGATATGTTGCCCCTCCCTAACAATGCAGAGTAATTAGCCGCCGTGGTTCCAATCAGCCCGGGGAACAACGAAGCACTATCCCCGAGACAGCCGTATTGTGCATCTTCTCTGTTGTCTTGCTGACCGCGGAGGAATATTACTGTCTCTGTAACACCGACCTTTCTTTATAGAGCACCCACACATGCTCTCAGGTACTCTGTTTACTAAAGTAGTGTTCAACCAAACAATTGTATAGGTATTGCGTGCTACCAACTGTTACAGAAAAACACTGCATCCTCAGACTATGCACCATGGACACTGCATCCTCAGACTATGCATCATGGACACTGCATCCTCAGACTATGCATCATGGACACTGCGGGGGGGATTCATCTACCTCTTCCTTACTGTTGAAGTTACCCTTAAAGTTACTAGTGATGTTTAACAGGATAAGGAATGAAGTTATTTTGGAAAGAGTAAGGACTAAAGAGAGTACATGAGATAGTAGAGGAAGCAAGACTGAGATGGTATGGACATGTAATGAGGATGGAAAAAGAGAGGATGTCTAAGAAAATAATGGCAATGAAGTATTTGGTGAAAATACCATGACAGAGTTAAAAAAAGAAATGGGAATGGAATTTTCCAATAATTGCCGAGAGTTAAGTACGGTTTTCATATTTTTATATAGGTTAAAAAGAAATGATTTGATTTAGTTTCAACATAATTAACAGATACAAAGATCAAATTTCATCAATTAAAGAGACATGATTGGATTTTAACAATGAAGTGTCTGTTTGTATTAAAATGAAACAATTTTAGTTGTTAAATATTTCTAATTGCTTCCAGCCATAAATATTGTGTACATATTCAAACGTAGCCATTTATTATACTGTGCATGACAGTAGTAAAAATTAAAATATCCCTACCCTGTTAATGTGATTATGGACGATTAGTAAAACGCATAGATTAATAAAACAAGTTGTGTGAGATTTATTCGTAAAGTGTACATACAGGGAAATATATAAAATTGTTACATTTTAAAATATGAATTTTTATACTATAATGCCCCTGATTTGACCCTAAAGAATATTTGAAAGCATTGACAATATTCTCCTCTTAATTATATATATATATATATATATATATATATATATATATATATATATATATATAATTTTTATTTTATGTTTTATTACTTGGCGCTTAAAGCACGTCTTCTTCTAAATTATTCAGATATGATAGTTACCAGACTGTAACTAGGAAATTACTAGTTATTTCTTGTTGTTAAGTTCACGCCTTGAAGATAGGAGGCATCAGCTACTGTAACTAACTTCAGTCTGTGACGTAAAGTTGAGTCAAAATTACAATTTGAAAGTCTTTTAAGATTAACTTCCTGCTCTGGAACAACCCACAACATCGTAGATGTTCAATTTGAGGCAGTATCTGGTTCTTGGCCATTCTGTATGCTTCTATACGTTTTCACGAACTAAACATTCTGGTAAGTTCCATTGGGCTGAGTTATATCAAGGGTGGTGTAATCTCAGAGCTTACTGTGATGTCAGTCATTGTCTTGGACAGACGTATGTTAGACGCTCGTCTAGATTGTGTGCAACATGGTCATTTTTCTATCCAAGTATCAATAATTATCATTGAATAAACCAATATCAAACTCTATCTGAAGTTAGTCATTTCTATCATAAAAAATGAGGCCCAATGTCGGGGAGTAATAACTATTTTATGACGTAACAAATGACGAAACAACAGCGGGACAGTTACACAAGTAAAAATCCCGTAATGTTATAAATGACTTCCAACCGTGGGGCATTTATCATCAAAAATATTATTAAGGTGGCAATTGGTGGCCCAACGTGGACCAGCTATAAGAACATAACAATTGGCGTCCAAACGAGGGGCCCATTACAGAGCGTAACAATACTTGAAATATTTAAATGAAACTTGACCTAATGTGAAACTTAATACATTTATTTTAGTTTGTGTTTATTCAATTTTTCATATTTTTGTTTTTTGATCCTAAGCAATACATTTGTAGCGTGTCAATCATGTAAAGTTGACACCTACACAATTAGGCTACGTAAAAATAAAAGTATATTTTGTGTATTTAATAAGGAGTAGACACACATAGTCTTATGTAGATCGTGTACCTCTATTAAGTTGGAATCTAGATCTATTAATAATTTTCTCCTGGCGAGAAACACATTTTTTATATATTGTTATAAATATCGTTGCAGTAGCAAGATTCAGTTAGAATCTAGATCTATTAATAATTTTCTCTTGTTGAGAACAATCTTTGATCTATTGCCTGTCGGTACTTTTAGGATGTAAAGGAAATAACTTTAATTTGCTTTCCTAATTATGGCCTTTGTTGGGGGGTTTCTCTCAAAACTTTATGAGTGAAAATGAGGTAATCTTGTGTATACTCTCGATATGACATTTCTTCTTCTACCCCCTTTTCCTTTCCATCGGCTTCAACTCGCTAGAAAGAATGGTAATAGTTTTCTTCAGATGTCTGTCCAATGCCATGAGGGAAGAAGACGAGCAAGTTATGCAAGCCGGATGACTTTGATGTAATTGACGTTGCCTAATCCCAAGGGGCAAGATAATTCTGTAGATGTCTCCTCGCCATCAGCTTTTGACCCCCTTATGGAGAACCTCCTTTGAAGGGTGGGAGAGTTGTAGCGTGTCAATCATGTAAAGTTGACACCTCCACAATTAGGCTACGTAAAAATACGAAATTATAATAATTATACTGTCAAAATTTAAAGAAGAGTATTAGAATTAGAGATATTTAATAATAATATCCTTCAAAACCTACTGTTAGCGACTGGATGGACTCGGATATGATCCACGTGCTCCCAATATAAAATACTACAAAGGATTTTAATAATACAAATCTGTATAAAAATACTAAACTTATAATAGTGGAATCCAAAGAAGATAATTAAAGCTGATACATCAAGGAATAATATGCTTCAAGACTTACTCACAGTGGCTGGATGGGATTGGATAAAGCCAACATGCCTTGTAGCAAAATATTCAACAAGCATGGCGACAGGGTGCTTCCTAACACATCCACTCACTACATTACCTGTCATGTAAAAGAACTCGACTAAGTTAGGCTCGCTCCCACGACCCTCGGGTGCCACTGTCGTGGCGGCGTGTCTTCGAACCTCCCCTTTACCTCACCCCTCAAGTTCCTATCACCACCTGTTTTATTACGCTTTTTCTATTTCTTTTTTTGTTCCGTTCTAGTCAGAGAAAGGGTATAAAATAAGTGCTCTCAGATTTACTTTATATTATTCAATCACATCACGTCGCTGAAGAAGGAACTTCTCTCCACGGAGGAACCGGTGGCCATGGAGTATTGGGTGTGTTTATGGTATTCAATCACATCACGTCTTTGAAGAAGGCACCTTTCTCCACGAAGGAACCAGTGGCCATGGAGTGTTGGACGTGGTCCTCACCGCAGCGCCGCCGAGGAAAATCCTCTCCGATTTCCTAAGTATAGAGGCGACGTTAATAAGTCCATCTAACTTATTCGTCTAGTTTAAAGATTAGAAAATATTTATTTAATAAGTTAATCTAACTTATTGTTTATCTCAGACTTAGAATAGTCGAGGCGATTATTATGTTTATTTCGATTTCTTGTTTCAGTCAGAGTCACTAGATTTTGGTTTTGTGTTATGCCAACTTTGTTGGTGTAGTCACAGTAACTCTAATGTTACTTAAGTCCTTCAGACTTGTTGTATTGGTCCAAGAGACTATGTTTTCCTATATCCATATGATATAGCTTCGATATAGGAGCCTTGAGCTCCAGATGTAATAAGGACTTAGTTCAAATGGTTGCTACCCTCAACGAAGCACCATATTTCTCTTTTGAGTCCTTAAGACTACACACATGTTTTTATGACTACAACCAGGTTGTCTATCCTTTTTCTTGGACCTAGTTGGGTCAATGTATTCAATGTGTTGAATCATTATTGTTGCCACGCTTCGCCTGTGGTATTAGCTTGGGTGGGTAAAGCGCGGAACTCCGCTTGTTTCCATATGGGGTCCGCGCAGATAATAACTTTTTCTCTTTGCCCGTTTTTGGCACCTATTGACTGAGAAATTAGTATTGTATGAATTATATTAGTGTTGTACCCCAGGGAGTGGGTCATTAAATACATGTACTATTGAATGCTCTGGCAGTACTAATAGGGAAAGGACCGGCCATAGTACTATTTGGTGTTGACGCCTGTTTGTTAGCCATCTACCAATGTAATCAACCAAACTTTCTATTGCAATTAATTTTCTTATGTCCCAATCAAACAAGCTAGCTTAAATTATAAATGTGTTAACAATACTATATGTATATCATTTCCAGTTAGCGTTTGTTTATAATTACCTCACAGTTTTTATTTTAGAATCACCTGACCGTCGCCTGGCATCAGTCCAGCTGTGTTTTTTTTATTGAACATTGCTCTTCAAGTCTATTCTATTTGATCTTGCCCATGTCGCAACAAGACAGTATTAATTTTGAACTTCTATCTTATGTTTTTGTATATCTATTGTAATCAAACATATATTTTATTTTTCTGTTATAATAAATCTATTATTGTTATTCTAATCATTTTATCAATCTGGTTAAAATAATTGCCTTATAGCCCCAACTATAATTGTACCCGTGTAGATTTGGTGCAAACTATTTGGTGCACATTCAAAATTTATCACGCTTTTAAACATAATTATTTGAAGTCGCTACCGGTGGGTTAAACCTCGTCCAGACTAGAACAGAACATGTTTGTTTTTCTGCTCGCTGTAGTCAGTGTGTCCAGACTGGAACAGGACCGAACACGAACATCGTTTGATGACATGTTTGACGTAAGACACTTCTTTCCCATTTACCTGTTGAATTCCCTTTCAAACCGTGCTCCTTCAGCACCCATTCATTACGAGTTTTTCCACATACATTTCTTAAAAATCTCATTCCAATCGCATTCACCTTGCTCTTGTGTTTCTTCTGACAAATCAGGTTCTCATCCTTACAAAAAAATATATATATATCTCGCACTAAAATTAAATTATTTTTATTGATAGACAATACAATATCATTCATTTTTCAATCAGAAGTATAAGAAAATAAGAAAATAAAATGTTTACGAGTAGCTTATTGAAAAAAATGGTATTCACTTTTGTGCACATTTCCCCCCATTAATGTGGGTTGAGTAACATTTCCCTCCTATTCGAATGAAATTTCCAAGATTTTCACCTGTATCCCTCCGCGAGCTACTGAAAATGCAGTCTCGAGCTACCGGTATCAGCTGGGCGACCCCTGCCTCATAGCATGAAGCCACCGAGGAATCCGTTAAGGAACCTTTTCGTTCAACGTAACAATAATCAAGCCCCTATGTTCCGGCCTGATTGGTTATTCTTGGCGAGGCCTGACGTGGGACTGCGGGGTGCGGAGGGAGGGATGACAACGGGGGTGTTGGAGGGGGGTGGGAGATTAAACCACGTGAGTCACGTTATGAATGGTATTGTGGAGCGCCAAACAACCCCAGCTGCCCACGGTTCTATGTCGGGATGGAAAGAGAACTCGTCTTGAGGGGAAGACGGACAATCATTTTGGACAAAACCACCCAGCCAGTGTTTGAGCCCCCGGCCTATCAATTCATATTTAAGAGTTGGAATGACTATCATTGTAGGGTTGAAGATGAATGTGTGTTAGAGCTAAATACACATACACACATATCCTAATTTTGCTAAGAATGACTTAGTTGACTGACAGAAAAGGTTACTTTAGCTAAGTCCACGCATTCATATTAAAATTCATGTGATCTGATCTTCACCAGTACTTGGATAGATATTATAAGTACCTAAAAAATAATACTGATAAAATAGTAAAATGTTATCCATGTTGGCTGTAAATCTTATAAAAATATATTTTATAAAAGGTGCTTCAAAAATCCATTCCTAAGAAATATATAAATACATACATAGCCACATGTCACCACGTGAGCAACGGGCTCCTTTCAGGATTTCGGGGTTCTCTGCCAACTAAACACAATTTAAAATGCACAAGGAATAGTCGAGGTTTTAACTATTGAAAATAAAACAGCACACACAATGATTAGGCTACAACTACACTAGTCATTAAATTTAATATTAATAGTCATAATTGAGTCTGTAAATTAATAAGTGAATGATAAATCAAATCTGATTTCCAAACCCTTCCTACACCTCTGACAAGATATCTTGTGAATATGTGGAATGCCAGGCCGCCACCGTGGTTCGGATTCCACGCTAAACTGTAGGTCCTTCATTTCATCTCACAATCACCCTACCATTACACATTAGCGTAAGTGCGTATAACCCGAACGGTTAGTAAGACGTGGTGCTAATAGTAATAATAATAATGATAAATCAAAATTAAATAAAACCATCATCCATGCCAATAAAACCGATTTGAATACACGTATAAGAGGAATCATTCCTACGATAAAGTAAGAGACTTCTATTGGACAATGATGCGGTTGTTTTTTTCATTCGGTTTGCATTGGCTCCACCAGCTCATCACCTGAGTTGGAAAATTAAAAACATTTCGATGCTCAGTATTTGTATTGAATGATTGTTGTTCAAACAGAACGTTTTGTATTTTAAAACTTCTCATAATTTGACATAGAGCGTTTAAATTATTGATTTAATTTGGAATAAAAAAAAACATCGTCTTGGTTACTGATCACGGACTGGCTCCGACCAACCCGCGGACCACCATTTGAGTAGCACTACCCTGTAATACCCTTGACAGTAAGGCTGACTGCATACTTGCTAAATAAGGTAGGGAGAGAGAGAGAGAGAGAGAGAGAGAGAGAAGAGAGAAAACCGATGACAAGCACACCAGCCCCACCCTTTCCGCAGTCGGCCATTAATATCACTACAATATATATTACCGCGTACATAAGTTATTATTGTAAATGACCCACACCGGTGGAAACGCGGTCTACATTTCAGTGGTGGGGAGGTTTTGGTTTGGAACCCAGCTGGGTTTACTGAGGGGGGGTTATTCATACATTATTTTCTACGCTCTCTCTACGAAAATGTTGGTACAATAACTCTGAATCCGAATTTCCTTATACCTACCACACTAGCGTAAATATTTAGTATTTTTTAATAAATCATATATTCTCATACAAAGTTCAGTAACATAATTAATATTTTTTGTGTGTAAGATTTTTGTGAGAAATCAATAATAGTTCATTAACATCTAAAAACAAAATGTAGTTGTGTGTTTCAATAGAAACACTCCACAAATTTTGAGTATTACACTAATTTTAATTTTAATTTTAATTTTAATGAACCTAGATAATTTCTTAACATATGTTTTACTCTTATCAATGTTTCTTAACTATAAATTATAGTTTCAATAAATGTTTTTATGTTAAGTATTTAATTGCATAATGGAAATATATCTTAGATTAATTAAATACCTTACTTTATTATTGTTGAATTATACTTAAACGATCCTATCAACATTTTGATAGTTTATTCACTACCAATATGGCCGTATTCAAATTAAATATAACACCCCACGTAGTTCTATATTTTTAGACACATAGACCTAACATTTAATACACCACTTTGGTGGTCGCGTGGTCTAAGGTGCTACTCTCACAATACACTGGCTGGCGATGACGGGGAGATCAGGGCTCAATCCCGGTCGGGTGCAACAAGGATGGTTTTTTTTCCTAAATTGTTTTCCACTCTACCTCCACGCAAATACGGGTGCACTTCCTCTAAATTCAAACGTCCTTATTTCAAGCACATTAGTGTAATTAGTGCATAGGCATATAACCCAAACGGGTAGTAAGATACGGTGCTAAAAAAGTATTTAATATTCAAAACATCTGTGTAGTAAGATCGTGGTGGGATGATGAATTAGTTCAAGTTTGATCATTTATGGCCTCCTCATTTTAATTAAACTACACTTAAATATAGGTTTAATAACTGGGAAGTAGTACAAAAAATATTGTAGGTCTATAGGAAATATATTGTTCAAATTTTAGTAGTTCTCGAGAAACTATGTTTAGACGTAAACAATAACTCACTCACTTTATTATTTATAATGCTGGGGTCCGGGGTTCAACCCTCGGTCCCGGCACAGATTTATCTGATTTCCAAACCCTTCCTTCACCTCTGACAAGACATCTTGTGAATGTGGGGAATTCCAGGCCTCCACCGTGGTTCGGATTCCATGTTAAACTGTAGGTCCTCCATTTCATCTCACAATCATCCTACCATTACACATTAGCGTAAGTGCGTATCAACCCGAACGGGTAGTAAGACGCGGTGCTAATAATAATATTAATAATAATAATAATAATAATAATATTTATATTTATATTATAAGGAAAGGCATGTTTGGTTTTGACATCAACGTATGTGACCAAATGCGTACTATCTTCTTTGTCAGCGATTTTCAAATTGTTACCCAGAGTCCTTCTTTCAGGCTCCATGAGGCAATTTTACAATATTATTTATTTGTTTCCCACATAATGGAATAACCTCAGTAATTAGGTTTATCAATTTTTTACAATCTTAATAAAGGGCATTTGACAATGTTAAATAATTGTGTTTCAAATTGATAAAAATTTCAACAAAGCGTGCTTAAAGCAATGTTTGGTGAAATAAATTACAACATTTTGGATTGAAATATCCGTGAAATATCCTGAAATAAAAAAAATCAAACTTTGACATTTTATTTACGTTTCGCAGCAACATATATTTTGAGTAAAAGTTTTCATTGCTTACTGATACAAAGACTAAATTTAGAAATAAGCTAATATAATTCAAGATGTTCTGCGCTTACAGCTGACAACCGTAACTTCAAATATTGAAGAACTTTGTGATCAAAAGTAAGCTCACCCAAGTCATCTATAAATAAAGTTTTACTGAATTTAATTTTGAATGTTTACAAGTTAAACTTTATGCTCGAAAAGTAGTTGTGAAATGTAGTTTTCTTTGAATATGTATTCGTATTTTTGTTTGAATATTTACTTAGTATTAATTTCTAAGAGACTTGTAAAGTTTAACCGTCGTTATTTAATATTTAAAAAAAACTCTTCGGTGGCCGCATGTTCTTATGCGCTACTCTTGCAGTAGACTAGATTACTATGATGGTGAGATCAAGGTTCGAATCTTGGTTGGGTGTACTGAGGGTGATTTTTCAAAAATGGTTTCATACTCTTCCTCCACGCAAATATGGGTACATTTCCTCTAAACATAACCTCAATATTCCATAAAAGCATTAGCGTAATTATTTCATAAGCGTATAGGCCAAACGGTTAGTAAAATGCGGGGTTAAAAAAATATATTAATAATATGAGTGTAAGAAATTGTATTAGGGCTGCAGCATATATTTCCCTGGGAGTTTAGGAACCCCTACTATATCTTACACACATGGACTCATAAGTGATCGAGAACTTAACAATGTATCTAGTCACATGGAAATAATGGATAAGATTATGAACATGTTTCAGTATTGAAGTCCAACTAAAGTGAATGACCAACTTTGAGCTCTAAAGTTAACTGAAGTCAGATGTGAGATCCCCTAAAAATCTTTATTTTAGCTCCGTGCGACTAATTGACCGTTCAGGAAACACAGAAAATTTAAACTATTTGGTAAGGTATAATTACGTAGAGTATAGAAGAAATTTACCCTAATGGAGGAGGGAAGTCAGCGAGACTTATTTAAGGAAAAAACCGGACCAGATATTCAAGCCCTGACTTCCCCGTCACTAGCAAACAAGACTATTGACTGCTTTTCTGCGTGCCCACCTGTGCAGGTGGTAATAGCGTTAGATCGTTAAAGAATCTACGTTTTATTCAGCGAGTTTTAAAGATATACAACCTTGAAACAAAAACTATAAATTCCTAAATAATTCTAAAAATAGGCTTACAGTGTCACCAAATTATAATTTTTATTTTGATGTAGTTTTTTAAAGGTATTTTTTTACAAATCACCCATAGCTATTTGGTTTATTCACGAAAACATCATGTAGTCTTCCTGCCAGGCTGTAGATTAAAAAAGTCCATGGTAACATATTGTATATCTAGAATAAGAAACAAGGTGATTTTAAAAACAAGTAAATGTAAATGTATTCAAGACACAAATGGTATAGTGAGTGTTTGAACTCGTCAGAGGAAGAGGGTAAGTGTTATTGGTAGATAAACAAAGAGGCCTCATGGGGGGGGAATACTCATTTTCTTCTCTCTCTTTCTATTTAGTACATTAGTGTCTAAGTGTGTTAGTGTTTAGAGTGCTTAGGTACGTCAAGTTTAGATGCAACCCGCTTCTCAAAACCACTTTAAACTCTCCAAGTAGACAACGTCGTTAATTGAGCTCTGATACATTTCCTAGACATTTGCATTTTTAATCATGACGGGTTGCTAGTGGTCCCACTGTCATAAAAGAGTAGCAGTATATAAGGACTCCACACACCAAGGCGAACTACCCAACTCATGAAGTAAACGCAGTGGCACACACCGGCAAGCTGAGACAAGGGGTTAGAGGTGTGGACTGATCGCTCATGTCGGGTTGTCCGCCTATATTCCGTTCACAATAGGTTTTTACCTGGATGACAGTTCGAAAATCATATGTTTAGGTTTTGGGTTGCCAACACTTGTAAAATATCACAATTTTGTTATAGATGTAAAGATCTTTAATTACCTGTTGTATATTACATTTAAAATAACGTAAACTTAAGTTTTCTCAGACTATTTCATTTTTTAAATAATTTCTTTCTACCCAATCTAAAACAATATTTTAAACATAATTAAAAGTACTTATTTTTGGTTTTAGAACGTTACTGATTTTGTGTAATATAGTGCACACATCAATATCTTTTAATACAGGCATCGTATTTACTTGGAAAAGAGAAAATTGTTGTCTTTTTTTACATACAATAAATTATTTTATTATTATTTTATCGTATTTTGAAATATTTAACTGAATAAAATATTTTCATCAACTACGTGTCTGCTTCATTGTAAAAAACTTGTTTACCGTTATGTTAAATCGTATGGTTTAGATTCGTTAGTCGCTATTTTAAAGATATGTTCGTTAAAAGTTTTTGTGAAAGTGGTGTTGATATTTTTTTAATAAAAACTATAAATAAACTTCGTGTCTGACCTCAAATAAATATATAAATAATATTGGCCTAAATTATTGTGGTTAACCATCACATTAATATATTACCATCTGTTTTCATTACAGTGATCCAAAGTGATAGATGTCAGCTGTTGGCGTAGGGATATATTAGGGATTACTTCTAGTAACATTTCGAGCTGTCATCCAGGTAAACTTAGCTCGTGAATGACTTATAGTCTATCAGCGGGCAGGAGCCATTTTGATGCAGTTTGAGGCCACGAGTCGGGCTTCCAAGCTTTTCTTGTTTTTGATTTATATCTTTCTAATCGGTATGGCTCCAGAAACCACAGAGAGGCTCATAGAGGTTGTTAAAGAGAATGGCGTACTGTACAGGAGGTAGGACGAGATAGGTGATGCTTCCACAGCGTAGCTTACACGCACGCAACACACACACACACACACACACACACACACACACACACACACACACACAACATTACTATGGAGATCTCAACCAGGAGCACGCAACCGTCATTTGATCGCGCGAGCAACTCACTTTGGTTTCCACTTACAAGTTCGCACTCGCCTTGGTGTGCGGAGTCCTTAAAAATTATTAACATTCTCTTACACAGTCAATTTGTCCGAATTTGGAAAATTACTGCGCGTGTTCACTTTCCACCGAGTCTTAGAACCCGTTTGAGTTACACACATAGGTACATTAATTAGATTACATTAATAAGGATCAGGAAGGTAGCATTTTTGAGAAAATGTACTCACATTTGTTTGTAGAAGAGTGTATAAACCTCAGTAGACTCAGCAGGGAGTTAAACCCCAACCCTCAAATCACTGGCAAACCAGAACACAATGTCTAGCTATTTAGATCGCGTGCCTCATTCTCTTAGATTCACCAATAATTTATTCACCAACTAAACAAATTGACAGGACTGCACAACAAATTACATATTTGCGAGGTGCCTCTAAAAATGTAGCCAAGGATTTCTTCAGTTCCAATTAGTTGATCAATTGTGTGAAAGACTACATCGACATGCTATTTGAGTTAGAACTGACCGATACGACTTGTAACGTTCTGTATTAACAATCTTCTAACACGGCTTCTAAAGCCACACCGCACGGCCCGAACAAACAATGGAGCGTGGATTTATTGGCGGCAATTTCCTGGGACCACCCCCTTGTCGGCCCATTGTGTAATATAGTGGAGCAGGACGAGAGGACGTAGAGCATGGTTTCCTGTCCATTCCACGTCATCTGGTACACTCCACATATAGAACTAGCAAATATAATGTGTGAGGTTAGAGGACGTGGAGCGTGGTTTCCTGTCCATTCCACGTCATCTGGTACATTCCACATCTAGAACTAGCAAATATAGTGTGTGAGGTTAGAGGACGTGGAGCGTGGTTTCCTGTCCATTCCACGTCATCTGGTACACTCCACATCTAGAACTAGCAAATATAATGTGTGAGGTTAGAGGACGTGGAGCGTGGTTTCCTGTCCATTCCACGTCATCTGGTACACTCCACATCTAGAACTAGCAAGTATAACGTGTGAGGTTAGAGGACGTGGAGCATGGTGTCCTATCCATTCCACGTCATCTGGTACACTCCACATATAGAACTAGCAAATATAATGTGTGAGGTTAGAGGACGTGGAGCGTGGTTTCCTGTCCATTCCACGTCATCTGGTACACTCCACATATAAAACTAGCAAATATAATGTGTGAGGTTAGAGGACGTGGAGCGTGGTTTCCTGTCCATTCCACGTCATCTGGTACACTCCACATCTAGAACTAGCAAATATAATGTGTGAGGTTAGAGGACGTGTAGCGTGGTTTCCTGTCCATTCCACATCATCTGATACGCTTACTCGTCCGGAACACTGTACACTAGATCATAGTATTCTTGTGACTACCAGGAGGTTCGTCCAACAGCCACAGTGGGACGCTGTACTCTCCAATAACGTGAAGTGGTAATTACAACAACGCCCGTGCTAATATTATCAATAAAATGTTGAACTCAACTTGCGGAATAAAATATACCTGTCAGCCGGTACACATGTTATATTACAGCGAGAATTGTCAAGTTATATTACAGTCTAACTTGGTACAAAGCGAGTTCTATTCTGCCCAATACATGTTGTGAACATAACATTACAAAGACAGTCACAGATAACAGGTCCTTGGGATCACACCTCTTATGCACAACTTGTTCTTGGATAGAGAGTGTAGTTCCTCACATAGCCGCAGGGCGCTATCATCACATCTCCCCTCTAAAGATCGAGACGGTCTACGGGTTTCCGGAACCGCTGGCTTCTTCGAGCGGGAGTGGACGACTTGGGAGAAGAATCATCAAGTTGAGGTACTTCATGTGCCGCCTCTGAAGGCGTTGGGTGAACTGTTAGACTTGACTCTCTTCTTGGAGATGATGAGCTGTTATTTGGCAACTCCTCTGGCTCTTGCTGGACCCGAGGACCATTTCCATGAAGGGGCTGGAGAGACTTTCGATTCCTTCTAAATTGTCCGTCCTCTGTTTGGATTATATACGACCGAGGTGTATCATGTTTCTTCACTATGGTACCTTCCTGGTTCCGGTCGGTGATATAGACTATTGCTCCAGGGTTTAAAGTTGTGAGAGGCCTAACCCCGTGGTGACGATCATAGTTCTCTTGTTGTTTCGACAGTCTGTGTTCTTCTCTGCGGAACAGCTGGTCCAAATTAACCGGCGAGGGAATGAGGTTACTCGGCAATGTTGGTATAAAGCCCCTAAGTTTCCTCCCCATCAAGAGCTCAGCAGGGCTATAGCCAGATTCTAGAGGTGTGGAGCGCAGCATAAGTAGGGCTCTGTATGGGTCCTCGCTCCTTTCAATATGATTTTTAAAATTCTTTATTTCAGACTCTATAAAGCCGTTGCTTTGTGAGTATTTTGGGCTGGATGTAACAAGCTTAAAATTATAATCTTTAGCAAACTGGAAAAACTTTTCATTTATTATATTGTTATGGATCCATTGTGAGCCACAATCAGCTCTAATAATCTCAGGTACTCCATGTCTGGCTAGAATAGATTTAAGATGATTTATGACAAAACTAGTAGTAAGGTGCCCTAGCAAAGCCATTTCTGGATATCTGGAGTAGTAGTCAACGACAAGGAGATACCAGTTACCCTTCAACTTCAAAAGATCCATGCCAATTGTTTGCCAAGGCCGCTCCAGGAAACATAGTAGGTATTAAAGGTTCTGATCGATTTATCTTAAATTTGGAACACTTGGCACAGTTCTCAACAAGATCTCTCAGTTGTGTGGACAATCTCGGCCACCAAACGCTTTTTTAGCAAGTGCTCTACATTTAGTAATCCCCTGATGACCTTCATGTAGTTTATTTATTATTTCCTTCCGCATACAATTAGGAATTATTAATCTATTACCTTTTAGTAGAAGGCCATTTTGTAGAGATATTTCATTTAGATGTTGCCAATATGGTAAGCAATCTCCGTATTTGTGACTTTAGAGGCCATCCGTCTTGGCAAAACTGCATTAGGTGGATACTAGCCTCGTCCTTATGTAGATTCCGAACAATTTCTGCCAATTTAGAATCAGACGCAGGAAGACCACAGACAACCTCTTGGACATAGGCCATCACTTCTTCAGCTAGTTCATCTTCCCCAGCAAGTAGTGGCTGCGGGTTGCGGGAAAGAGCATCAGCAATTAGTAGATTTTTACCAGCTACATGAACAATCTCAAATGAATACCTCATCAATCGAAGCCTAATTCTTTGTAGCCTAGGGGATATAGAATCTAGGTCTTTGGTGGTGAATATAGGAACTAAAGGTTTATGATCAGTCTCTATTGTTATATGAATACCTGTAATAAAATCGGAAAGCGTTCACATGCCCAAGCGAGAGCCAGTCTCTAATTCTCAATTTGCGCCCACTTTCTCTCAGCTTCACTAAGAGTTCGAGAAGCGTAACTAACAGGTCTTAGAGATCCATCATCTTGGCGTTGTATTAAAAACTGCCCCAAGGCCATAGGATGATGCGTCAGCTGACAAAATAGTGTCATTACGGCGCTTATATAAAGCAAGACTAGGTAGCTTTGCTATGGCTTTCTTTATGTTTTCAAAAGCCTGAGCCTGTGGACAATCCCATAACAGTCAACGTTTGAGCGGAGAGCTCATTAAGAGGTTGCAATAAGGCAGACAGATTTGGGACGAACTAGGCCAGAAATGTTACAAGACCCAGAAATCCTTTTAGCTCAGTTACATTAGTTGGAGGTTTCAGTTTGAGAATAGAATCAACTTTTTTTGGATCTGGAGAAACACACTTCGCAGATACAATATGGACAAGATAATTAATTGTAGTTTGTCCGAAACGAACACTTTTCCTCATTTAGAGTCCAACCTGCTTCTTGCAGCCTATAAAGGACCTTATACACCCGTGAGTCATGTTACTCAATAGTTGACCCATATACTATAATATCGTCAAAATGGCAGACCACTCCTTACAATCCTTCTAAATGCGCACTGACCTTCTTCTGGAAAACTTCTGGAGCAGGGGATATCCCAAAGGGTAACCGAAGAAACCGATACCTTCCATATGGTGTGATAAATGTGGTTAGAGCTCTGGAAGACTCTGTGAGAGGAACCTGCCAGAATCCTGAGTTGGCATCTAATTTTGAGAATATCTTAGCCCCTTCTAGTTGACATAGGGACTAATCAACTGACGGCATAGGGAAACGTTCTCGTTCTACGTGTTGATTTAATTTAGTCAGGTTGACACACAACCTTGGGGATCCATTGGCTTTTGGAACTATAACCATGGGAGCACACCAATCTGATGGCTTGTCGACTTTTTCTATGACTTCATTCTGAACCATCCTATCTAGTTCTTTTTTAAGAACCTTTTTTAAAGGTAAAGGAACACGTCGGGGAACACTAATAGCATGTGTTACAGCCCCTTCTCTAAGTTTTATGTGGTATGGTTCTCTAATATTTCCTAGTCCTGTGAAAAGCTTGGGGAACACATTTTTTGGAACAAAATTAGCCTTTCCTACTCCAGAAATCCTCTTTATAAGACCTAATTTCTCACTAGTATGATGGCTTAGAAGGATTCTATCTGCTCCTTGGACTACATAAAATGTCTCAAAAATATTTTTGTTTTTGTATTGGAGTTTCCCTTGAATCCTGCCAATGGTTATGAGCTGAGCGCCCCCTGGACCGGATAGGATTTTATTGGATGGCAAAAGCTCCATATATTGAAAAGACTCCTTGTATGTACGTTTTCCAATAATATTCACATCTGCACTTGTATCAATTTTAGCAGAAAGGTCTTTCCCACAGAATTTAGTGTTTACCAACCATTTATCATGCACATAATTAGTCTCTGTAGAGGCAAGGCGACAAATTCCCCATCTTTCCATCTAACTCGTCCTCCGTATCAATAGCATCAATTGATCTAAATCTACAACATTTTGCATAATGCCCTTTATATCGACACTGATGACAGATAGCACTCCTAGCAGGACATTTGGTTCTAGGGTGTTCAGTATTACTCCCACACCAAAAACATGATTTCCTAGTTGGAATTTTATCTTCGTTAGAAAAAGTGTTCCTATTATAACAAAAAAAAATTTCCACTCTTCTTTTTTTGTTTATTTGTAGCATTAACCTTGTCAGCTGTAACTTGACTAGCTCCTGTTAAAGTCTCCTGCGGTTTTTTCACTTGCTCAGATTGTATAGCAGAATTAACAGCCGTTTCTAGAGTTAATTTGGCATCTAATTGTAGTTTAAACGAGAGATTTTTTTATCTATAATACCAACTACGACTCTATCTCTAACGGCTTCTTCATAAAAAGTGACAGGAAAGTTGCAATCTTGAGCAACAGTATGAAGATCTGTAACATAATCACTTACTGACTCACCCTCAAGTTGGAATCTAGTATGGAAACGTGCTCGCTCAAAGATTATGTTTTTGGTGGGAATAAAATGGCTGTCAAACTTCTGAAGGACTGTATCAACTTCTTTTGATCGGCTGATGATAGCTTGAACGATAGAAATATAGTTTCAGCCTGAGAGCCCATCAAATAAATAAACGAATTTACCTGATCTTCTTCTGCCTCCTTTATCATACCTGAAGCACGTCTAAAGAGCATAAACCGATCTTTCCATGATTTCCATTCCAATGTTGATTTGAAATCGAAAGGGTCTGGAGCCGGTATTTGATACACAGGAGCCGACATAATGGAACTGGGTTCTTTTCACTTCACCTTAGTAATACTTAAATACCGCACAATATCCTACCGCTACCACCATGTTATATTACAGCGAGAATTGTCAAATTACATTACAGTCTAACTTGGTACAAAGCGAGTTCTATTCTGCCAAATACATGTTGTGCACATAACATTACAAAGACAGTCACAGATAACAAGTCCTTGGGATCACACCTCTGAAGCACAACTAGTTCTTGGATAGAGAGTGTAGTTCCTCACATAGCCGCAGGGTGCTATCATCACAACACACGAATTGGGGCAACCCGTAATCCCATTCAACTCCTAATCACTAGCCCAACCTAACCTAGCCTAACCTAACCTAATTTAACCTAACCTAATCTAACCTAGCCTAGCGTAACCTAACCTTCATGTTCCATTTTGAACAAAGTCATTATTAATTTAATTTTTACTCCGTAGTTCGTGTAAGGGTATTACCGATCTCAGATGAGTTAATTCGTGTGCACAGCAATAAAAAAAACTTCACAATCCCTGATTCAAGGTGTCGGAAGAAAACAATGTTTATAATCACTAAACACGGTGAAATCCCACAAGGTTATAAATCGATTCATTCAGAGGATATGCGGAAGGATGTTTTCAAGAAATAGACATCTCTAGGATCGTGGAATAAAGAGTAGACTTCGTCTGGTTTGTTTCACAGCTGAAGGAACTTTCGAAGCTCGAATTCTGGCCGTATGTACTTTTGATGTGTTTTCCGTAAATGGCTTATTACTTTACCTCCACGAAAATGCCGGTAAATTCTTTCATAGTTTACCTTTCTCATCCTTACCCCATAAGGGTAAATATGCGTTTAGCCTACACAGGTGGTAAGACGGGTTCGAAGAATAAAGTAATTGGGAAGAGGTTGAACAAATCCACTTGTTACAGAAAGCATTCGGAATTAAGTTTGGTTTTGGAGTTGGAGTCAGACTCACTATCCATGGTCCAACCTTTAGAGTGTAACTATATTATTTTCCTTCATAGCATCATACTACCCGTTGAATGTATATCCTGCAAACATAATAATTACGCTGGTGTTCCAGGGATGAGGAAGGTTGAATTTAAAGGTAGTGTACTCATATTTGTGGGGAGAAAGGGTGGAAATTTCGAAAAAAAAAAACCCAGTACTCGTCGCACCGTATTTCCCCAAAAACAGTCTAGTATATTGCGAGACTGATGCATTAGACTATGGATCTAACTTCATAGTGTTGACCATGTTTGCATGTTCCAGTGTCTGTGAGGAAGGAGATTAATAAACCATTTAGGAAAATGCATCTCAACATAGTCAAGATTCAAACCTTGACCTCACTGTCAATGCCAAATCAGACTTGAAGAAACTGACACCTTTATCCACGTGTCTACCGACGCGTGCGTGGATATGGTTTTAGATGTGTGTGACATTCTTGCAGAAAGGACCTTCCAACCACACCCAACCCTTCCACAGAGATTACATCCCCTAAACCTTGGATGCCCAATCAAATCCAGTTAGTCAGTTCGTTGGCTTCATTCCCAAAGTGTGGGATGACGTAATCTGATTTCCTCCCAGAGATCTCTACCGCACCAACTATTGTAGCCCATTACGAAATATAAACAACGACACTGATTTCTAATCTCGTTTAAGAGTTTCATTAAACAAACTCATATTATTTTGCTTAGATTTAAAAGCTCGCTAAGTCACAGTTGTCCGTGCATCGTTAATTAGGAACATTAGAAAAGAAGATTCTATTGACCTTAATAATATACAATTGTGTTATTTCATGTAACGAAAGTATTGTGATCGTGAACGTTTTCTGCCTCGAGTGAGACTATAATGAATATTTTAAGTTTTATTATGTGGCCTCGAACTTTAAAAAGTGGATTTTACAATTCTGTCTGTGTTTGTCTATCCCTGGGATTACAGCTGAAACAGTTAAAATTATATATTTAGATGTTATACAGTCATAATTTAGGTTTTTTTTAAGAATATTTAATCGTATCTCTCAAATTGAGAATAGCTTACTAAAAACTTTATTTTAAAATTAGAACTTTTTCGAAAATGACTCAAGTGATTTTGATTAAATATATTTATACGGGAGTGTATTATACTATAAATAAAATTGTATGATCATTTTTCTAAAAAATATTAATAACTTACTGGTGCTTGATTTTTGTTAGTTTTTTAATTTTTAGAAAATGGATAGTTTTGCTAAAAATTTACATCTGAAATTTACATATTTAACGTACACCTTTAGAACACATAGATTATAGCAGAGAACAACTTACAAACTAAATCCATCCAAACCGGCCCTGTGGAATAATGGTCAGTGCACCTGAATACAAAGCTTAAGGTCCCGGGTTCGAATCACGACTGGTAATATTGGTATTTTTCCCAAAAGGAGAACTAGCCCGAAGGTCGTAAGTTAGTTTTAAGTCTCCCACTGGCCCACACCTTCATAATCCCTATCATCACATTACGGTTAGGACGTGTGGACAGCCTCCTCTGTTGAACCTGGAAAACGTTCTGTCACCAGAGAGGCTAATAGTCTACATACAGACAACCTCCTCTGGTGTACCCTGGACAACGTTCTGTCACCAGAGAAGCTAATAGTCTACATACAGACAACCTCCTCTGGTGTACCCTGGACAACGTTCTGTCACCAGAGAGGCTAATAGTCTACAAACAGACAACCTCCTCTGGTGTACCCTGGACAACGTTCTGTCACCAGAGAGGCTAATAGTCTACAAACAGACAACCTCCTCTGGTGTACCCTGGACAACGTTCTGTCACCAGAGAAGCTAATAGTCTACATACAGACAACCTCCTCTGGTGTACCTTGGGCAACGTTCTGTCACCAGAGAGCTAATAGTCTACATACAGACAACCTCCTCTGGTGTACCCTGGACAACGTTCTGTCACCAGAGAGGCTAATAGTCTACAAACAGACAACCTCCTCTGGTGTACCCTGGACAACGTTCTGTCACCAGAGAAGCTAATAGTCTACATACAGACAACCTCCTCTGGTGTACCCTGGACAACGTTCTGTCACCAGAGAAGCTAATAGTCTACATACAGACAACCTCCTCTGGTGTACCCTGGACAACGTTCTGTCACCAGAGAGGCTAATAGTCTACAAACAGACAACCTCCTCTGGTGTACCCTGGACAACGTTCTGTCACCAGAGAAGCTAATAGTCTACATACAGACAACCTCCTCTGGTGTACCTGGGCAACGTTCTGTCACCAGAGAGGCTAATAGTCTACATACAGACAACCTCCTCTGGTGTACCCTGGACAACGTTCTGTCACCAGAGAGGCTAATAGTCTACAAAAAGACAACCTCCTCTGGTGTACCTTGGGCAACGTTCTGTCACCAGAGAGGCTAATAGTCTACATACAGACAACCTCCTCTGGTGTACCCTGGACAACGTTCTGTCACCAGAGAGGCTAATAGTCTACAAACAGACAACCTCCTCTGGTGTACCTTGGGCAACATTCTGTCACCAGAGAGGCTAATAGTCTACATACAGACAACCTCCTCTGGTGTACCCTGGACAACGTTCTGTCACCAGAGAGGCTAATAGTCTACAAACAGACAACCTCCTCTGGTGTACCTTGGGCAACGTTCTGTCACCAGAGAGGCTAATAGTCTACATACAGACAACCTCCTCTGGTGTACCTTGGGCAACGTTCTGTCACCAGAGAGGCTAATAGTCTACATACAGACAACCTCCTCTGGTGTACCTTGGGCAACGTTCTGTCACCAGAGAGGCTAATACTCTACATACAGACAACCTCCTCTGGTGTACCCTGGACAACGTTCTGTCACCAGAGAGGCTAATAGACTACATACAGACAACCTCCTCTGGTGTACCCTGTGCAATGTTCTGTCACCAGAGAGGCTAATAGTCTACATACAGACAACCTCCTCTGGTGTACCCTGGACAACGTTCTGTCACCAGAGAGGCTAATAGTCTACAAACAGACAACCTCCTCTGGTGTACCTTGGGCAACGTTCTGTCACCAGAGAGGCTAATAGTCTACATACAGACAACCTCCTCTGGTGTACCTTGGGCAACGTTCTGTCACCAGAGAGGCTAATAGTCTACATACAGACAACCTCCTCTGGTGTACCCTGGACAACGTTCTGTCACCAGAGAGGCTAATAGTCTACATACAGACAACCTCCTCTGGTGTACCTTGGGCAACGTTCTGTCACCAGAGAGGCTAATAGTCTACATAGAGACAACCTCCTCTGGTGTACCCTGGACAACGTTCTGTCACCAGAGAGGCTAATAGTCTACATACTGGTGGTTAAATATATCTCTCCCAGACATATATGTCATACGCTAAAAAGAACAAAAAATCCAAGACACGGGCCCATATTTGGAATTGAGTTTTAGGCGGGCTTTTCAAATCACTCGGATTGTTATGGATGTTGTATAAAAATGCCGTACTGTGGGTCTTAATTAAACAAGCCCATGCCCTATGAATAGTGACGTCACAGGTAGTAAAAATAGACTGCTGCATCCAACACAAGCTACCTTTGGTCCCAGACGACCTCGTGCTTTGCAAGTAGCATTGAATACAATACTATAACTAGTTTTATGATAATTTTTAGATTTAGCTAAATAATAACAAATTTAGTTGGTATCTTGTGAAAGTTGACATTTAGAAGAATACGGGGTTGGCTTGGAAGAGGGGGGGGGGGGGGTATTTACCTACGTGCCTGCTATGACGAAAAGCCAACGTAGCAAACACTGTCCTAGTCTCTAGATTTTTTCTTTAGCACCGCGTTTTACTGTCCGTTTAGGTTGTACGCCTATTTACTAATTACACTAATGGTTTAGGGATCAAAAAGTTTAAATTGAAAGGAAGTGCACCCTCATTTGCATGAAAGAAGAATGGAAAACCACCTAGGGAAAACCACTCTCAGTGTACCCTACTGGAATCTAAACCCGATATCCCCGTCATCGACAGTCTAATCCAACACGAGAGAGGCGCGTTAGACCAGGTGGCCACCAAAGTGGGTGGTTTTAAATGTTAACTAATTTTATGTAGTTACAAATCCGTTTTTAATTAGTAAATATCGTCATCAACTCAGCCAGGATTAGAAACAAGGTCCCATGACCTTTGATCTTTCGGAGTAACTAAACTCTAGAGCGTCACAAGGATGGGCCAAACAATTCTAAATATATATAAAAATGAAGTGGCTTTCCACTAAGAGGTTCTTTTATTATATTATGATTTTAAAATTATTTTTTTTCTATTCTATAAATTTATACATAGCCCAATTTAATATAGAAGAGATAATTTTTGTTCTTAACTTTTACATATTATTGCTCTTAACTACAGGAGTAACATACCAATAAAATGTCAAATTGATATTGGTGGAAACGTGGATAAAGGTGTCAGTCTTGTCTGGTCTGGTTTTCTGGTGAGGCGGAAGTCAAGGTTCGAATCTTGACTGGATGTAGAAATATAATTTTTACTAAATGGCTTCCCCATTCACCCTCAATGATAATGCGGGTACATTTAATCTAAATATTTATTTCCAACCTACTTTTGTGGCCGCATGGTCTATGGCCTCACTATCGTGTTATACTAGATTGCTGGCGATAGTTAGATTGGGGTTCGAGTCCCGGTCGGGTGTACTGAGATTTTTTCCTAAATAGTTTTTCACTCTAATTATACGCAAATACGGGTACACTTCCTCTAAAATGCAACTTACTCATCCATATATAATGAGCTTAATCAGTACGTATGCAATAACCTAAACAGGTATATAAGTAGACACGATAACCTGAACAGGTAGTAAGTGAGACAGTATAACCTGAACAGGTAGTAACTGAGACATGTATAAACTGAAACAGGTAGTAAGTGAGATGACACGTACAGCCAGGGACGAAGTTTGAGACGGGGTGGAAAAGTAATTCAAACAAAGTCATGTAAAATACCGTTTACCGTGCGCGACCCAAAAGGTAGCTCATCTTATATATTTATATAATTAATAAAAGTCATGTAGTATATGTTTGTTTATTTGTCAGTCCAGAGTTATCCTCAAACTTCCCGATAAGGTACAAAACTGAAACTTCTCACAGTGGTTCATCAAATGTTACAGTTATTTTTATTATTAGCACTGCGTCTTACTACCCGTTCGGGTTGTATGCACTTACGCTAATGTGTAATGGTAAGGTGATTGTGAGATGAAATGAAGGACCTACAGTTTAACGTGGAATCCGAACCACGGCGGTGGCCTGGCATTCCACACATTCACAAGATGTCTTGTCAGAGGTGAAGGAAGGGTTTGGTAATCAGATAAATCTGTGCCGGGACCGAGGATTGAACCCCGGCCGCCAGCACAGAAGTCTGACACCTTACCCCTAGACCACCAGGTCACCAAAATGTTACAGTTACACCAACAATTCTTATTATTTTTTGTTTAATTTTTCATAAACAAGCTTTAATATCCATTCGGGCTATACGATTATGTACTAATCACGTTAATTGTTTTAGAGATTAGGAAGGTCACATATATAAGAAGTATACCCGCATTTGCGTGGAAGGAGAGTTGAAAACTATTTTGGAAAAACCACCCTCAATACACCAAACCAACATTCGAACCTCAATCTTCCTGTCACTGGCTGTCTACTCTACTACGAGAGTACCGTCTTGTACCATGCGACCACCGAATAGGCTTATTATTTATTATTATTTTCATTACTTTTATCACCGTGTCTTACTACCTGTTCAGGCTATACGCACAATAGCCTTACTCTAACTGGGTAGGAATGAGGAAGGAAGCATTTTAGAGGTAATATACCCGCATTTGCTTGGAACGAGAGTGGAAAACAATTTAGAGGAATAACACTCCCCGTAGACTGTATAGGGATTGTAAGGCAAGTCTCCCCGTCATCAGTAGGCCGGTCTATCGCGAGAGAAGAGCCTTAGACCATGCGGCCACAGAAGTGACACATTTTAAACCAGATTTTTTTTTTCATGGGGGAGGTCCCAGGTTGGTTCGGCACGACAGGATCACGTGGTGGATGCTATCGATATAGTTTTGGCCTATGGAGCATCCTATCTTTATGAGATCAATCTGAAACATGAACGAAATAAATTAAAACTCTGGATAACATTGCAGAATCATTGACTACAAAGCACGTTTCCCAATGACGCCTATCGGGACGAATCTAGCCCCCTAGTGATCGATATAGAACCTGCCAGTGTGATCTCTAGAATCTAGGAACACAGCTAGGAGGATTGAACAGTTTATAATTCAAGTGTAAGGTTCGCCTCTTCCATCCGAGCATCCATAATGCCCCCTTCTCGACGAAACAGAACAATTCCATTAGCTAATCTAGCGGGGTTACAAGTTGGGGAGTATGATCCCCTTTCTGCTCTCATCCCCCTCTCCCTTCCATCGACTAGTATAGTTACTGTTCCTATCCTGCGGTCGATGAACGAAGGTGCAGCAGGAAACACGAGTTATCTATCTATAGTCCTAGTGAGATAGTTTATTTACTATAGAGTGCTTCTTTCAACTAACTTTATTTTTGTTTAGAAAAAAAGTAAATCTCTCTCTCTCTTTTATATTATATATATATATATATATATATATATATATATATATATATATATATATATATACACACATATAAAATGAGAACGAAGACGCGGGTAAATGCTAGTATTAAATAAATGGCACAACTCAATGGCACAAAGTTTCTCATATTATATTATAGCTTGAAAGCAAATTTTTGAAAATAGGTTTTCAATCAAAAAAACTTTAACTATTATCCTCATAAAAACAAACACATCATCTTGTTAATCACAATAAATACTCTTTATATAGGCTAATCAACACGTTTTAAGCCAAAGTGTTCAAATATAGTTAGCAAAATTAAAATTTTCAAAAATAGATTAGTTGTTATTAATTTTAATTGGCTTTTTGCTGCCAATGTACAATGACAACTGTACGAATATGCATATCATGATAGAATGAATATCCAGGCTGTAATAGTTGATTCTTATAGTTATAGTCTCAGCTAAATGTCGTATTCTTTAAAATTAAAAATGACATCTGGACCTTAAAATATCATCATTCCTGGATATCTCAGTGGTTAGAGCATTGTCATAGTATGTCAAAGTTCCTGGGTTCAATTCCCGTTGAGACTAGTCGAACATCGATCTATCACTTCTTCATCTTCTTGTCGGATAGGTCCGCGGCAGCCAGTGTGTTTAGTATTATTATTATTATTATTAGCACCGCGTATTACTACCCGTTCGGTTATACGCACTTACGCTAATGTGTAATGGTAGGGTGATAGTGAGATGAAATGAAGGACCTACAGTTAACGTGGGATCCGAACCACGGTGGAGGCCTGGCATTCCTCACATTCACAAGATGTCTTGTCAGAGGTGAAGGAAGGGTTTGGTAATCAGATAAATCTTTGCCGGACGAGGATCGAACCCGGCCGCCATCACAGAAGTCTGACACCTTACCTCTAGACCACCAGGTCACCGACTGTGTTTAGTAAAACATCTTGGGGTTAATTAATTTGGTGGGGGTGGAGAACTTAGCCGATACAATAATAGAAATGTATTAAATAGATTTTGAAGTTTTATTCCAAATAAACTTGAAGAGACATTTTGAACAGAAAACAAATGGCTTAATACATGGATACATTGTTGACTATCCGTACTACGGATTATATGCATTACATTTCGTGGGCTAACCAGCACGTGTCTCCCAACACGTCCTCTTAACTCGCATGCTGACCGGGAAGTATGTTGCGTCTGAGGCCTCGCACATAATATTCATCACAGACGCTAAATCAGATGTGCTGATTGGTTAGCTGTTCACCCCAAACCTCCCAATTCCACTGTGAAACCACACGTGCAAGCCACACACAGGTGCATCTCACAGCTTCAAGGTACAGATAAAATAAAAGAGCATGATGCTTAGAAGTGAAAAGTAAAAGTAATAAATTTAGAAAACGCTAAGATTCCAAAAAAGACTTGACAAGAACGAAAACTACTAGATTTAAAAGTTAAAGGTCGAAAAATGAAGTTAATGAATTGAAATTTAACACATATATTGCTTACAACCTTGGTTAAGATTCAGACAACTTCTAATTAACATTAAACCCCACACTTTGTTATAATTAAACATTTGATCGTAACATAGTGATTAAGTTAGGCCTAGACGATTGGAAAATAGTAATGTATTATAGTTTAGTACTCTCAAAATTATATTAAATATCTTTGAATACTATAAATATTGGGCACTTTCAAGCCTGTTATAAACATAGTGAATTTAGTAGTTTTAAAGGTGATATTAAATTGACAATATATACAATGGCAGACTAATATCTATATAAATGAAATGTTTGAGAGCTACGGGCCTACAACCCCGACCACTTTACACCGTCTCCAGGTGTTATTTTTCACTTTAGAGAACATGATAATTAAATGCGACAATAACCTTAAAAGCTAATTATTCCATCAAATCGATAGATTATTATTATTATTAGCACCGCGTCTTACTACCCATTCGGGTTATATGCACTTACGCTAATGTGTAATGGTATGGTGATTGTGAGATGAAATGGAGGACCTACAGTTTAACGTGGAATCCGAACCACGGTGGTGGCCTGGCATACCCCACATTCACAAGATGTCTTGTCAGATGTGAAGGAAGGGTTTAGAAATCAGATAAATCTGTGCCGGGACCGAGGATTGAACCCCGGCCGCCAGCACAGAAGTCTGACACCTTACCCCTAGACCACCAGGTCACCAAATCGATAGAGATAACGTTCCCATGAAAGAGTGTTTTGATCTTTATTTGTTTTTAAAATGGCTGAGCCTACCAGATGGTTGAAGGAAAACACCCTCAGTATATCCTACTGTAACTCGAACCCAAGTATCTCCTTCATTGGGAGTCCAGTATATTTGAAAGTGACGTCTTTGACCAGGGTTGTTCAACTTTAGGCTACCCGAGGGCCACATACAAGAAATTCAATCTGAGGGTAACATCTAAAATTATATACAGTGCAGATATTAACATACATGGAAAATCTGACCGTTATAAAGAAAAGTAATATTGATTATAAAAGTTCATATTGAAACATTAGACAAGATACAATTGTTTATAAATTTAAAATTATTTTTCATTTTAATGTGAGCTCTGCAGTTGCTCGTTTTCATTTATTAACGTATTTATATCAATATCGATGTTTGTAGTTGCCACTCGCAGTAAATATGAAAGGGATTTATCAGACAATGAACATCTGTATTTGGATTTTATGAATTTCATCGTTGAAAATGTGCTTCCACAAATACATGCCGAGCATTGAGCCCATCTTAAACCCAAGGTCCCTCAATCTCTTGGTAATAATTAGAAAAATCTCCTTTTTCGATTCTGCCCTGTATAAAAATGTTTATAAATAACATTCAATTTTTAGTGAAATTAGGTTGTAAAAGTTGTATTAAGTTAAAATGAAAGATGTATAAATGTGTAATATAATATAAAAAATATGTAAAATTATTAATGTTATTTGAAAGAGATTGATAATATTAATTACAAGTTATAATACATTATATTTAGGAATATCTTAGAGTTATAACATACATCTAAAAAATTTAGTATTATATTAAAATTGTAGACGTTTGAATCAAATTACACTCAAAACTATGTTTTTAAAAACAAAGGATGATGTGATAATGCAACTTCGTATGTCTATATTGATGTAAAAACTTGACAGAACAAGTTATTAAATTTGAAAAAATATAAAAATTGAATTTCTTTCTTATCTGTATTTCCCTGTTCTTTGGTTACTGCAACGTTATTTATACGACATGTTTGGATGCTACGACGGCATCATCCTCAGGTCAGATGAAACGAAGAAACACACCAAATGAAATCATGGTTAAAACACAACCATGATTTCAAATTGACAAATTTTAACGAGATTTTACAGGGACATTCTTTTGACCTAGGCCAAAAAATGGTGTATATCACACTCGAGACAGGCAGGTGACCGTCTCCGACAAAAGTGACCCACCAAACCACCGTGACCACCTATTCCCAAGTAAGGGTCGAAAAGGTCACTCACAGATAGCACCATATCAAGGGTGGGAAAAAAGACATTAAAAGTATTATGTAAATAATTAGAGTAATGTAATTAATAATTTAGTACTTATGTTTTTTATTATTCAATTCCAATGTTAGAAGTAAGGCAAAATATTAGCTTAGGAAAAATTTAGGATAAAAGCTTGTAAAACTTAGAATTAAGATTTAGCTTACGGCAATATATAACTTGTGTATATATATATATGTCCAAAAAAATGAACGTACAAGAAATAAAAGGACACAAGGAACAACCCTCGAAATTAAATATACGGCCAATCCCCCCGCTTAAAGTGTTTTTGTACCATAATTTGAGATAAACAAAAATGGAAAAAAAAAACTTTTATTTATGATCGATGCTAGTGTTGCTTTCGAAAACCCCTAGGGATTGGTTTAAGTTATTAATTACCTTATGTTTTTTTCAGTTAATTTATCAAATGTATTATATATAAATAATAAAAATTTACTTAAGAAAGAAAGAAATACACGGCAAAGTAAATAACCTTCTGTTATTCTTTTTCCTTCCCCGTCCGGCAAGTTAGTGCTATGGCAGCTCCTTGTTCGGACCTTCCTTCTGACATCACCTCCCTCCTTGTTCGGACCTTCCTTCTGACATCACCTCCCTCCTTGTTCGGACCTTCCTTCTGACATCACCTCCCTTCCTTCGTCGGCAAGTTAGCGCTATGGCAGCTCCTTGTTCGGACCTTCCTTCTGACATCACCTCCCTTCCTTCGTCGGCAAGTTAGCGCTGTGGCGGCTCTTTGTTCGGACCTTCCTTCTGACATCACCTCCCTCCTTGTTCGGACCTTCCTTCTGACATCACCTCCCTGCCTTCGTCGGCAAGTTAGCGCTATGGCAGCTCCTTGTTCGGACCTTCCTTCTGACATCACCTCCCTCCTTGTTCGGACCTTCCTTCTGACATCACCTCCCTGCCTTCGTCGGCAAGTTAGCGCTATGGCGGCTCTTTGTTCGGACCTTCCTTCTGACATCACCTCCCTCCTTGTTCGGACCTTCCTTCTGACATCACCTCCCTTCCTTCGTCGGCAAGTTAGCGCTGTGACGGCTCCTTGTCCGAACGTCCCTCTCCCTCACGAGTTAGTGCTCCGGCTGCTTCACGTTCCCGCATTTCCTCCCTCTTTCCCTTCCTTTCTTCCTCCTCTCGAATTGCCGAAGCGCACCCGCCGAGGCACCACAGGAGGAAAGAACAAGTTAGCCAAGCAATCACCTTCCCAGCCAATCCTTAACCCCACTCCTTTCGCTGTTAACTATACGTCCTCTGACAACTCCCTCCTCCCCTAATTGGTTATCTGTGTCCCCGACCGGAGTACGTCCGCTACGCGCAACCCCACGAACAGTCACAGGTGCCGGCACCTACGCGCTCACCGCCAGCTCCTATCGACTGGGATTTCGCCGAGATCCTCCAATAATAGTACAAATGTTCCGGACAGACGGTAACAATGTTAATAGTTTTTAAATCTGCTTATTAATTTCAATATGGCAGCCACTCAAATTTTTGTTTACTAGTTCATCTCAAGTGATCTGAAATTATAATAATTCAAAGCAATCGATAACGTATCTAGCGCGTATTTTTAAAACTTAGACATATTGCAAGACCGACGTATCAAGCCGCGTGGACAACGTTATTCTCTATTAATATGATGCACTATTTGATGGAGTAGTCATTTGTTTTCTGGCTAACTTGATCATCAAGGAAAAATATCAACTTAAAATGCAAGGAGAAACTACAGGAGATATTTCAACTTGAAATCCAAAGAGAAATCTTAAGAATGTAGTGACGATAACAACATGGCGCCATTCTTAAGGGCCCTTAGTAGAGGGAGCGAGGTCTATTGCTCGTAGAACTACTAATAGATAGTTTATCGGGTGTCCCCCCCCTCCCCAAATAGGGACATCAAAGTGGAATTTGCGATTAGCGAACATTACTACATATCCTGCTCTTGCAACGAGGGGTCACTGTGATTAAAACAATGGCCTTGCAGGGAGAGTTTGTCTTAAAATTAACATAACGTTCACGTTAACGTAACCTAGATATAACATAACGTAAAGACCATCCTCTTGGTTTTTAAATGTAAGCCATCCAGATCCAAATGAAACAACATTGATTAGAGGATAGACTAGCACAAGAGTTGTCCAGGGGGTGATTGTCAAGTCATGGCGAATTCTCGCACGTGACCCTGCGAGCCAGTTATGTTGTTAGTGTGCTTATTATGTGCAAACAGTTTCTGAAGCTTAAAATCGAAGCGTCGTAGTCTTTTCTTACATTTTATTTTGTAGCTCCAGTAAGCTATTGTATAGTCCTTATACCTAATTAGTTCAAACTGATTCGAGTTTGATTTAAATGAACACTTGGCTTCAAAGATTGGCTGTGTTTTTTTAGCACCAGGTCTTACTAACCGTTTGGGTATACGCTTATGCAATAATGACGCTAATGGTTTTAAAGATTAGGAGTGTTATATTCATAGAAAGTGTACCCACATTTTCGTGGAGAGAGAGAGGGAGTGTAAAAACATTTTAAATTAACCACCCTCAATACACCTGACCGATATTCGAACCTCGATCTCCCAGACATCGGCAGTCTAGTCTACTGTGAGACTAGTGCTTTAGACCGTGTGGCCACCGAAGCGGGTGACTGTTTTGATCGCTTGATAACGTCGTATGTATACTGATTTCACAATTCGCTCCTTCACGTTACGTGAACGTTACGTTACGTTGACGTTAATTTGATCGTGATTCTGACATAAGAAGGTGGTCCAGTCAGCCGAGATATTGCCAATCAAATGTTACACTTAGGTTAGATATTGACAAAATCCTTAATAGTGCGTGGATAGTTATTTGTTAGCCGGAATTAACACAAAAACTATTTTCTATAACCCTATACATCTATAGACTTGTAAGCATAGGTTAAAAGTTAACATTTTCCACTCTGAAAGAAAAGAATAAATAAACACACAAATTTTGAGTGATCATTAATACTTAAATGCCTCGGAAAAGAATCTAACGATGTAATTTGATAGGGGGTCACAACATAAACTATTGTACTGACATTTGTATTTTACTCCTCCCCTGTTTGTTCTCCTAATGCCAAACTGCTCCACCCAGAAACGTTTATAGTTTCTGTTCGACTAATATAGCGCCTTAAGACACAACGTCTCTACGCTCTTATTGATTTAACACCACGTCATTGTTCAAGCTATCAGTCTTTTAACACTAATTGGTTAAGGATGAGGAAGGTAGAGTTTAAAGGAAATGTACCCGAACCTGCGTGGAGGGAGAGGGGGAATCAATTTAAAAAAAAAACACTTTAGTACACTTGATTTATATTGGAAACCCAACCTTCCCATCACCGGCAAATCAAACTAGATGCCTATTATTCCTCATGTCCGGTGATGTGAGTCTCAACGCTCATGGCCACGGTTGAGGCAGTCAAGAACACCGGAAGCCTCCAATGTGAGTGTTTTTGTGAGTCTTGTTCAGGAAGAGTGCATCACATCCTCCTTGCAAGGAGAAGTTTTGTGTTGACGTAAATCAAATTTGGCCCAGCTTGGTAGCCTGAGTGGAGACAGGAGAGAATACATGAGGCACTTAAGTTGATTGAATATTCAGGGAGTGACATTCCCTTGTTTGTGCGCGCAACCGCTCGTGTGATACCGGTTCGGTGGCACAACGGCACAAGTACCATACCAAGAAGAATGCAGAACAAAGATTCATGCATGAGAATTATAGTCCCCCTCCTCCCCCTCAAATAAAAGGAGGATAAGTTTTGGGTTGCAACCTGTCAGTTCTGCTCCCTGATAATATCTTCATAATTCCTTTAACCCATTTTGAACGCCATCGACTCATTGCTTTGGGCTAGTATAGCAAACATTATTATTATTAGCACCGCGTCTTACTACCCATTCGGGTTATACGCACTTACGCTAATGTGTAATGGTATGGTGATTGTGAGATGAAATGAAGGACCTACAGTTTTACCGTGGAATCCGAACCACGTAAAAGGCTGGCATTCCCCACATTCACAAGATGTCTTGTCAGAGGTGAAGGAAGGTTTGGAAATCAGATAAATCTGTGCCGGGACTAGGATTGAACCCCGGCCGCCACACAGAAGTCTGACACCTTACCCTAGACCACCAGGTACCTATAGCAAACAAAATAACCAGATTACAACTGTGAATTAATTCCATTGCGAAACGTAGCTAAGATAATTTTAATGTCACCAAACCTCGACTTTTTCCCAGAATCGAATACAAGTCCTCTCAGTTGATCAGTTAAGGTATTGAGATTGATACAATGCTAATCAGAAATGTTGATAAGGTATTGAGATTGATACAATTATTTCAGAAATGTTGATAAGGTATTGAGGTAGATAAAATTTTAGCAGAAATGTTGATAAGGTATTGCGATTGATACAATTATTATCAGAAATGTTGATAAGTTATTGAGATTGATACAATTCCCATCAGAAATGTTGATAAGGTATTGAGAAAATATATAGTTATCATAGGTATGTAAAAGCAAAAAATATAAAAATTATGTAAACGCATAAATATAAAAAATAAAGTTATTAACCTAAAATTTGTACATTAATATTTAGTTTGTATTTCTTAATCAATATATGAATTCAACCAAAGACTTACAGACTAACTTATTTATGCAAGCCTATCCCTCAACCGTAAGTTAATTGTTACGGAAAGTGACCTTTCAAATTTGTTATTAATAAAAATTCTCTCCTTTCTGAGATTCGTGCACAAACAGTTTATATTCTTTAAAGCTGTTTCTGTTGATATTAATTAAATCTGCACTTAATTAGTAGATGTAAGACAACAATATTGACCAAATGTAGTGTCTTTATTTAATATTTTATGCTCAGGGAGTCTAATCATGTATACTCTGATTTTATCCAAGGCTCCTCCTCGAACATATCATGGATACCAATCATAATATAACTAAATGAAAACCCGCATCGGCGGGAACGCGGTCTAAACGTCAAGTTCATCTAGTCCGGGATGTTAAGGTTTGAATCCCAACTAGCTTTACTGAGGGGTGTTTTTTACCTTAATTATTTTCCTCTACCTCTCCACACAATTGAGGTTATACTACCTCTATATTATATATTACCGACCGGTAGAGATGAGAGACGGAAAATTTCCCCTATATTTTTTCCGGAAAATTTTCCGAAATGGAAAATTTTCGATTAACCTATTATTTCTGTAAAATAATTTCAACTAATTAAATGTAACGTAATCAAGATATAGATATCCCAAATGTCCTGAGGGCGTTAACATCAGAAACATATTTAAACGAACTTCGGTGGCCGCATAGTCTAAAGTGCTACTCTCGCGATAGACTAGACTGCCAATGACAGGGAGATGGGTGTTCGATACCAGTCGGTTGCACTGAGTGGGGTTTTTACTAAATAGTTTTTGCTCTCTCACGGGTGCAGTTCCTCTATATTCAACCTTCCCAATTCCTAACACATTAGCGTAATTAGTACAGAGGCGTAGAACCCAATACGGGTAGTAAGACGCGGTGCTAAAATAAAAGTAAATAAACCAATGAATGAGAGCCGTTGTCAACCAGCTATGTTCATAAATCATACTTCAGTGTTTTTAATCAATAAGTTATTTAAAACAATTTTAAGATTGGACCAACATTTGTCTCCCCCCTCCCTATTCTCCGTGTTTCCTATCCACCCCTCCCCACCCATCCCCCTTCCTATAGCACACTCGTCTCATAACACACTATATTTTGAATTATAGGCCTAATAGGCTCTAGGTTCCATATAAACAATTTAACCTCTCAACCGCAAGCCTCTACTACAGAAAATTTTCCTAGAAAATGTTCATCTCCACCGGTCAGTAACCCATTAGCGTAAAGGTTAAGAGAACACCAATGGGCTTGAACTGATTCGAACAAAGTACACTTAATAATAATAATAATAATAATAATAATAATAATAATAATAATAATAATAAATTATTATTATTATTATTATTATTATTATTATTATTATTATTATTATTATTTTATTATTATTATATTATTAGCACTGCGTCTTACTACCCGTTCGGGTTATACGCACTTACGCTAATGTGTAATGGTAGGGTGATTGTGAGATGAAATGGAGGACCTAGAGTTTAACGTGGAATCCGAACCACGGTGGAGGCCTGGCATTCCCCACATTCACAAGTTGGGTTAATACACATCTTGTCAGAGGTGAAGGAAGAGTTTGGTAATCAGATAAATCTGTGCCGGGACCGAGGATTGAACCCCGGCCGCTAGCACAGAAGTCTGACACCTTACCCCCTAGACCACCAGTCAGGTCACCTCATACAAAAATAAATATGCTAATAAATCATCAGGGACCTTTTAATGACCAACACTCAATCCAACCAAACCCAGGTGTCAGCACCTAACCTTGTTTATTTTTATCAGGGAATTAGAGTAGCAGTTAAATAAAATCAGGAGTAGTAACAATTAGGGCCTTTCAGCAAGTTTATTTATAACAGGAAAATATTTGAATTTATAACTTTATAAGATGAAATAAGGTTGCGACTTCTACGCAACATATTGACATTTAAACATAACATAAATTCTTCAATTAACATAATTATAATCAATTATTATACTTATATCCAAGTTTATAACTTATAAATGACATAAGGTCGAAGTTCTACGCTTATATTACATTACATAACAATTCTCTCCATATCAATTACAATGTTAAATTATTAATTATAGGACGAGAAGTAAAGTCAGTTTACAACATTAAAATATTGCTCCAATAATGTCCGTAATATACAATCACAATAGGGATTCTACAAGAAACATATAAGAGTTACCTTGAATTCAAATCTCAAAAGACTGGCTTGTCAATAAAGTACATACAAAAAGGAGTTACAGAAATCTAGGCTATTCATGCCTTTAATTCTCACTCTAATTGCTTCATACCTACGAATAACATAAGTTATACGCCAGTGCATAAAGGCCTATTCCTCTGACCAAACTTTAATAATAGTTTCAACGTGATCGCAAAGAAAAAAGGTCAACTAATACTTTAATCTCAGCACAACGATAATAAATAGATATTATAAGATAATTTCCGCGACTTCGAAATAATATAGAAACGCGCAAAAAGACCTAATATAAATTAAAGGCAACTTCTTCCAGTGCACAAAGAGGCGGCTACATATTTAAATATCTGTACGCGAACCCTTCCCACTAACGTAATAGTTACAATTTTTTTTTATTTCGAATCCCCAACATTACGGCTACTTACATTCTAATATGTTCCTTAGAACTATTGGCGTCAAAGAGTACTGAGAATCGCTGAGCACTTGCTTATATTCTGCTTGTAACAGCGGGGGAAATGTGGATGGATTGCATGACGTAAGGTGAAGTCATTCACAGCAAATGAGAGCTTAGATTACCTCATCAGCGCCTGCGCACAACGCTGTGAAGTACTAGACTAAGATGGGGGGGGGGGGTGACTTAGCACTACAGCGCCAATAACCTCCACAAGGCCGCGCTTGCGCATCAACCACTACATGGGTTATAGTCCTGTGGAAACAACTGCACGTTCCAGAGAGGCCTCAGATGTTGTTTACTCTTAGGGGCGGTCACAGTCGTCGGATGGCATGTCTTCATGCTCCGTATGTCGCTCCGGTATAGCCGTTAAATGGGGTAAGTGCTGGATGTACACTTGGTGGCGTTGGTTTGCTGGTTATAGTTTGTATCCACGGTAGAGAGCGATTAAAAATAACTATATCGTCACGAAGATGCAAGCTTACCTTGCTTTATTCCACTATGGTACAGCCTATAAGATAGGGCAATAGTGTAATCCGTCAAGGTAAGACTGCTACTTTTCAGGGTAAACGGAGGGTTCATTTTATTTATTTTATGTATTTTCTATAAACGCAAAGACAGACGTATTAAAGGAAATGTTGAATTCAAGGAATAAATACAAGATATAGAACAAAGATAGTAAAAGCAGAGTAGGGAAATGAAGGGTGATCACAGGACCTTTGATAAATGTAAAAGTTCGATTGGGGTCCAAAAAGGTTACCGACCCCTGGTCTAAGCCCTCTAAGGCAGAAGTGACCAAACAGTCGACCGCGGGCCGCTAGTTTGGTCGGTAGATTAAAAAAGATCGATCGAAATAAAATGAAAGGAGGGATTGCAGATTTTTCTTAAGTAAATATTAGAATATCTAAATATCAAAGCTGTCTGACGATGACCGTTTACAATCCAGCCTTATTTATGACAGAATAACTATGAACTATCACTAAAAAAACTATCCTAAGGTTATGCGGTGCCATGTAGCAACTTCAAAGTCAAGTGTTATTGAGAAATCAACTTTTTTCAGGGCAAATATGTCTTTATGTGAATAAATGAAAAATTCCGTTTCAGTGTGTGAAAGAAATTAAGTTCTTAAATGCAACATAATTTTACTATTAAAACAATACAAAATGTGTTATTAATTTTTTTTTGCCAATGAAACCAAAATATAAGCCTATGGTTCCATAATAGATCTCAAAGAATTTTCCTTCTTTGAAGTAAATCCCTAGATCAAAAAGTCTGGCCACTCCTGCTCTAAGGTATATTCACAATAAACTAGAATGAAGAAGACAGGGAGATAGAGGTTCGAATTCTGATAGTTTTGGTCATTTATGGTGGATTTCCATAAACGGGTTTCCCCTCATCCTCCACGCAAATGTGGGTACACTTCCTTTAAGTTCACACTTCCTCATCCCTGACACATGAGAGCTATTAGTACATAAGCGTATATCCCGGACGGGTGGTAAGACGCGGTTCTGAAGATAAGACGCGGTATGCCCTTCAATTGATGTATCTCTTTGCTGCAGTGGTCATCCGCTTAAGGAACTCTCCATCGCGGCCAATTGGTCGATAGTGTTGTTGCCTGGCCGATGTAATGGGCTTCCCGATATAGACAAGGGGAGTCAAGCAGGGAGAGCGTCTCCATTAGTACCAACCAGGACTGTTTGGGTCGATACCGACACTTGACACGTGTGTAGTCCACCTTATAGAGACAAGAACTGTCCTTGTTGGACTGATAGTACTTGACACGTGTGTAGTCCACCTTATAGAGACAAGAACTGTCCTTGTTGGACTGATAGTACTTGACACGTGTGTAGTCCACCTTATAGAGACAAGAACTGTTCTTGTTGGACTGATAGTACTTGACACGTGTTTAGCCCACCTTATAGAGACAAGAACTGTCCTTGTTGGACTGATAGTACTTGACACGTGTTTAGCCCACCTTCTAGAGACAAGAACTGTCCTTGTTGGACTGATAGTACTTGACACGTGTTTAGCCCACCTTGTAGAGACAAGAACTGTCCTTGTTGGACTGATAGTACTTGACACGTGTCTAGCCCACCTTCTAGAGACAAGAACTGTCCTTGTTGGACTGATAGTACTTGACACGTGTTTAGCCCACCTTATAGAGACAAGAACTGTCCTTGTTGGACTGATAGTACTTGACACGTGTTTAGCCCACCTTCTAGAGACAAGAACTGTCCTTGTTGGACTGATAGTACTTGACACGTGTGTAGTCCACCTTATAGAGACAAGAACTGTCCTTGTTGGACTGATAGTACTTGACACGTGTGTAGTCCACCTTATAGAGACAAGAACTGTTCTTGTTGGACTGATAGTACTTGACACGTGTTTAGCCCACCTTATAGAGACAAGAACTGTCCTTGTTGGACTGATAGTACTTGACACGTGTTTAGCCCACCTTATAGAGACAAGAACTGTCCTTGTTGGACTGATAGTACTTGACACGTGTTTAGCCCACCTTCTAGAGACAAGAACTGTCCTTGTTGGACTGATAGTACTTGACACGTGTGTAGTCCACCTTATAGAGACAAGAACTGTCCTTGTTGGACTGATAGTACTTGACACGTGTGTAGTCCACCTTATAGAGACAAGAACTGTCCTTGTTGGACTGATAGTACTTGACACGTGTGTAGTCCACCTTATAGAGACAAGAACTGTTCTTGTTGGACTGATAGTACTTGACACGTGTTTAGCCCACCTTATAGAGACAAGAACTGTCCTTGTTGGACTGATAGTACTTGACACGTGTTTAGCCCACCTTATAGAGACAAGAACTGTCCTTGTTGGACTGATAGTACTTGACACGTGTTTAGCCCACCTTCTAGAGACAAGAACTGTCCTTGTTGGACTGATAGTACTTGACACGTGTGTAGTCCACCTTATAGAGACAAGAACTGTCCTTGTTGGACTGATAGTACTTGACACGTGTTTAGCCCACCTTCTAGAGACAAGAACTGTCCTTGTTGGACTGATAGTACTTGACACGTGTTTAGCCCACCTTCTAGAGACAAGAACTGTCCTTGTTGGACTGATAGTACTTGACACGTGTCTAGCCCACCTTATAGAGACAAGAACTGTCCTGGTTGGACTGATAGTACTTGACACGTGTTTAGCCCACCTTATAGAGACAAGAACTGTCCTTGTTGGACTGATAGTACTTGACACGTGTTTAGCCCACCTTATAGAGACAAGAACTGTCCTTGTTGGACTGATAGTACTTGACACGTGTTTAGCCCACCTTATAGAGACAAGAACTGTCCTGGTTGGACTGATAGTACTTGACACGTGTGTAGTCCACCTTATAGAGACAAGAACTGTCCTGGTTGGACTGATAGTACTTGACACGTGTTTAGCCCACCTTATAGAGACAAGAACTGTCCTGGTTGGACTGATAGTACTTGACACGTGTTTAGCCCACCTTCTAGAGACAAGAACTGTCCTGGTTGGACTGATAGTACTTGACACGTGTTTAGCCCACCTTCTAGAGACAATAACTGTCCTTGTTGGACTGATAGTACTTGACACGTGTGTAGTCCACCTTATAGAGACAAGAACTGTCCTTGTTGGACTGATAGTACTTGACACGTGTGTAGTCCACCTTATAGAGACAAGAACTGTCCTTGTTGGACTGATAGTACTTGACACGTGTGTAGTCCACCTTATAGAGACAAGAACTGTTCTTGTTGGACTGATAGTACTTGACACGTGTTTAGCCCACCTTATAGAGACAAGAACTGTCCTTGTTGGACTGATAGTACTTGACACGTGTTTAGCCCACCTTATAGAGACAAGAACTGTCCTTGTTGGACTGATAGTACTTGACACGTGTTTAGCCCACCTTCTAGAGACAAGAACTGTCCTTGTTGGACTGATAGTACTTGACACGTGTGTAGTCCACCTTATAGAGACAAGAACTGTCCTTGTTGGACTGATAGTACTTGACACGTGTTTAGCCCACCTTCTAGAGACAAGAACTGTCCTTGTTGGACTGATAGTACTTGACACGTGTTTAGCCCACCTTGTAGAGACAAGAACTGTCCTTGTTGGACTGATAGTACTTGACACGTGTCTAGCCCACCTTATAGAGACAAGAACTGTCCTGGTTGGACTGATAGTACTTGACACGTGTTTAGCCCACCTTATAGAGACAAGAACTGTCCTTGTTGGACTGATAGTACTTGACACGTGTTTAGCCCACCTTCTAGAGACAATAACTGTCCTTGTTGGACTGATAGTACTTGACACGTGTTTAGCCCACCTTATAGAGACAAGAACTGTCCTGGTTGGACTGATAGTACTTGACACGTGTGTAGTCCACCTTATAGAGACAAGAACTGTCCTGGTTGGACTGATAGTACTTGACACGTGTTTAGCCCACCTTATAGAGACAAGAACTGTCCTGGTTGGACTGATAGTACTTGACACGTGTTTAGCCCACCTTCTAGAGACAAGAACTGTCCTTGTTGGACTGATAGTACTTGACACGTGTGTAGTCCACCTTATAGAGACAAGAACTGTCCTTGTTGGACTGATAGTACTTGACACGTGTTTAGCCCACCTTCTAGAGACAAGAACTGTCCTTGTTGGACTGATAGTACTTGACACGTGTTTAGCCCACCTTCTAGAGACAAGAACTGTCCTGGTTGGACTGATAGTACTTGATTGGATTAAATTTCTCATAAAATTTGGGTCCAATATCAATAAAAAAATTGAGAGAATTTGGTTACAATATATCAAAATATCTCATGTTATTATTTTCATTTGATTTTTAAATAGTTTGCTATCTGCTAAAAGTGAAGTTGCACGAAATATATATTGGGAAGGGGTAAAGGGGGGCTAAACTAGTGTTTTTCCAACTCTAAACATTTTGAAATTAGAAAAATTCTATATTCTCAAAGTAGAGTACAATAGTAACGTTGGGAGGTGGGGGGAGGGGGGTAAAGGGGGGTGACAAAGTTTTTGCGATTGTGTCGTACCATTTATTTATCCTAGTTACAGGTAACTAAATAAATCGACTCTTGTGATTGAGTACCTTATTTGATCTATATAGTAGAGTGATAATAACGCCGCTTTTTTTTTTTTTGCGTCTTCCCATGACTCGTTCATGCTATCCGAATATTTACACCATCGTGGTAGAGATAAGAAGGGTAGAATCGAGATATTTACGTGGAAGAAAAGTGAGAAAACATTTAGAAAATAATACAACTTCACTTCATCTAACCGAGATTCAGGAAGCGTCATCAGCAATTTAGTCGTTCACAAGAGTGACGCCCTAGACTATGTGACCTACGATGCGGGTAATCACGTCACTGTTGTTGAAAGTAATTGTTGGTTCTGTCTTAGTCTACGTTAGTTTATAAATATTGATATACTCCATATTTATAAAATACATCTAACACCTTAATTTAACTAGTTGATAGCACCTTAAAAATCACATCTGTAAAGTTATTGACGAAGACTAAGGGCCAATCTTACGAGGTCTCATCAGTCCTCGTTACTTAACTGTTCGTAGAGTTTAACCGTTGGTTAAACTGGGCGTTGTGTTTTACAATAAATTACTATTTTTATATGCTCGTCCAATTAAGAACAGGTGCTAACATTAGTTCTTATCGTTAACTTTCTCGGAGCGCTAGATTTGTTTCAAAGCATTTGATTGGCTTAATTTTACCATAGAGAATATAAGAAAATCATTACGACGTCTAAGGAACTGTTATGAAAACAAACCAATCAAAGCAAGTTCAATTTATCATGTATGTGTAAGATTAGCTGCTATCTTTTATCGTATTTATTTTTCTGCTAAAATATCTGTTGAAAATTATAAATGCGAAAGATTAAATTTTAGCAAAGAAGAGGAAATGTTGCTGATTGAATTACTAGATAAATACAAACAAACGATTGAAACTAAACAATTCTAATTGGTGTTCAATCGCTGCAAGAATTTCTAACAGTTTATTTATGTTCAAACGAAAATGTAAAAAGAAAATTTTCCTCGTTTCAAATTCTAGTAAATACTTTCGTTCCAAGTATCTCTTCGGTCTTCGAAGTCTTAGGTTCCTTAGAACGTTTAACTCATCCTCAAAGTCGTCATAATCATACAATAAATCACCACTTTCATAAGATAAATAAATGTAACCTCACTTTAATAGTAACAATTGTCTTGAAAACAATATGGAGGAGTGTTTAACGTTGTTAATGTGGACGTTATTTTTGCCAACCGGAAGAGAGACCTCACGTTAACTAAAGAACACTTTAACGCGGACATTAGCGCTAACCAAACATTGTAAAATTAAATGTAGTGGTTTTATTACTTAACCTTATGTTAATCCTAACGAATAGAATAACGTGGCATTGTACGATTGGCCCTATTTATCACTTTAAAGGTTGTAGAAGACTATATCGAACGTGAATTTGTTCAAGTTTACGGACCTGTTCTATTCCGTCTTTCAAACAAGGATCCCCTTGTGAACTAACTGGACTGGGAACGTTGCAGGTCGACAGAACAGCAGTGCCAGGAGAAATTGGCTGGACAGGCCGAGAATCAGGCACCAGCCTCTCATGGGAGAAGGGGGTGAGATGATTTGTCCAGTTCTAATTGGCCGCGAGATGCTGCAATCACGTGGAGAACTCGCCTGGACAGTCCGCTTCAAATAGACCTCTACTAGCAACTCTACAGCTCCTATTGGAGTTTATCTGACTAGAATAAAAGCTACTGGATTTATTTTAATGAACAGTTGCAGGGTAAATTCTCCACGGCGAGCAACGAGGATGCAGCACAAACGTACCATTAGGCTCAGTTCTGAAACTAAGAGAAAGTAAAAAAGGAAACAAGGGAAGGTGAATCTCAAATATTTTTGCTAAACCAATTTCTTATTTTTTTTTAAAAGTGGCTTTTTAGAAACTCTTTTTTGTCGGTGCCTTTCTCTAGCCGTTTGGACTGCAGGTATATGTAGCCTACTAATCTCTCTAATGATTTAAGGATGAGGGAGGTTGAACTTAGAGAGAGATAGAGGAAGTGTATCCATTTTTGCATAAAGGGAGAGTGGAAAATCATTCAGGGAAAACCACCTTAATTACATATGAGCGTTATTCAAACTACTATATCTCCGTTATCGACGAGAGGACGCCTTAAATCATGGGACACCAAACGGTCGATCGTGAGCTACTGGTAGCTCACGGCGGTATTTTCGGTAACTCACACGATAAATCTATTCGAACTTTCCAAAGTGACATCGTTTAAGAGTGTTGCCTCAATTTTGGGCTATTAATGTCTTCTTGTCTAGAAGGAATATGATCCGTTTGTATTTCGAGTTGCACTCCTAGTGAAGGTTTTGTTCTGCTCGACCAACCTTTGTGAGTACAAAATTAATACTGAAGTTTCATCACAAATAAATATCTTGTTAAATGTAGTCGATTGGTAATGAAAAGCTACTCAACAAAATTTAACAATGTGGTCGATAGTGAATAACATTATTCTAAGTAATACACACACACAGGCACACATGGTTGCAGCCCCGAAGAACGTGGGTACAAAACAACGCAGGTACATAACAGCACAACCTCGTAGACCCAATATAGAGCAGGTACAAAACAGCACAACCTCGTAGACCCAATATAGAGCAGGCACATAACAGCAAAATGTCGTAGACCCAATATAGAGCAGGCACATAACAGCACAGCCTCGTAGACCCAATATAGAGCAGGTACAAAACAGCACAACCTCGTAGACCCAATATAGAGCAGGCACATAACAGCAAAACCTCGTAGACCCAATATAGAGCAGGCACATAACAGCACAGCCTCGTAGACCCAATATAGAGCAGGTACATAACAGCACAACCTCGTAGACACAATATAGAGCAGGTACAAAACAGCACAACCTCGTAGACCCAATATAGAGCAGGCACATAACAGCACAGCCTCGTAGACCCAATATAGAGCAGGTACAAAACAGCACAGCCTCGTAGACCCAATATAGAGCAGGCACATAACAGCACAACCTCGTAGACCCAATATAGAGCAGGCACATAACAGCACAGCCTCGTAGACCCAATATAGAGCAGGTACAAAACAGCACAACCTCGTAGACCCAATATAGAGCAGGCACATAACAGCACAGCCTCGTAGACCCAATATAGAGCAGGTACAAAACAGCACAACCTCGTAGACCCAATATAGAGCAGGCACATAACAGCACAGCCTCGTAGACCTAATATAGAGCAGGAACAAAACAGCACAACCTCGTAGACCCAATATAGAGCAGGCACATAACAGCACAACCTCGTAGACCCAATATAGAGCAGGTACAAAACAGCAAACCTCGTAGACCCAATATAGAGCAGGCACATAACAGCACAGCCTCGTAGACCCAATATAGAGCAGGTACAAAACAGCACAACCTCGTAGACCCAATATAGAGCCGGTACATAACAGCACAACCTCATAGACCCAATATAGAGCAGGTACATAACAGCACAACCTCGTAGACGCAATATAGAGCAGGCACATAACAGCACAACCTCGTAGACCCAATATAGAGCAGGTACATAACAGCACAACCCCATAGACCCAATATAGAGCAGGTACATAACAGCACAACCTCTTAGACGCAATATAGAGCAGGCACATAACAGCACAACCTCATAGACCCAATATAGAGCAGGTACAAAACAGCGCAAGTGTAACAATGGTAAATATCGTGCAATCAGCCTTAGCTTCCAGGTTACTGGCATGGAGATTTTGGTTAGGCTAGGTCAGGTAAGGTTAGAGGACAGTCAGATTTAAAATATTTTCAAGGATGAAGTTGACCAGCTGTTCAATACAGTAACCTACGCATTCCTGCCAAACAAAAGAAATAAAACATACACTCGACTTTTTACGGCAGTTAAGGTTTGCACTCTTATGTACCTAATTTTCGATTGCGCTCTTACGTACCCACACTCTTCGGTAGCATATTACACCCACCCTCCCACCCTCCCACCCTCCCACGCACACACACACACACACACACACACACACACACACACACACACACACACACACACACACACACACACATATATATATATACATATACCTATATATACATGTATATACCTCTAAATACAGCCTTCCTAATCTATATAACACCATTAGTGTAATTAGTACTTAAGCGTATAGCCCGAACGGTTAGTAAAATGCGGTACTAAGAAAACAGTGTATTTTCTAACACTAAAATGTTAACTTTAGTATAAAATGTACTAACATTTTAAAATTATGTCCGTTACAATTATTAGGAATAATAACCACATAGACCCTACCTTCTCACTGTAGACCAGCTTGAGGTCCAGTCTTATTGGTCAGTGAGTATCCAGACCTCTTCCCTCCCCTCTCCTTGTAAAGTGACTAAAGGTCCAGTATTGGTGGTCAGTGAGTGTCCAGAACTTCCCCCGGCCTCACCCCCAGTCCCTGTTACGTGTCGCTGGACCATAGGGAGGAAGCTTCGTTAGATCGCGAAACACGGACCCTTGTGACGGGGGAGGGTAGAAGGATTAGGAAGGATCCAACATTATGAGACGTCATTCGGAAGGACAGAGAGATAAACGCCGTTTGCTACTTTTCGTGATCGAACTGTAATCGATGTTTACAACTTGATATTTGACGATAATACCGTGCCTGGAAGATGTTACAGAGCTTTTATCGGTATGACTGCGAATGATGTATTGAGTACGTGGATAAATATAAAGTACAGTTGTATGGATATATACATATATATATATTTCGCTCACGTATACTTTATATTTTAATTAGGACACTTTATGTTTGCACAGGTGTACTTTATATTTTAACACAAGTATATTCTTTATATTTGCACACGTGTAATTTATAATTGAACACGTGTATAATGTATATATATCCATACAACTGTACTTTGTAAATGTATTATATATATATATATATATATATATATATAATGCACGTGTTCAATTATAAATTACACATGTGCAAATATAAAGAATATATTTGTGTTAAAATATAAAGTACACCTGTGCAAACATAAAGTGTCCTGATTAAAATATAAAGTATACGTGAGCGAATATGAAGTATAAAGTACCGTTATAAAATAATTATTTACAACTAAATTTAAATTTTCTCACCATCCCCTTTGTGTTACGTAATTGTGGGCCTAAATCTTGTCAGGATGTGTTGTGGCGGAGGATAATACGGGTTAGTGGATATATAATTGTGTGGGTCCATAAATGACGTTCGATTTGGGTTTTATGGTTTTAATTAGTACTACTATGGCTATTACAAATGTGATGTTGATAGTGATATTGAAATTCTAAAAGAGCTTGGAAGACTATTTAGACGCTTGTGACAGGAATAACCAATGGCCTTGCTGACCTAGCTCTCAAATACAATTACTGATGTGCCAACGTATTAACCCGCGTAGTCCCTAAAACGGGCAGAGTGACCCCCGAGACTAGATGGTGAATAGTCAGCCTCGATAACTGGACACACCACACACCACACCACACACCACCACACCACGATACGAGCGGTCAACGCCAAAACTGGGCTCCACATTTATGTTATATTAACTGAACAACAAATGATGCTAGCTGGAAAATTCACAATGCATTTTTATGGCGTCGAGGTTGTAAGGTACAGTAGCCCCATGGCTTCTTTGGTGCTGACTGACAGCTCACAGCTGACAGATGGCCGCTTTGAAAAGTTACCAGACCAGTTTATGTATCCCTACGCCGAACCATATGATCTGCAAAAACATGTGTTTAGCAGCTGTCACTTCTGACAGTCAAAATTTAGGTATATACCTAAATATTGACTGTCACAAGTCAGCTGTGAGCTGTCAGTCAGCACCAAAGAAGCCATGGGGCTACTGTAGCAACTTACGCTCCCCCCTTGTGGTATGCTATACTTTATACATGATTACATGGCAGATTGCATAGCCTAGACCGTGGTCGGAGTTAGGGAAGGCCTTGATTCCATTAACTATTTCTTGACATTTGGGCGCAGGATGGTGCAAGGGTTAAGTCTTTTAATGGATTTTGTGATATTCAGATTATTGGTTAATTCATTTTTAAAATCATTTATACATTTTACATATTATATGTAATATATAATAGATCTATCTTATATATTTTAAATATATTTACTATGTATGAAATATTTATATTTATTATGTATAAAATATTTATATTTTATATTTATTATATATATACATTGTGTGTTATATATTTTATAAATGTATAATATATAATAAATATATATTTTAAATAATTATATATAATATACTATGTGTATGATATATTGATTATACATGATATTAAAAAATTAGTATTATATATAAATATATTATCTATAGGTTTACATTTATACTACATAATATTAATTTATTATATATTCATTATATATAAGATATAACATATACATATATGTATTAGCTATATAGTAAATATATATAATATATTAATTACCCGCCTCGGTGGCGTAGTTAGCTAATGCGTTAGTTTCGTGTTGATCTAGACTGCTGAGGACGGGAGATTGAGGTTCGAATCTCAATGGGGTGAACTGTGGGTGGTTCTTCCTCAATTGTTTTCCACTCTCCCTCCACACAAATGTGGGTTGACTTCCTCTAAATTCAACTTTCAAAATTTCTAACCCATTAGCGTAATTAGTACTTAACAAATGGGTAGTAAGACGCGGCGCTAATAGTAGTAATATATCAATTATATAAATCATATCTAAAATATTGTAAATCTAAAAAATATAATTGTATCTAATATAGCTTTTATTTATAATATATATAAAAATAAAAGGTGACCTGGCGGTCTAGGTGTAAGGTGTCGGACTTCTATGCTGGGGTCCGGGGTTCAATCCTCGGTCCCGGCACAGATTTATCTGATTACCAAACCCTCCTTCACTTCTGACAAGACATCTTGTGAATGTGTGGAGTGCCAGGCCTCCACCGTGGTTCGGATTCCACGTTAAACTGTAGGTCCTTCATTTCATCTCACAATCACCCTACCATTACATATTAGCGTAAGTGCGTATAACTCGAACGGGTAGTAAGACGCGGTGCTAATAATAATATAAATAAAAGCTATATTAGATACAATTATATTTTTTAGATCTACAATATTTTATATATTTATTTATAATATTTATATATATATATATATATATTATAAATAAAAGCTCTATTATTTGTAATACATATTTTATATATTGCATGTTATATATAATATGTCCTATATATAATATCGTATATATTAAATATATCATACTATAAATTATATTTATACTATATAAACATATATAATATAAATGTTATACATATATAATTCATGTTGTATAACTCATATACTGTATATGTTATATATAATTTTAGTTTATATAAAATATAATAATATATATTATACATAATGTATATATAATTTAATATATATAATTTGGATCATGAAATAAATAATTTGGACATATGAGGCCTATACTCTATATTATATATAATAGGATAATGTATGTTATATATAATATATTATCAAGTATTATCTCTACCATATATTGAATAGTTAATACAAATGTGATCTATTACTAAATATTATACAAAATATTAAATATAATATATATATAATATTAACCAATTTGTATATAATATATAATGAATACATTATATTTATATACATATAATATGTATAATAAATATATATTATATTTATATACATATAATATATATAATAAATATATATTATATTTACATACATATAATATATATATATATACATTTAAATTCATGTGTAATTTCTATAATGTTGAATAAATACTTTCAAAATTATCCTGGCAATTAAGTTATTTATCAAACATTATTCGACACAGTTTTGTTGTCGATTAACACATAAATAATTACATATAATTTCTTTACAACCCAAATAACATTTTATAGTTTCTGAAAAAAAAGATTGAAATTTACATATTCGTAAAATTTGTGATCGATTAAATTTAACCTGAAGTAAAAAAAGATATAGTTTTCCATGAGCATTTGTACAGTACGTTGGTCTGTATAATGTATGTATGTATAAAAACACTTTACAGGTCTCAAATTGAAATAAATTATTACATAATTTTTGTATTCGCTAATTTTTGATAATAATGGAAACCTATAGAAATTTATCTCAATGAGATAGTCAAAATTATCATTTATTATTCGAAAATGTAGCTCTAGACAAAAATAAAGACACTCAAAGGCTGTGCATTTTTTGTTTTGCGTATATTTAGGTTTTACTAATAAATCATTTAAACGTCAATAAATATTATGTTTATTTTTTACTAACTAATGAAAATAGTAGAGAATGTTCTTAACATTGTTTATTTTAGAATAAAATGTTGTACAAATGGTTTCTCAACCACAAAATGAAACGTTAAAATCATAATTAAAAGCTCACTTGAACATCAGTTCTTTAGGTTACGCAGGAATATTCTCTGTCATGAGCTAGCAGATGTTTCCTTATACAACTTCTGCCGTTATCTCGAATAACATTATGACAGTATTTATACTAACACCGTTTCATGAAATCATAGTCGAATAGATTCAATTTGGTTTGAAATAACTCATTGTTGAAATTTACTTTCTTACTCCCGTTATGTGCCAATAACACAGAGTTTTATTTATTTTTCTCTCTGTTATACAACATGAGCTAATTACAATAATTATTTTACTACCTGGAGCTGATTTATTAGGTAATTAAATGCTTCACTAGCAAATAAAAACGCCGCTATTAAAATTGAAGCAAATTATATTCTTTACTTTATGTGTCAAGCTCAAATATCAGCTGAAATAAAATATCTACGATATAGGTGGAGGAAATGACAACTTAAAAATTTAAATATCAAGCGTACCTATTTGATGTATAAGAAATTATAAATTTATAAACATTGAAAGAAACTACTGCGCATTCGTTTTTAAAGTGAACTATAATAATGTAGATCATTATAATTTATCCTAGTTGTTACATTTTTATATAGCTACCAAGGTCACAAAGCATTTATTTAGGGGGCTCCCACTAGAAAGTTTGTTTTTATAACACTGCGTCTCTACTTGCATCATAGCTTATTGGCACGATACTGACCAGGGGATTATTCATAGCTTAGTTGGGCCACGATCACTGACCAGGGGATATGTCATAGCTTGTGGCACGATTCATACCAGGATTTCGTCATAGTTGTTGGGCCACGATAACTGACCAGGGGGATTATGCTAGTTTGGCACATAATGACAGGGATTACGTAGCTTAGTTGGGCCACGATAACTGACCAGGGGGATTATTCATAGCTTGTTGGCCAGATACTGACAGGGATATTGCATAGTTGTTGCACGATAACTGACCAGGGGGATTATGTCACTAGTGGGCACGATAATGACAGGGATTTGATAGCTTTGGGCCACGATAACTGACCAGGGGGATTATTGGTCATAGCTTAGTTGGGCCACGATAACTGACCAGGGGGATATTGGCATCTGTTGGCCCTCACTGACCAGGATTACGTCATAGCTTGTTGGGCCACGATAACTGACCAGGGGGATTATCGTCATAGCTTAGTTGGGCCACGATAACTGACCAGGGTTGTCATAGCTGTGTCCGATAAATGCCAGGGATAGTCATAGCTTAGTTGGGCCACGATAACTACCAGGGATTATTGTCATAGCTAGTGGGCCACGATAATAACCAGGAGGATTATCGTCATAGCTTAGTTGGCCACGTCACGACCGGGATTATCGTATGCTTAGTTGGGCCATGATCATGACCAGGGATTATCGCAGTTAGTTGGCTCGATCATGACCAGGGGATTATTGTCATAGCTTAATGGCATTATAGCAGTAATATACGATACATGCGGTTAGATATGATTTCAGCCCACAATCTGTTTGCCTTGTATTAGGCTAGGTTGGTTTAGGTTAAGCTCGGTTCGGTTCGGTTTGATTAACTAAGCACTAAGCTGTGTCTTATTATCCATCACGTGATGTTTTTTGCTCATCTTAAGACAATATTTAGAACCATCCTAAATGGAGAGTCACAACAGCCGAAGCCGAGTGGTACACCAGAATGCTTTGTCCATAATTGCCAAGAAGGAACTCATAGCTCAACTTTAATACGCCCATTTAAATTTGACAGAGCCAATGTCACAGAAAAACATTAAAAAATGCATTTTGTGGGTGGATATTTAAACTACAATTAATTAGTATTTGTATAGTTTCATAATTATAATATTGGCTCTAAGACGGTTCAAATCTTATATCTAACCAGAGTGTCGCCTCATACACAGTCTCGCCGAGACGACTCGGACGAGACTGTACGAGGTGTCTGTGGGCGAGCGCTACTCTCTAAACTCTCGCCTCTCGACTCTCGGCCACAGTCACCTGTCGTGCAGTCGAGGAGGATTTCGAACTTGCTATATAGCATCAACTTATGCGAACCTACGCATCGTTCAATTTCTTCTTATATCTGTGTTACAAATGTTTCGTTTCGGTATAATTCCAAGAATTGGCGTGCTATATTATTTGTCCAGTCACTCATGTTTTGCAAACGAATTTACTAAGCCAAGATTAAAAGAAAACAAAATTAAAATTAACAAAAATTAAATGAACTAAATCCGATGAAGCGCCAAGTGTCGACACTTGTGGTTCTAATTGCGCGTTGACTTGACGAGGGTGTGGCGGTAAACTCGTACTCATGTCTCGCGCCCTTTGACTCGGACACCAAAGACCGACACTGACCCGAGAGAAGTCGAGAGAAGACGAGAGAGGGCGAGAGAACTAACCACATTCTCGCACTCGGGCTGCCTCGGGTAGTAAGAAGGACACAAAAATAAAATCATCATACTCTTTAAAACTAGCTTTGATAAGACATTCATAAAGTAAATTGTTTACATTTTTTAGATGCACAAACACAGGTTAACAAATAGTTATACAAGCTCATAAAAATACTACAAGACTCTTCATAAGAATATTAACACCATTTTATGGCGTATTCCTGACATATCGTGTTACGTAATAAAACGCAATTAATAACTTCTTTCAGAAATGTATTTACCTGCAATAAATTGATTTGATTAGATAAATTAATGTAATTATTTATATTTTAATCGGCAACAAAACTTATAAATATGTCGAATAATGTTTGATACGTTATTTAATTGCGATGATAATTTTTATAGTTATTTGATTTAACATTATAGAGACAGCTTAGGAATTTAACTATAAGTATAGTTGTATATATAGTTATAGCTATATGTATATATATCATGGGTTAACCCTCCCACCCACCAACCCACCAATAACACAAACGATTTTAAAGTTAATATTATAAACATTTCTGTACCAAGTCTGATTGGATACCATTTTTTCTTAGACTAAACTTCTAAAAGCACATTGTACTCTTGAATGTTTACACAGAGTTAATTACCCAATGGAATTCCAACTCTTTCATTTATATAATACAATTTAATTAATTACTTTCACTTTTATTATTAATTCGTTTCGTATTATGAATCGCGCAAGGTCGGTAGGATTTTAATTTTATGCTTCCAGCGGTGCTACCTCAAATCCGTTTTGATATTTGTTTTTTAGATTAAAAAAACTTAGCTGCATAAATACACTTAACAGGCCTAAATTGTAGAAACTCAACAAGTGATTGCTTATTCTATAAAAGTATATATTAAGGTGGTTCAGTATTCCGTTATCAGCTACTAAACACACTAAGTAAACACAATTAGTGTGTTTAGTGGAAAGCTTTTATTAAGATTAAATACTAATCTGCTTAACATAAAACTAATATATATATATATATTTTTAATGATTAATTCTATGTCTATTAAGTAACTCAAAACTTCATGGCCACCAGAAAGTTAGCTCGACATTCAACCCTATCCTGAGACACCTCCATCCGATCCCTGACCTGACTCTCAAACTCCTTTTAAAATATTTTCCCATGACCCTCCTATCAACGTCTCAACCTACCAAATGTCCTGTTTCTTCAGGTTTCGTGTACACGCCTGTCATTATTCATACGCGTCACATGACCCCCCAACCTCAACCTTTGTGTTTTGATTATCCTCAACATGTTTGAGGAACATAGATGAAAACAATTTTTTTTTTTTTTTTGCACCACGTATTACAACACGTTAGAGTTGTACGCATATGTACTATTGCCGTTAATATAGGAGTGTAGGAAACGCGAGAAAAAAGGTAAGCGAGCTTAATTTTCTTCGCAAGGTGGTGTGAAGAAAACTAAACACACTATTTCTACGGAAAAAAATATTTGTTATTTTGACCAAAAACGTTTTACTATTAAAACTGCAAAAACCCTTACCTTTTCTCGTGGCTCCTACACTCCAACCTTAGTGCTAGGGATGAAAAAGGTTGGATTTTAGAGAAAGTGTATCAACATTTGTGTGGAGAGAGAGAGAGTGTAAAATTATTTAAGTAAAAACAGGTTCAGTACACCCAAACTTGACTTCGATATCTTCGTCACCAGCAGAGAATGACGTCTTGGGACAATCGACCACTGGCAGAGAATTACGTCTTGGGACAATCGACCACGGAAAGAGAATGACGTCTTGGGACAATCGACCACGGAAAGAGAATGACGTCTTGGGACAATCGACCACGGAAAGAGAATGACATCTTGGGACAATCGACCACTGGCAGAGAATTACGTCTTGGGACATTCGACCACGGAAAGAGAATGACATCTTGGGACAATCTACCACCGACAGAGAATGACATCTTGGGACAATCGACCACGGAAAGAGAATGACGTCTTGGGACATTCGACCACGGAAAGAGAATGACGTCTTGGGACAATCGACCACAGGCAGAGAATTACGTCTTGGGACAATCGACCACTGGCAGAGAATGACGTCTTGGGACAATCGACCACGGAAAGAGAATGACGTCTTGGGACAATCGACCACAGGCAAGGAATTACGTCTTGGAACATCCGACCACCGAAGTGGGGGGCGAATAAAAATGAAAATTATCTTTGTTATTCGGATTAAGAATGCAAATTTTAGGCTAGATCTTAGACAAAGGAGCTAAATCAATGTTTATTTATTTGTTTACATTTAACTTTCCTGCTCCTGTGTAAGAATTCCAAAATAATATTTGTTCAGCAATTAACTGTGTGGAAAGGCGAATTTTGGTAAAAAAACAACAACAAAAAAACAAGCTATTCTTTAGACATATGATATTTAAAGATAAGGTTTCACTTTACTATAAGCTAAGGTTGTTTGTAGTGAGTTCCGAATTCCTTGACCCTCGGACATTTTCACAGCGAATTGGGGAAAATTACACCTTACCGGAAAAAAGGGAAAACTGCTCCCTCTATTGAATCATCACACCAATAGGTGGTAAAAGTGCGCCCCACACACACTGTTGACTAGCTGATGACTCATTAGCCACAGTCTCAGTCACACTCCATGCGCAGATGTCTTCTCTCGATGAACTATATGTAGCGGAAAGCACAAGGGGATCGTCATGGCCCGGAATCAAAGCAGAACATTGTTTTGGCTGAAGAATACCTAAAAATGGCCAATAGAAAAAGTTTCCTTTTGGTAATTAAAGGAGATAAATTGAGGATCCTCATTTTTTTTGGCACCAAAGGCCGAGAAATACTGCATAGTTACAAGTAGTTCTTCATGGACGGGAATTTCAAATCGTGTGGCAAGAAGCTCACCTACATCTATAAACACGCCGATCTTGGCACACAGAGACGATGAGTCGAACATCGCTCCGGTAGAATTCGCCTACCGACCCAATAAAAAAAAAAAAAAAGATAAACGTATGAATTATGACTTACTTTTTTGGAAAATAAAGGATCATTTACCAGGGTTGAATTGGGAAAAAATAATTATTGACGCCGAAGAAGCTTGCATTTTTTCCCTTGTTTCGAACTTCCAGACATGTGCCATAAAGGGGTGTTATTTCCATTTCAACCAATGTTTGTGGTGCAAGGTCCAACTAAGACTTTGGTTTGGTACCAGACTACAAGAATAACAAAGCTGTAAGGCTTCACGTTCCCATCTGGCGATGATCCCCCTCGAGGATGTTAAAACCGAGTGGCTCCAATCCACAGTACGGCACCAGGAGGAGAGAGAATGACACAGTTTTTGGAGTACTTTGTGCACCAATGGCTGTAAAATCCAAATCTTCCAATCTATGTCCAACACTGTGGATATGCACAGCACCAAACACACAATGCTGTAGAAGGATGGAACAATGAGCTTAAGGACAAAGTTCGTCTTAATCCAAACTTGCACACACTCCTGAAGGCGCTGAAGCAGGAAGTAAAATATGGCGAATACAAATATGATAGGGCGAGTCTCAGTTAGAAAGAACAAATAGAAAGCAGCCGTACATAAAACTAGACAAAAACATCCAATGTTTTACACACTTAAAAAACAAGAACTCCAAATGACCTCACTAAGTGTTTGAAGAGTTTAAGCCTACTTTAAAAAAAATGAGTAAAAGTTCGTCACAGGAAACCACTATCAGAAATGTTAAATTGACAGTGGACATAAGATCCTACTTATAAACAGGCCATAAAAGGGAATAACTAGGTATATAATTTATATATCTTATTTCATTTCTTCTGAACGTACCACGCATGTGTTAAGTGTGAGGGGAAGCTAAAGTGAAAATGGTAAGGTCGTGAGAAATGTTAGAAAAGTACCCCCATATGACCTTGTTAAAATTATTTGGGTTAGACAGACAAGGTCATGGGGGCGCACTTTTATCACCTATTAGTGTAATGATTTATGGGAGGGCGCACTTTTCCCAGGCGCAATTCTCCCGACACCTTCTGTCAGAGGTGGTTCAACAACGATCTTAACTCTAATGCGTCAATTATCTGTAATCTGGCACACCTAATAAAGTATTTTAATAGTTTAGAATACATTAATAAGTATTCTCGAAATGTGTTTGATAGTAAAAACTTGATATAATGTTCACCCAGAATCTTATAGTTGAGATGTTTAAAATATAATACACTACAATAAATAAAAAATGATAAGGGCGTTTATATTGACAAAAATAATATTTTCAATCACTCACTTCACATAAAAAATAATAATCGTAAGCTACTTTTTTTTTCATAAAGTTATTTAGGCTACATAATTCGGATTTCATACTGTTTTGTTCAGCAGTATAATCTCTTGGAATCAATTTGAAATATTTGAAATATACCCACCTTGGTGGCGTAGTTGGATAACGCTCTATTTTCGTATTAAAACGAGTATTAAAACGCTGTTCTAAATACATAAAAATTTGGAATATGAATTTAAAATCAACTTTTTTTTTAAGATGATAAAGTGATATGGATAGAATTAATATATATTTAGTGATTGTTAAAATAGTGTTAGATTCGATTCTCAAGATTTAAAAAAATTGCATACACATAGATAAAAAAAATAATAAAATATACTAGCTATCGAAAGTAACACTTGGCTAGAATAATAAAAATGAGAAAAAGTATTATTTATATTAAAAATGCTGGAAGCTAATATACATTCTTTAACATTATCAGAAGGTGTTACTCAGAAATGAATCTAGGGGTGGGAAATATCAAGATATTTTCAAACATTGATTTCCTCTTCAAGTAACTAAATCAATTAAAATTTAATCAAGTTTGTTGCTACTATAGATTTTATAAAACTCCAATAAACTACTGTATTATGCATTGGGGAGAAAAGCGAAAAAGCATTATTTATATTAAGTAAATTTGGGGTTAGAGGGGGCTGAACTCCCCCAAAACAGCCCACCTCAGTACGGCCCTGCTTTGTCAACTCATTTGTATCAAATTGAATACTAGTATGAACTACAACCCCTCCCTAGACAGCCGTCGTGAGGTCTCAACTAGACACTGATATAAGGGATGATGATATTGATATTTCTTTTCGTAGCATCATCTATAGAGTCCAAGTTGAGGAAGTGATTGAACAAAGACTTGAGGAATTCTCCCTGACTGTTACTCTCGATGGCCACAGGACTCGGTTGGAAGTCCTTAAGGTGCACGTCGGGGTTGAACTTGGTCGCCATGAACTCATGCATCTCATTGTAAGATCTCACCACATTATCCCTGGCCATTCTCGCTCTGTCAATCATCCCCAGGCTGTGTTCAGGTCGATGGAGCTCTGTTTCTCTTGCGTCTGCAATTTCAAAGGTGTACTTCCGGATGTGTTCATATTCACTTTATCGACAGACTGTTCAATGATGCTATAGAGCTTGGGGTCGTTCTTGACCGATTCCGATTCCAGGAGCTTCATGAGTACGGCCTTGAATGCCTCGCCTATAGTTCGGTAATGGTTGATGTCAAACTCTTGACCGAGGGCTTTTGTTACTGCCTTTCCGTTATCAAGGAAAGTCTTCAGATAGGCCAGAGAAGGTTTGAAAGCCACAGAAACTGGAATCAATTTAATCATTGGACCAAACTGAAATGTATTTATATTTTTCTGCACGTGGGCTTGTGAAGGTGTTTGTTCGTTCTGGAAATGAAACAAAATAATTCGTTTATTTGAACACACTATAGTATTGTATATTTCAAAATTGGTTTACTAGACTGGTATACTAGGGTCCTAAATATTCAAACAGAATTATTTATTTTCGGCAAAAAACACAAATAAAACATTTTCTAGCCAAGTATCATTTGACCGTAACTCAAAGAGAACAACACCACATTTTTTCCTATGACACATTATTTAGTTTGTGATAAAACACCTTAGATTTTTAGAGCAACTTTATCCAAAGCTCTATTATCAGAATTAAATATATTTTGTTCCTCCTCATCGAGTGAAACAGCAGAATAACGACACTAAAATATATACTGTTTAGGATAAAATTACTAACTTTTTTATACCAAGTGAAGTATAAATAAAACATTCATAATAAGTTTGAGATATGAATCAAATGGCCAAAGCTATTATATTTGTTAGTTACGATTTTAGCCGCATCTATATATCATATTCTGTAAATTGAAGAATGATACCTTGACGCGAGAATAGAGCCCGGGACTCTTAGTTTAATAGGCCATTGCCCTAGCCACTGAGCTATTCAGGGGTCGCCACGAGCCCAGGGTCATTCGTCACTCATATTTTAAGGCATAAGAGCCTCCCGGGTCGAAGATGCACACGCTATATAATAACTTGTGATCTTAATTGATCACACATACGTAAATGATGATTTCCTCACGTCCCTCACAGACTTTGCCTTAAAATATGAGTGAAGAATGACCCTGAGCATGGGATAATTCCTGGATAGCTCAGTGGTAGAGCATTAGGATACTAAGTCAAAGAAGTTCCATTTCAAGTGGTTGCAATTCAGAGCAATGAAACTCAATGGAGAGGTTCAGATGTAATATCTCAACAGTGGCTTGTTATTTAAAAATATGGTGTACCCCAAGATGACGTTTAGAGATACCAACACCATTCCAACACCATAAACAATAGCTTATTTAGAGTAGATTGAATTAAATATTATATGTAATAATGTCAAATTAACTCATGCTCAACGTCTTTCAAGCAAACTGTCGCACTTGTTTGATGAAAGGGAAGAGTAAAGGAAAGTGTATACAGGTTTCTTAAAAAAATTCTATTATGTGTTGTTAGCGTTTCAACAGAAATATAAAAGATAAGTGATTTGAGGATGGTTTTATTGGTTCTTGAGCGTCTGAGATGTATCCCATAAGAGATATCAAAGATAAGTGATTTGAGGATGGTTTTATTGGTTCTTGAGCGTCTGAGCTGTATCTCATAAGAAATATAACAGTGTAAGGAATGTTTTCCTTCAGGAAACGGTGCAATTGAATGTCGCAACATTAATGAGCAAGGACGGACGTGGTCTCACCTTGTAACAAGAGAATAAATTGTGAGTTTTTTAGAGCAAATTCTTAGAAAGATATTAGGACCTAAGCGATATGAACAAACAGGAGAATGGATAAAGTTACATGAAGTAGAACTTCATGGTTTGTATGTATCCCCAAACATATTGAGACGTGCAAAGAGAACTGGGGTGATCGTATGGTGCTTATGAGTGACGAAAGGCCTCCACTCAACATTTAAGTAATGGGAGCTGAATATAAGACCCCTGGGTAGACCAGGACATTGATGGAAGTGTAATGTGAACACGTGTTTGAAGGAGGTTGGGTGTTATGTTAGGGACTGGATGGAATTGTTTCAGATGGAGTTAAATGGTGAGCTTATGTTCTGGTGGCCATGAACTTTCGAGTTTCAGAGAGTTAGTTAGTGCTAAGCACTGAACATTACCTCCAAGGGTCTCCAGGGAGGAGAGTGTTCAAATATCAAGTCTAGGGCTTGATGGAGAGATGTATTGGGTAAAGTAGATTGTTCGTAAACCCATAAGGAAGTACATGGCCTTAATAGCTCCATTCCCTTAAAACTGCTTAAAAAAACATAAATTAAGACTTAGCAGCGATCGTCAATACGCCTTGAAACTTTATCCGAGATCATCTACTGTAGACTTTATTGGTTTGAATTCCGGACAGGTTCATTTCAGTATAGCTTAAGGTGCGTTTAGACTATGCTCCTTTTCGTGCAACATGAGGCCTGCAACTAGGCGCACCAGAGAGGCACGTTGGGGCCTAGCCGCAGGTAGGCGCAAATGTTCCCCAAATATTTGGGGAGCATGTTTCAACACTCTTGTCTTACAGTCACTAGAGAACTGTTAAAAGGTATCGTCGTTTCCTTTTTAATTGTTGTGTAATTGTGTATAGTTGTGTGTAGGGGTTGTTTTCCATGAAAGTGTTTGTGTTGTGTTTGCCGTGATTGAGTGGAGTTCTGAAAAAACAATTGACTTTATAAATGACGATCAGATCCATCCATTATTGTGGTGGTCATTAAACAACGACTATAAAAATCGCGTTAAACGTAGAGACGCAATACAATCACTAGGTGAAACATACGACCGTGTTGAACAAAATTAAGAGTCTTCGTTCATACTTTCACCGAGAATACTTGAACATTAAGATGAGACTGTGTAACTTCACCCCACCTACTAAACGGCAGAAGGTACTTTTTAAAACAACAAGAAGCGATGGTATGTGATGCTTATCAGTGTATTAAATCGGTGAAGGACCCTAAGGTTGACCAGTGTACTATTTTTGGTGATTTAATAGCATCTAAACCATGAAGTTTGACTCCCTCAGTACAACCAATTGCTCAGCACAGTTTGCTATCAACACTGCTGGGATTTGGAATGCAAACTGACTATCCAGTTAAGCACAGCCCTAACGCATGGTAAGAGATACAAAAGTGTAAACAGGTCAGGTTGTATAAGGCAAGAGACAAGAGGCAAGACGAGGCATGCCTCTGCGGGTATAATGTTGCATGGAAGGAGGCATAAGTCTAAACGCACCTTAAGGCTTCCCGTGTAGCAAAAAGCAAGAGTACGAGCCTCTCTTTGTGCGAGAGCGCTATGAGCTTCATACCCATCCTCGAGCATCAATAGACAAAGAGACACAACTGATGATTAAGCGTCCGTGTGTCGATTTCCTGGACGCATTTCGAAATAACCTCAAACGCAGCACAATTTTCTTGAACAGGCAGGCTTAGCCCTCACCCAGGAAAGCTTATCTTAACTCGTAAAAAATCTCATAATGACTTAACCCAACTGTAATATTCTTTCACGGTTTGTTGCTTGGTAAATTACACGCATGCACTCTACCTATAGTTACTATTGCAGTTAGAAAATAGGCTAGGTATTCAATAATGGGAGTTCACTTCAAGTATTGTGTGCGTGAGAAGCTAGTAAACAAAAAATTGTGTTAATAACCTAAACATCCAAGCACTTCATGATTAACAATGCAAGTGACTAGATATTTGTTATTGTATCCTACTTACCTGAGCTGACCGGTGGAAACAAGCACTTCATGATTAACAATGCAAGTGACTATATATTTGTTATTGTATCCTACTTACCTGAGCTGACCGGTGGAAACAAGCACTTCATGATTAACAATGCAAGTGACTAGATATTTGTTATTGTATCCTACTTACCTGAGCTGACCGGTGGAAACAAGCACTTCATGATTAACAATGCAAGTGACTATATATTTGTTATTGTATCCTACTTACCTGAGCTGACCGGTGGAAACAAGCACTTCATGATTAACAATGCAAGTGACTATATATTTGTTATTGTATCCTACTTACCTGAGCTGACCGGTGGAAACAAGCACTTCATGATTAACAATGCAAGTGACTATATATTTGTTATTGTATCCTACTTACCTGAGCTGACCGGTGGAAACAAGCACTTCATGATTAACAATGCAAGTGACTATATATTTGTTATTGTATCCTACTTACCTGAGCTGACCGGTGGAAACAAGCACTTCATGATTAACAATGCAAGTGACTATATATTTGTTATTGTATCCTACTTACCTGAGCTGACCGGTGGAAACAAGCACTTCATGATTAACAATGCAAGTGACTATATATTTGTTATTGTATCCTACTTACCTGAGCTGACCGGTGGAAACAAGCACTTCATGATTAACAATGCAAGTGACTATATATTTGTTATTGTATCCTACTTACCTGAGCTGACCGGTGGAAACAAGCACTTCATGATTAACAATGCAAGTGACTATATATTTGTTATTGTATCCTATTTACCTGAGCTGACCGGTGGAAACAAGCACTTCATGATTAACAATGCAAGTGACTATATATTTGTTATTGTATCCTACTTACCTGAGCTGACCGGTGGAAACAAGCACTTCATGATTAACAATGTAAGTGACTAGATATTTGTTATTGTGCCGAGCTAATGAATATTAGCTCACACAATCATGTGACTTTTTCACCTCTCTAGAGATCGTCTATGTTTCATGAACTACCGTACTGATTGATCTTCCCTTGGCCTAAATGTCTATGCGAGTGTGTTTCGAGGTCATCGCCTATAAGCTTAATTTCGTTCAAATGCAGTAATCAACCATATCAAGAAATTGTAATGTTGGGGCTTCACTCATTCTCTTTGCTCTCTCTGCGCATGTGCTTAACCCCCCCCCCCCCCCTTGATGACCACTCTGGGCTGCGCTGTTGCTGTAAGACGTTATTGGTTGACACCTGTTCGCTCCTTCCTATTTATTTCTCAGTCTGGAAGTTGTTTTAATATACCACTCGAGCAGAATAAGAAACAGAACTTATAATAATTTACGACTAATCGGGTCTCTAACTGTACCTTCTCTACTGTAGCAGTTAATCTGAGTAGGCCCTAGCCGGAATGGAGTCCGGTGGAGTCAATGCAAGGGGCTACCCGTAGGTAGTAACTCACCACACCTGGATCACCAACACCACCAGAGTCTATCGCTGGTGCACTAAAAGTGCGCCGCCTGCTATACCACTGGGGCTTCAATAACGCTGCGCGTTCACAGCTGATTTCTACGTTTGGGTTGGGTTTCGCACGGACTGTTTGCTAGCCGGACTGGCTAATTCCCGTCTACGTACGGTTTGTACTGTTGCTCGCCGACTTGTGTATCTTTTGCTATGTAATTCTAAGAGTATAGCGACGAGTAGTGGGAAGGTTAAGCACCGGCTCAACTTATTTGGGAGTCGTGAACTGCTCGTTTCTTTCTAAGTCAATCCCCTGGTAAATTGATGTATATAAGTATTGAACTAATTAGGCTGATATTACAAGAGTTGTCACAAGAATCAACTGGGGTATGATAGCTCAATGATCAGATATATTTTCTTGCAGATATGTACTACTTGTGTTGTTTATTGTGCTAAGCGGCTTATCCGCATGAGTTTGAGTTATTTTATAATTATGTTTATATATACAGCCATCACTATGGCTATGTGGCTAATTAACGTTAGATTGGTTGCTTGGCAATGTTATTTCAATAGCCAAGAAGGGAACGTCTTGAGTCACTAGTGGGGAGTGCTAGATATGTTTTTATGACCAAATTAGGTCTCTTGGCCTTGGTTAAGTATAATGTATTGTGTTATTATGAGATCCTGTATTATTTCACTGCTTATTATATAGGCTCTGCCCTCTGACAGCCTTTATATCCTTATTGCAAGTTTACTTGGACTAGTTGGGTATACTTTGTAGACAAGTTTTGTTCGTGAGTGTGGCCACTATAGCTCTAGGCTGTAGCTATTTTGCCCTGACTGGGGCTAATTATCCCCGTATAAGAGGGACTAGATTAGCGCCTCCTCATTGTGACTATGATCTTAACTCACTATTAGTTGTCATAGATAAATCATTTAATTGCTTAATTGCTAGATGCCTAAGTAGCTAGGCTTCTTAAGAACCTGAGCGAGCACAAGCTGATGGGTTAGTGGTTATGTTCTTTGGGGTACAGACATTAAATCGAGCAAGCTCTTTCTTGAGGTCAGTTCAAGGGATTTCTTTAAATGTTTATAATTATTGACCCACCACTGTTCACTTTGTTGCTGTGGGAGAGCTGTAGGGATTGTCTTCTTGGTAGCCTTTATGATCCTGGATATTGATCCCAAACAATAATTTGCTTTAGTTAACCCCTATTGGCTCACTTGCCTGTACTCACAAGACTCATTGTACTGGACGTTTTGTTTTCAGTTTATTATGTATATCTTTATCTACTTATCTACTTGTTGTGATGCTACACTCTACAATCACATTATATTTATTACAAAAGACAAGAGAAACCAAATGAACTATCCTTAATGTCACACACTATATTCTGTTATATGTCTCATTAAAAAAATTCTGTATTATTTGTATTTCTTTCTTTCTTTATGTGTGTGTTACCTTCTATAAACTTTAAGGGAGGGTACATTATTGTATCCTACTTACCTGAGCTGACGTCAGCTGGCCTGTTGATACAAAACAAACAATCACTATAATAAGAGCTGACTCTAAACGAGCCATTCTGCTAGACCTATTGAACTGAACTTGTGAACAAGTTAACAACTTATATTATAAACAAACGCTAGGTTTATTGATTGTTAAACGAGAACTCACATTACATACTCAATATTATCATTTAACTACTAAACATTAAAAAACATTAACATCAGTTTTACTGACATTTTATTACTAGGTTTCTCAAAAACAATTTCACCAAACAAAGCTATGTGTTTCGTTTTCAACAGTTGGCTACAAATGACTCGGTATAGAAATTAAGAGATTATGTTTTTCTATTTCATTCAAAGTATATTTTTATTACTTAAGTAATTCTGATAGCTTTCGTTAACAACAAAATGCATTTGATACTGACATAGTTTGTGGTAAATTTATAATTAGGTAACAGAAATAACATTTGAGAATAAATAATAATAACTATTTTAAAACCAGCTTCGGTGAGCTTATAGTCTAATGCGCTACTATCGCAGTTAATTATACTGTCGATGATGGGGAGATCAAGGTTTGTATCTTGGTTGGGTGTGCTAATGGTGATTTTCCCAAAATGGTTTTCCACTCTTTCTACACACAAATGCGGGTACATTTAATAGAAACATAACCTTCAGAATCCCTAAAACCATCAGCGTAGTTAGTATATAAGCGTATAACCCGAACGGGTAATACAGTAAAACGTGATACTGATGAAAGAAACTATATTAAATGTACACCAACCACAAAACTTAACAGTAAAGATTTACAAGAACATATAACTGCCAATGTGGGCGTTCAAAATAAGATTATATTATTATTGATACTTAAAATTACAATTTAAAAAAAGTTTAGTACAGAATTAAACAATTAATTATTAAATTTATTTTAGAGATAGTGTAATATTTTTTAAAATTGTGGCGATATTTTTTTTGGCATTAATTTAGATGGCGACCGTGATCATGAATATACAATCTTAAATAGAATTATTTATTTACAAAATATCCCAGAGCTTAAATTAAATTTGTTTAAATGGAGGGAGGCTGTTTTGTTTTCTTAGTCCAAAACATAGACTTAAATAATTTGAATTTATATAAAAATCTTAATTAATGTTTATAATACATAGTGTAATTTCTTGTTATATTTAATCATCTTTCTTTCCAATTTTTTGTATATTGACTTAATTTATACTCGGGTACAGAGCTAAATTATATTTTTCTTTCTCTGAATGTAGTGAAGGGTGGCGATTGTATTTTTGACTATTAGTCAAAAATACAATCGCCACCTTAAAGAATAAAGCCTTGTTCATAACTATGCAATCATAAATATTCTATAATAAATCATATAATAGAAAGATAAATTACATTAAATGCGCAAGTGGAATTAAATACCCCATTATATATATCTTCAGTATTCGCTCCTCCCTGAAATATTCTCTGGAACCGCCACTGGCTATTTCACACATTAAAAGTATTCCTAAAATTCCCATTTAGAAGGAAGTAGAGGAATAATAACTTTGCTGCACTATGTACCACTTGCAAAATAAAACCACTGCAATGGATTTTGTAATCTAATCAAACTTTGCGAGGACTTTCTTATGTTCTCGATTCTCTCTCTCTCTTTTTAGCTCCGCGTCTTACTACCTGTTCAGGTTACCCATATGTACTAATTACGACCCGCCTCAGTGGCCGCGTGGTCTGACGCGCTACTCTCGCAGTAGACTAGACTGCCGATTACGGGAGGTCAAGGTTCGAATTTCGGTCGGGTGTATTGAGGGTGGTTTTACACTCTTCCTCCATGAAAATGCGTAGATATAAGCTTCCAAATCACTAAAACGATTAGTGTGATTAGTATGAAAACGTATAACCCGAACGGGTAGTAAGACTTGGTATATAAATAAAATTATAATTACGCTAATGTGTTAGGGATAAGGAAGGTTGGATAGGAAGTGTACTCATATCAAGATAGAGTGATAGGTGGCCTACTTCTGTAAGTGTAGCAATAAACTTTAGAGTCCTAATGCCATAGAGTAAGAAAGTACCCGCATTTGCGAGGAGAGAGTGGGAAACCATTTATGAAAAATCACCCTCAGTACACCTGACAGGGATTGAACCACGATCTCTATGTATAATCGGCAGTCTAGTCTATTGTGAGAGTAGCGCCTTAGACCATGCGGCCACAAGAGTGGGTAATAAGTTGATCCAACCCTCACCAGTGAGCACACGGGTAAAGGCGTCAGTCTCATGTGGTCTGTTTAGCCGTTGATGGGGGTTTGAAACCAAACTGGGTGTATTGAGGTGTTTTATCTTGGGTGGTTTTCTAATCTCCCTCCCGTGAATTGCAGGTGCATTTAATATAAATTTTGCTCAACTCATACCCAAAACCATTAGTGTAACTATGGGGGATGCACTGATATAAAGTAGTAAATTACTTTGGGAATCGAATGAATATAAAAGTGTTGATGATGAGTATATTTAAATATAAATTTTATACATATGTGTGCAACAAAAGTGTGAGTATATATAAAAAGAGTTTATTATTATTATTATTATTATTATTATTATTAGCACGCATATTACTACCCGTTCGGGTTAAACTCACGCTAATGTGTAATGGCAGGGTGATTGTGAGATAAAATTGAGGACCTACAGTTTAACATGGGATCCGAACCACGGTGGATGCCTGGCACTCCATACATTCACAAGTTGTGATTAATATACGTCTTGTCAGAAGTGAAGGAAGGGTTTGGCAATCAGATAATTCTGTGTCGGGACCGAGGATTGAACCCGGACCTTCAGCACAGAAGTCTTGACACCTTACCCCTCTAGACCACCAGGTCAGCGAAAGATTTGTTAAGTCATCAAAGCGGCGAACAAAAATGAAATTACAACACGTAAATGAGATGATAAAAATAACTTTAAATATACACAAAATATTTATGATTCAACAAAATAATATTAAAGAAAAATATATATTGCTTTAAAATACCACACTATATAAAAGAGAATAGTTATAAAAATCAAATGAATCCACAATTAAATTTAAATAGAATGACTTGAATAGTGGACGCATTTAGTGACGACTAAGACTTACTCGTAAGTAATAATTATTTTAATAAAGAACGGATTTTATTGTACTATAAAGACCCCATTCCTGCCGTTTCTATTGGGAGAAAATGGTAGTTGTGTGCTGCACGGGTAAGTGTCTCTCAGCAGTTTACGACAGGCGGGGGGAGGGAGGGGAAGTTTGAATTGATGGGTAAAGGGGAGGGGATGGAGAGACGTTTCGAGGCGTCGCTCGCTATTGAATTATTCAGCCTCGGCGTCACTCAAGCCTACAGCTGCGAATCATTGATTTACCCCCCCCCCCCTTCTTCCCCCCCCCAGAGCAGTGTAGCGCACCATTCTGAACACACTTAATTCCCACCTCGTAAACATCGTCAACTCATCTCAGCCACAGACAAAGGCATACACGGACATTAACTACTCTTATCACACTAATACTACACTAACATAGTCAACTCATCTCGGCCACAGACAAAGGGATACACGGACATTAACTACTCTTATCACACTAATACTACACTAACATCGTCAACTCATCTCGGCCACAGACAAAAGGATACACGGACATTAACTACTCTTATCACACTAATACTACACTAACATCGTCAACTCATCTCGGCCACAGACAAAGGCATACACGGACATTAACTACTCTTATCACACTAATACTACACTAACATCGTCAACTCATCTCGGCCACAGACAAAGGCATACACGGACATTAACTACTCTTATCACACTAATACTACACTAACATCGTCAACTCATCTCGGCCACAGACAAAGGCATACACGGACATTAACTACTCTTATCACACTAATACTACACTAACATAGTCAACTCATCTCGGCCACAGACAAAGGCATACACGGACATTAACTACTCTTATCACACTAATAGAGGAAAACATACTTTCTTATAACAAGAAACAGTATTGTAATCGTGAAAAATTTCGGTCTCGGGATTATACGAATCTTTACGTTTATGTGCCACCGAACGCTAAAAAAGTAAAGGTCTATTTTACAATGATGTCTGTCTGTCTACCTGTACCTAGCCACCGATCTAAAACGGTGGGATGAATTTTGTTCAAACTTTAAATGAAGATGTAATTTTGATATATCTCAGGATATCTTTTTTAGTTTGACCTTTGCCCCTAAAGAGTAGTTTCTTGATGACTGACTTTCATTTTTCAAAAATGGCTCTACTGATTTTGTTTGAAATGTATATCTGAGTATGGTTTAAAAGTAAAAATGAAAATGTACACTCGTTTTTTGTGAAAATAAAATCGTTTAATGGTAGTTTATTGATGGTCGATTCATAAAACAATTTGAAATATTTTAAAAAGACTTTAAAGATTTAATCTAAAACGGATATACGTTAAGTTTTCAACAATATAACTAATTTCAAATAATGAATTATTTTTAAAAACCTATTTTAGATTAGTTTATTATAAATGAATTTTGAAAAATCTATTTTAGTTTTAAATATTTTAAAGATTATGGGTATTATTTTAAATGATAATATTAATATTAATATTGTGTGTTTATTTTTAAAAACAAATTAATTTAAGGATAGTTCAATTTTAGTAAATTTTTTGAAAATTTGAGAAATTTCAAAAGTAATCTTTAAGATTAAGTTCAAAATGGGTACTTTGTAATAAGTTTTCATCATACATAAAAATTTGTTTGTATATTTTTAAAATATAAATAATTGATAGTAATTTAAATATGGTTAGTTTTGAAAATTTGATATATTTAAAAAAAAATAGTGTGAACAATTTTGTTTGAATTTATATATTTTTGTGATTAGCATGACGACGTGAATGTTATCCTAAGAAAAACATTCTTAGGCTAGTTTACAAGAAATCAATTTTTGAAAATTTTGTTTCAAACGATAATCTTTTACCTTTATAAATAGGAAAAACCTGACTAACTCACTCCCTTACTGACTGACTTATCACTGGACCTCTGAACCCTTAGACGTGCAAGCTTGAAATTCATCAGGAATGATACTTTCAGGTCGTAGGTATCCATTAAGAAGGGGTTTTGCGAAATTCAAACCCTAAGAAAATGAAACAAGAAGTGGGTAGTTTTTGAATACACTAAATTCACGATTATCCTGCTTTCAATAATTTGGCCCTCCGTACTATCCAGACCAGTTCTTGGTGTTAACAAAGGCGTTTAAAAAAAAGAGTATATATCCACAGGTAATTAATAAAAAAAATCGATCGCAAACGGCTTAAAACTGTTACATTGGAGACAACAAAGCATAACTGCTATGGATGCGGATGGCGTATAATACAGTACTATTGGTCGGTGTGAATAGCAGCACTGTTTTGATTTGGCTGGAAACAGAAGATGTGTCAAAGGAGGTGTAGATAACAGCACTGTTTTGATTTGGCTGGAAACAGAATATGTGTCAAAGGAGGTATAGATAGCAGCACTGTTTTGATTTGGCTGGAAACAGAATATGTGTCAAAGGAGGTATAGATAGCAGCACTGTTTTGATTTGGCTGGAAACAGAATATGTGTCAAAGGAGGTATAGATAGCAGCACTGTTTTGATTTGGCTGGAAACAAAAGCTGTGTCAGGAAAGGTGTAGATAGCAGTACAGTTTTAATTTGGCTGGAAACAGCTACATGAGGCAAACCCATACTGAAAATTATTTACACTAGTATTCCGTATTATCCGTCTTTTACATTAACTGGCCCGGAATGACGCCACTTTAAGACGGATAATCGCGACTCCAATGTACTGCCAACATTTCAAAATATATCCAGCCCGCGTGAAGCACTGCAAGTTTACTTACTATACGAGAAAGTTTGCACAATTGTGTTGTAGGCCCACGGTTTATTTTATTTAATGAATGCTCAGCTTTATGTTAAAATATGATTTTTCCTTTATATACTTTCATCGCTTTATATATACAGTATATATATATATACATCTTTGTGTCTTTGAATATGTACAAAGCACTTAATGCTATTTCATATGCTGTGTAGTCAAGAGAGACTAGGAAACTAATTTAAAAAAAAACTTAATGCACCGCACTTGGATTTGAATCTCGTTCTTCCCTTCTTAAAAAATCCAATCTATTGAGAAAATGACTTCTTCAAACGTGCAACAACCATTTTTTTTATCGCTGCTTCTTACTACCTGTGATGGGGAAGGGATAAGGAAGGAAACATTTTAGAGGTAATATACCCGCATCAGCGTGGAAGGAGACTGGGAAAACATTTAGAAAAAAAACCTCAGTAGACACGGCCGGGATCCTAACCTTAGTTTCCCCATCATCAGAAGCCAGTCTAACATTATAGTGATGCCTTAGACCATTCGTCCACTGAAGCTGGTTCCAAAGTTGTCACTTGTTGAAGTTGAAACCAAAATTCTTCTGAATAATAACCAGGCCATTATTTACTGTCAAATAAAATACATCTTGATTAAAAATAGTTATAATTGGGCTAATTTTACACTAAGGCTTTAAGGTTTGTTTGTCCATGTTTAATCACTCGATAGCGTGTCAGCTGTATATCTAAGTACTCTAGGTTCGATTCCTCACAGTACAAAATAGGATAATTTTATCAAGAGTTATATTAACCATCTTGAATGAGTTGTTTGTGTTTGTCTTGAACCTGTAACGAAGAGAGTTGATAACCAAAACAGTGTCATGCTAATAAATATTTTGAATTTTAAAAATGGATCAGAGGCGATGGGATAGAACAAGGGAAATTTGGTTTAACGTGGGGATTTAGAGAAAGCGACCAAAAAGAGTGTTTTTAAACTATATAGAGTAAAACTTTATTTTGTACAAAATAAATCAAATATTACTCCAGTGGACACCTATAGTTCAATTTTCTTCAAATGATTGCATCAACATTAGATGATAAACTTTTTGAATCAAGAAAAATAGTTGTCATTAAATTCCAGGACACCCTTGACATAATTTTCAAGAAGTGTTGAGATCACCATGTGAAGAAAATTAAAAACTATGGTTCTTGTTGAGAAATATTTGATTTCTTTTGACCATAAAACGTTTTCCTATAAAACATGCAAAAACATTTACTTTTTCTCATAACATCTATATTCCCACCTTAAGTCTCGAACGCATCTACATCGAGGAAACCAGGATGATCACGTGTTAAGTTAGGTTTCTTTTTGCTACTTTGTTGGTAGAGGTAATCAGGACGATCACATGTTAGCTATGACAGACTATCACCACTTTATACCACTATCTGAACTAGATCCAGTGACAGACTATCACCAATTTATACCACTATCTGAACTAGATCCAGTGACAGACTATCACCACTTTATACCACTATCTGAACTAGATCAGTGACAGACTATCACCACTTTATACCACTATCTGAACTAGACCCAGTGACAGACTATCACCACTTTATACCACTATCTGAACTAGATCCAGTGACAGACTATCACCACTTTATACCACTATCTGAACTAGATCCAGTGACAGACTATCACCACTTTATACCACTATATGAAACTATATCCATGACAGACTATCACTCACCTTATACCACTATCTGAACTAGATCCAGTGACAGACTATCACCACTTTATACCACTATCTGAACTAGATCCAGTGACAGACTATCACCAATTTATACCACTATCTGAACTAGATCATGTGACAGACTATCACCAATTTATACCACTATCTGAACTAGACCCAGTGACAGACTATCACCACTTTATACCACTATCTGAACTAGACCCAGTGACAGACTATCACCACTTTATACCACTATCTGAACTAGATCCAGTGACAGACTATCACCACTTTATACCACTATCTGAACTAGATCCAGTGTTAGGTAGTTTCTCTCGCCGCCATATTGCGGTGTGATATGCACGGCTGTTGCACCAAGCTCTCTATCCCTGAGGGCGCTATGGTTCTTGTCTTGTGATAGACGGAGGCGCTAAATTGACGGGGATTAATGTGATTATCCTCACTCCATGCCGCACCAAATTGATAATAACACAACACACAATCATTTGAATTGCAAACACGATGTTTACAACGGCCCGAGGGTGCGGTAGAACACTTGGCTCACCATTTCATTTTGAAACGAACAACGATCAACGTTGCGGAGCAAGGGGTCAAGAGAGGAGGGGGAGTCATGCCCCTTTTCTGGCTTCAAATCCGCCCCCACACTTTGTTTACTGGGCGCTGCCATTACATTCAGAAAGGCTGGATGTATAATTTTGAAGAAATAATTGTTTGGTCATGTTTCCATCCCTGGATAAGTTTTAATGAGACGTTTAGATAAGTTTGCAATATTTATCTAAAAAAATTGTACGGTGCGCCGTACAAATTTCTCTCACTTTTATCTTAAAATAAACATTTACTAAAAACTCGTAATATTTTTTGGAGCGAAATAATATATAATAATACACAATAATACATTACAACAAAGATCACAAATGAAATAATATGCACTGCTACTAAATTACTCCATGGCATTAGGAACTAGGAACACAGTTACAGAGAAATTGAGAAAAGAGAAACATCTTTGTCCACCAAAGAGAATAAGAATTGAATTAATTTTCAAAGACCTGAATTATAAAGTATATATATTTTTTTATAGCTCAGAAATTATTAGTTTTATAAAAACATATTTAGAATAAAATATTGTTATCTTTAATAGTACCACAACTTGACAATGATAAGTTACTTCTTAACTCAAATAGTTGCGGAGAAATCATGAAAATAGGAAAATTTCCCTCATGTAAAGTGCCCTCAAGGTCATTTTCAAAAGAAAATGAGAAATGACATATTGCTTATTATGATAAAGCGTGTTTAGATATAATATTTAATCTAATTCATTAAAGCCAATTTCGAGAAAATATTTTTTTTTTATATCTTTTTGCTCTTCAGTAAACTACCATTAATTTTGGGTTTGATATCTAATTCCAAAAACCCCTTAAGGGGAACTTATGATAACCCTAGATACCAATGTTAGCCTAATCGGTAGAACAGTTTAGGCTATAGCTCTAGGTACAGACAGACAGACTGACAATTAGTCTCAGGGGGTTATGAAACGTCGACATTTATCAAAATCTCAGGTAGATTTTTTTGCTGATCACAATAATTTCTCTCTGAAGTATTGAGCGAAAGTTAAAACGTAATGGAAAATGAAATGTACAGTACAGAACAAGTACAGTAAACCTGCTATTTTCACAAAAAGCGAGAAAAATTACTAGATATACTTTAACGCATTCATACGTCAAGTCATGCCATTTGCAGCTGTCACTTTTGATATCAATAAGGGTGTGCGTAGCTTCGAAACTTTGAAGTCAAGGTTTTTCACTTCGACTTTATCACTCTCATTAACCATCGATCTTGTAAACATTTCGAAGGAAGAAGAAAACTGCCATACACTATGAACATATTATTATAAATTACTCACTAATTATGACGTTTTACCCGCTTTGATGGTCGCATGGTCTAGGTCGTGTGGTGAAAAATGCATTTGTTAAAGCACAATTTTTTGTTTATATTTTATTTATTTATTATGATATATATCAAGATTAAGTATGAATAAATGAATTTAATTTAATTTATATAGTATTGGGCGCCATCTACCAACCCCTTTTATTATTTGAGGTAGGTAGATTTTTACTAAATAAGTAAATTCCCAGAAACTGCCTAGCGGTTACGAAAACCATTCTCTCAGGACCCCTGGAATTTACCTAATTTTTTTAAATTGTTGTACTGATCACTTACAGCAAAGGACTCTCAGGAGCATATTATTATTCCTGGTTGGACATCCAACCAACAGACAATGTTAAAATTATCATTACATTAATATGATAAATAAACCAATGACACCATGACCTTTATTTAGTGATTGTAATTATTTCGAAAAAAAATAAATTTTAAATAAATAAACCCTACCTAATAAGGCATGCCTACTATGATGTAAAATTAATATAAGTATTGTGAAGCAACACTTTAAATATGATGACAAAACACAAAATAAAAAATATGAATTATTACAGAAATATTCCTTGAAATGAAATGATAACATAACAGGTTTAATTTAGGGTTTATATTAGATTAAAATATTGAGTTCTTAAAAAATATATATAGCTTGACACTTCTAATAGTTGGATGGTAATGGATGAATTATTTCGTCTCATCCAATAATGCAGCTTGGTGATCTCAGGCTCCGGTAACTATTATATATACTAGGTTTTATACCCCACATATTCTTCTCGAAACTATCTCCTGCCTTCCTTGAAGGTTGGTCCTCAATTTTAAAGAAGTTTTTGCTTCCAAAATTATGTTTAATTATAGAAAAATTATATATTTAATATGGCCCAAATGGAGTCCATCCTTATCTTTCTTAACAATTTTTTGCGATTCCCCAAAACAAAACCACTAACAATTAACAAACATGTTCTCTTTCTTTTTAAAATACCTTCCGACCTAGGAGAAAACTAGCTGCCGAGATTTACAAATAATAAAAAAAATCTTAACCCTTTAGACAGTGAACGATAGTACTATTATAAAAATCACTTAATATTATAATTTGATAAATAAACATAAATCGTCTTTAAAATTAATTTTTAAATTTCGCACCAAAATCCAAACTAGAATAATAATCTCTTCCGCTAGGGGCAATTAGTTCTTTAAATGACAGCCAGATTTAATAATCGCCCAAGAACATAAATTAAATTAAGAGCATAACAGTTTCAAATTACTTTTATCTAAAGCAGATAGCGTTAAAATCCATATAAAAAAAAGCATGGGGGTTGGCATTTTATGAATAAAAATAAAGAAGGAAAATTTAACATAGTGAAATAAAGGTAAGTAGATTATATTTAATATATATATATATGTTAATTGTAAGTAAGTAATTAATATTCGAAACTTTAGGAGTTGTGATTGAATTTTTTAAAACCAGTAAAGTTGTCAACGTAATTAGGTGTTTGAAAGACTGGTCAACCGACTATTAGATTTATATTATAAGTAATTATTCTAGCAAAAATAACATCACAGGCGCTACTCTCGCAGTAGACTTGACTGCCGATGACGGGAGGGAGGCTCGAGTTTGGTGCCGAGGATTGTTTTTCCAAAACAGTTTTCCACTCTCCCTTCAAGCAAATGCGAGCACATTTCCTATAAATATATAACATGCCTCACCCCTAAAACCGTTAGCGTAATTAATACATAAGCGTATAACCCTAACGGATAATAATATGTTGTGTTAAAAAAATTAACGTATTTCAACATGTAATCATTTTTATAACAGCTACTAAACAGTGTTTCAACACCCACCAGTGAATGAATAACATCAATAACGTAAGTATAGACAGACCGATTTTTGATATTGTTACCATATAAAATTACAGTATAATAAAAAATTTAGTTTCCTTTCAAAAAGGCCTTTCTCCTTTACCTTAAATTTTCACTTAATGGAGATGGTATTAAATAAATTAAATAATAAAAATAGAATATGTGACAATAACAAAAGATTAGTTAGCTTTGACTTCTTTGACTCCAAATGTTTCAATCTTCACTTCGACCTCAACCTGTCTCGTGATATGATGGTTATAGCCCCTGGCTGTTGATCTTAGAGGTCCGGATTAAGATGGCTGCTGTTATGTGGTCCTATTATTTGCCACATCTCACTTTTTATGTCCTATTTAGCTGTTGAAAATAGCAGACAACTTTAATAAAACTAGGAAAAATTGACTCAGCTATTGAAGAAATGGATTTTTTTTTAAAATTTTACTCATCATGGTCTGGTGTATAAAATATATCGATACATCGATCGATAATTATATCGATGTTTTTATAAATGTATTAATATATGTGTATATCTTAATAATTATAGCGTTGCTATCCATACCGATTACATACAAGAAGTACCTACAGTAATAGTCAGAGCTAGGTGGATCCGTTCATTGTTGCAAATAGTTCAAAGTTATTCAGTTCACAGAAATGAGCTATTCATTCAACTAGTTCAAGCGTTCAATAATGGTCTATCTACATTTTTTATAGCATCATGTATTACTACACACTTAGGCTATATATACTCATACAGTATATTGTACATATGTATTTGGGTGTGAAACAATGGACGAGGAGGTAGAGCGTAAAACCTTTAAATAAAAACTACCTTCAGTAATTTCGACCAGGATTCGAGCCCAAATCTCTCCAGTCTATTCTTTTGCTGGAGTGACGTCTTAGACCCTTCGGCTACAGCTTTTCATCTGGATAATCACGGTCACTTACTGTGACGTCACTTCGTAGTAAACTTCGAGAAGGTGAAAAAGTTCGCCTAATTTAGTTCAATTAGAACAATTTGTTCGCGAACTACACCCCTCTAGAAGGATCTATAAGCCATTGGAAAAATGATGTGCTCTATTTCAATCCACTTGGAACAGTTGAGATCGGAGGCACGTTGGTTCCAATAACGGTACAGTCAACTCGTTCTCTTCCACCTTAACTAGGTGTAAACTGCTGATATCCCGGATTAAAAGTATGATGCTTAGCATTTATATCATCATCATCATCATCATAATCATAATCAGGTGTAGTTATACCTCTTGATACTCCCCCAAGTCTCGATCGTGGACCAGTAACTAGGTGTTTTTGTATCTGCCTCCAACATTGGTCGAATCAAACATTTGATATCTCCTTATTTATGTTCTTCTCTTCCCATTTATCATTCCTTCAATTTCAGTATTCAGCAGGCATTCGTTTCTCATCCAATGCCCTGTCAAATTCATCTTTCTTTCCTTGAATTTTTTTTCTATCATTTGTTTATTCGCTCCCATTTTTCTCAGCACTTCCTCTTTTCTAATTCTTTCCTCCCAGCTTAATCCTTACATTTATATTATATATAACTTTATTTACTGTCTACCTCAGTGGTCCTGAGGTAAAGTGCTCACCTTATGACCCAATTTTGTCATTTTAAACCCATCCAGGGTCGATGAATTTTTCTTGAGTGATAAAAAACTGTAGCACAACTTCTTTCGGAGAGGAAATAAAGCCTTCAGTTCCTTGTCAATTGTGCACATGTAAAAGAAACCTAGACGGTAAGTGAAAATATCTTTCTCATCAAAATTTGTAGATCCTTTCGCTCTCGCTCATAGAAATTCTCGTGCACTGATATGATTGATCGGTTCAGAAAGTAACTGTTAAATATCTCAAATAAATAAGAAAAAACAAAACATTTTATGTACACATAATTATTTATATGATTCTCTGATCTATTCCAGTTTTCAAATGTCACATTTGAATTTAATTTTAAATTTGAATAAATGATTTAGTTTGTGCAAGGCTAGTTATGTTTAAAATGCCATTTTAATTTGGCCATTGCTGTTAATTGTATTGGTGTTTGATAATATTATGTCTTACTAGGTTTTTTTTTAAGGTTAATACACGTTATGAAAGTATATGAGTATATGAGATAGATGTTACAGCATTTGGAAGCTTGTGAACCCATGCGAGTAAGTCTTCAGAGCTGATTATATTAGCTTTGTTAAATAACTCGCTTTAATCGTTGGGGCTCCGCCCCCACACCCCCACTGGGCTTTTTTGCAAGTGGCTGTAAACTAATGTAATTATAGAGCCGTTTTTTGATAGGTCTTACCGTTTAGCCACAAGAGACCTCCAAAGAAAGGTCCACACTGACTTTAAAGTTACTCCAACATTTTGAATTTTTTTGGGAGTTAAATTTTTTTTAAAAAACTTTTTGTAATTTTCCCGTCGGTTACAGACTAGAAGCTATAAGTTGCCCAAATTTAAAGTCTCTAGCACATCTGGAAGTGAGTAAACATTAATGTCAGTGAGTAAGTCAGCCGTGTGGCTTTATAGTAGTAATAATAAAATAGCTATTCTTCCTTCACAATTAGGGCGCGGCGGTTTTCACCCGCGCCCTCTGAAGATGTTAGTGGGTGCAGACACGTCCAAACGTGATCGCGGACGAGGGTGACACCCTCTTCGTCTGAAAGGGTCCTAACTGTTGCCAAATCTCCACACTTTCTGTTATGTAGGTAGGAAAGTTGTGTGCTGGGGCAAGAAGGAGCTACTGGCAGCATGGACGAACCAACGTCGCTAAACTTGTCTTCTATTCAAGGGAAGATGAAAGCAAGAGAATGGCAAGGCTGTTTCTCAGTAGAAACCATGCAGTTGCCTCAGAGATGATATCCAGTGTAGTAGTAGTAGTAGACTGTAGATCTGAACACAACTGCCGTGAATGGCGTAGGAGAGGAATCGAGTTATGGTGACAATGGGAGGGTATCGATCCGAAGACTCCCCTTGGGGAATTCTCCCCAGGAAACTACTTTACTTCACTGGCAGTCGTCGTCACCTTCTCCAATTTCCGTACAGGCACTCAGTCTGGGTGGGTTGGGAGGGAAAGAGGGGAGCGTCCAAGTTTTAACGATCGAGCAGATTTAGAGTGCGGCCGTACCGCCGTCGCAAGAGAGAAACTCCAGGGATAACAATCAGAGAATTCACACATTTCATCGAAAATGTTTGGGTTTGAAACGGGAGTCCTTTTTTTCCTCACCCTACTTCCATTTCTGCAAGGACGATGTGAATAGAAGACATGTTGAATGCTTCCAAAATAAATTGCTCGGGATTACACATGTTTTTTTTTATGAATCTTTTTGAGGAATTTCTTTGTGCGAATGAAATGTTGAATGTAACACGATTTACTTTGCCAACGTAAAGAACTTCAGATCCCATCACTGCCACTATGACGTGTGCACAAACTCGTCAGAACAGAACATGTTGCATATTTAACTGCGAATCAATAATTATGTATCCCAATTAAACGATTTTTAATTTGGAGTTGAAGTATCCAAAATATGTTTTGTGCTTGAAATTAATTAAATTAACAAATGATCCAACTTTGGTTAGAGCATAATTAACTACCTTAAGACATAATTATAATCTTAACATAAATCCACTTAACCTTAACAAACCTTTCAGATCAATTTATTGGCGTAGAATTGCTTAGAACTAACGAATATGACATGAGCCTAGGGCATGCCAAACTCGCGGCCCTATCCATTATTTTGTGCGATCCGTGGACGTTTTTGTGAACCATCATGCAATGCGGCCTTATCCTTATTTTGATAAATGTTGAGGAAATACATCACATTGAACTGTGATAGTAAGAATTGGGCTACTTTGAAGAATTCTGGCTTGTGATGGGGGTTAAATAAATTTGTACTCTTAAATAGAATGGATGAATTTAAAAAAATATGTTGAAATTGCACACAAAATAGTATAATGTTTGGCAGCACATGTCTATGTTAACAATTGTTGTTGTTTAACATGAAAGTGAACCCAACACCCGAGAGGTATCAACTCATTTGTCAACAATCATGAACATGACTAGTATAAGATTTAAAGCCCAACATAACACCATTGTAGCAAATAGAAGGTTTCAAATTATCGGTAAGAATATATAGAGCTAGTCTTATTGCTTTATTTAAATATTGGGGTAAAGTGTTTACCTCAGAATTCGATGCTCATGGATTCAAACCCATTTGGGGTGAACGGATTTTTCTTGATCTATAAAAATCCGTAGCACAACTTCCTTCGGAGGGGAAGCAAAGCCGTTGGCCCCATGTCGATTGTGGCACCTAAAGAACCCTGGAAGTATGTGAAAATACCTTTCCAGCAAAATTGGTAATCCATTTCCAAGTTTGATATTCCTGTGGTTTTTAACACATTTATTTTCTGCTAAAACATATATTTATATCAACAAGGTCCACAAGTTGATGTAATTGAACTAATATTATCATTTGCCTTCTCAAGCATAGAGTTACTAAACCACTTGAACCACGATGGAGGCTTACCTTCCTCCAAAAATTGGAGGGGATATTTGAACACCCCCACCTGTCATCAGCATACATCTCTTCTATTCAAAAGTAAACATAAATAAACTAAAAACAGACTTGAAAAATTGAACACGTGATCATTTCCAAACCATTGGCTAGAATACATTTCATCAAATATTTGTTTAGGTTTTGTTATAGCGGAAATGTGGTCATGACGGGTAAGGATAGAAGAAGGTTTGTTCTTGACGGGCGAGAAAATGGATGCTACAAAGAAAGTTTGATTATTTACAGGAATGTCACTTGCTCTAGACTAGGTTGCATACACTCATTGTTGTGTATACTAGAATTTTTAACATTATTTTAGCTCTGAAGCTACTGTTGGATATTAAACTTGAAATTAATTTAAGAACGCACGCATTGTCTTATAGATGTAAATTAAATATGATCAAATATCCTAGATTGCCAATCATTGTTAAAAATACCTAATTTTTGAAAATTATTATAGCTTTGTATATATTGTTGGATATCAAGCTTGAGGAAATTAATCTAAGAATGCATTCATAGTTGGATAAATATAAATTAAATATTATCAAATTACATATATCGTCAGTCATTGTTATAAATACTACTGAAATTTTGGAAATTATTTTAGCACTTCCATTTATTCTTAGCTACAAATATAATAATAATGTATTCATTGTTGTATAAGAATGGCTACAGCTATGTCAAATATCCGTATCTTCAAGCATTGTTATAGATATGGAACATAAAAAAATATTCTTTTCCTGCATTTATGGTTGAATATTCTGAGCTTGTGGCAATAATTTTATGAACGCATTACTTGCTGTGTAAATATATCTTGTGGCAGTTATTCTATGCCTGTATAAATCATTGTATACATAGCTTGTGACAATCATCATATAGGTACCTGCTTTTATCCTATCCTATTCATTAATATATTATTATAATATAAAATCTTGTCCGTATGTTTAGCTTTATTTTGCTCAATCACGCGCGAAACATTGTACTGATTGTGCTGAAATTTCGCATGGATATAACTTATACATCCATTTAATACATAAGCTATATTTTTTCTATTAAAACCCAATGCCATTTATGTATTTTCAAGAAAACTAAGGGTGTCTTGATAAACATTGTTCTAGAATCTAGATTATTTGGACTCCTGTTGAGGTAAACATTCGGCTACATTTGACCTAATATTACTTTGCTTCAATCCACATATATTTCAACACATGTTAAAAATTTCGTTTAATATGATCCATCAACTTCAGTTTTAGTGAAGCTTATAACTAAAACGTCCAAGGATTTTTTTTTTATTTTAACGTTGTAACTCTTTGAATGCAAAACTTTATTTGTGTTTGAGCTTAAGACTTGAAGAAACTGTCTCTCTACCAGAGTTCTTATTTTCGTAGCCCACAGAGCAACTGAAATTATGGAATGGGACGAAAGGCTGAGTGCCATTGCCATTTTCTGCCATTTTAAAATAAGTTAGGCTTAACGTGAAATGTCGCACTTGCGAGATTAAAATAGACCTAGCATTCCTCAAATAAAAAGTCATTTTTAATAAGAAAATACAAACATTTTAAAATTATTAAGCATGTTTTTAAAAATAGTTTTGAAACTATTCCCACAAGAAATACTGCAGTGATTGGATATTTCCCTTCATGTGGGCGAAACCCTTGAGAAAAATAAATTTAAAAAATCACTGAAAATTTAATTCATTTGCAAGCTATTAGAATCACATAAATATCGGAAAAACATGGATATCAGATTTAATATTTATAACTTAACTCCAAACCCTTCCTTCACCTCTGACAAGACATCTTGTGAATGTGGGGAATGCCAGGCCGCCACCGTGGTTCGGATTCCACGTTAAACTGTAGGTCCTCCATTTCATCACACAATCACCCTACCATTACATATTAGTGTAAGTGCGTATAACCCGAACGGGTAGTAAGACGCGGTGCTAATAATAATAATAATATAACTTAACACCCAATTAAAAAGTACAAAATCAATTAAAATTTGAAACACACTCGAGGCTCTGTAAACAAACACATTTCTGACTGAGCTAAAGTGCAGGAAATCTTCTCAAATAAAGTAATATTACTACGAAGGGTAATAATTTCAAGAGTATTCAATAAATAGGACCAGGATGTTTAAAAATGTCATTATTTTGATGCTAAACTCCAATTCAGTGCTGAACAGAGCACAAACGGCTGTAGCTCGACTCGTCCACTGTTATTCAACTAAGACTGTAACCAAATACCTTATGAAACTAATACTGGACAATCGGCTACTGTTCGTACGAAAAAGCGGAGGTGCTGCGCTCTCACGGCCCGGTGTTGCGAATCGTCTGAGTTAACATAGGCTGCAATGGTTAAATTATGTAAATGATTTAAAAATTATATTTTTCTGACATAATTATAATTACTATCCCCAGTAATAGGGCTGGTGATATCTGTGAGATGTATAATTGATAAAAATCAAAGCATTTCGAACTGCTCTAAATCGTATTTTCTGTTGCCAAGAGACATCACCATTTAAGTTGACTTTGTTTACATTTGAAAGTTTGGACACAAAGCCTTTATTAAATCACCACAGTTGTACATGCCTGGTATAAGGCGTCTCACTCACAGTAGACTGGTCTGCCGTTATTGGGGAGATTGGGATTATAATCCCAGTCGTAACTGTGGCTTGTTTTTCCTAATCAGTTATTCAATCTCCTTCCATGAAATTGCTGGTGCACTTTATCTAAATTCAACATTTCTCACTACCCACCTCGGTGGCGTAGTTGGATAACGCGTTTGTTTCGTGTTGAGCTCGACTGCTGAGGACGGGGAGAGATGGAGTTTCAAATCTCGGTCGGGTGAACTGGGTCGGGGGGGGGGGAGGAGGTTCCTAAATTGTTTTTCACTCTCCTTCCCCGCGAATGCAGGTTCACTTCCTCTAAATTCAATCTTCCCAATTCCTAACCCATTAGCGTAATTAGTACTTAAGCGTATAATACTAACGGGTAGTAAGACGCGGTGCTAAACTAAAAAAAAATCTCATTCCTAGCATGTTAGCATACATAGTTCATAACAAATAGGTGACCTGGTGGTCTAGGGGTAAGGTGTCAGACTTCTGTGCTGGCGGCCGGAGTTCAAACCTCGGTCCCGGCATAGATTTATCTAATTTCCAAACCCTTCCTACACCTCTGACAAGACATCTTGTGAATGTGTGGAATGCCAGGCCACCACCGTGGTTCGGATTCCACGTTAAACTGTAGGTCCTTCATTTCATCTCACAATCACCCTACCATTACAAATTAGCGTAAGTGCGTATAACCCGAACGGGTAGTAAGACGCGGTGCTAATAATAATAATAACATAACAAATAGCACAGAACAGGTTATGAGAAATGGTGAATTAATACAATTTAGTAAATTTTAAGGTAATAATGTCCTAAGCTTGAGAAATTTAAACCCTCCTTAAAATTAAATTCTCCCTACACCTATGAATTTATCTAAAATAAATTTAGTGATATAGAAATTAACTATCAAGGAGGTACATCTTCTATCACCACCCTTTAAATCATGTCCACAATTCTATACCACAGTTTTTATAGGGAAAACTCTCCCCCGGTGAGTTTTCTTTGCAAGTGGCTGTAAACTAATGTAATTCCAGAGCCGTTTTTTGAAAAGTCTTACCGTTTAGCCACAAGAGACCGCCAAAGAAAGGTCTGCACCTACTATAAAGTTGCTTCTCTATTTTGAATTTTTTCGGGGGTTAAATTTAATTTTTTTAACTGTTTGTAATTTTACCGCCGGTTACAGGCTAGAAGCTATAAGTTTGCCCAATTTCAAGTTTCTAGCTCATCTGGAAGTTGGTAAACATTAATGTTAGTGAGTGAGTCAGCTATATGGCTTTATAACAGTATAATTAAGTTGTACCAAATGCAAAATATTTTAGTGGAAAATTAATATTTCCAGCTCTGCAAATTCAAAATTTCACGAAGGTATAAAAAAATATCAAAATTCCCCCCCACCCCCCCTTCTCATCTAAGTGTAAGGACTCATTCCCCCCTACCACCAATCATAACGATTCGTTGGTATGTATAGTAGTTTAAGTAGAGGAGAACTTTTTTTTTTTAAACTCCGACGGCCAATACTAATAATATTTCCAGGGGCCTGGGACTCAATATTAGGCCAGGGTCTCCAAATCAAATAAAAGTAATGTCGATAAAATATCTTACAAAATCTCACAAAATTTTGAACTGCTAGGTGAGAATATATCCTTAAAAACTGCTCCTTTTGTTAAAACAAACTAAATTATACATGGGGCATCTAATCAAAGTTATTTGTACTGGTTTTAATAACTTTTTAAACTGCTGTTGGCGGCAAAATATTAATAAATTAAGCTCTTTTAATATAATGACTGTTATTTATGTGTCAAACTAGCCCTTTTCAAATATATTCTGTTATAATTAATTTTTCATTTGTGGGATTTGAGTTTGGCGGTTAGTATGCAACACCGCGCTGCTAGGTAGCAGCACTATAGTTCTTCGCACTTGCGTCTGTGTTATTAGTTATTACTATAGGACAGTCCAGTATTAGTTCCATAATGTATTTGCTATAACCAACCTATTTGAAAGTGGATGATATACAGGGTGTTTCTGTCGCTGGCAGCTGGACTGTGGACGCAGTGTTTGGAGACGTGGTCACTACTGGAGACTCTCTAGCAGGCGGCGTTTAACCAATGCTTGGAGACCGTTCGTTCTATCACTCGTCATAAAAACATCGCGTTATAGTGATGCTTGCTATGCCATCTAAGCACGACCAGCTGTGATACCAGTGCTGTGAGATTTTACTACTTAATTTTAATACAATGAATGTGAAATGACTTACTGTAATATTTTAATATTTTCCCAAGGGTGAAGAATAAGTGGGGTGCGGGGAGAGGGGGTTTACGGTATAAAGTATGTACTTAGTACGCTATGCACTGAACAATCCAAGTTTGGGTGGACAGTTGATGTGTTTACTTTCTTCCGCAGAATAATAACAGTGGACGAGTCGAGTTTCACCCGGCACAGACATGTTTTAAGTTGATATTATTTAAAAATGTGTTTTTATTTATTTGAGGTATTTAATGTGCACTTTCCGAACCAACTGATTATATTAGCAAGATGGAATTTCTATTAGCGAGCGTAAAAGGGCCTGCCAATTTTGCCGGGATAGGTATTTCCACACACCTTTTAGGGTTCTTTTACAACCAACCCACAATCGACATGAAACCGACTGCTTTACTTCCCCTCCGAAGGAAGTTGTGCTACGAATTTATATTGTTAAAGAAAAATCTGTCGACCCCGGCTGGGTTCTAAACCACGAACATCGGGTCCTGATGAAAGCACTAACCCCAAAACTACCGGGGACGAATACAAAAAGAGATTTATATTTTACATATATGTGTTTATTTTGGGGTAGTTTCATTTTATGACATTTATAAATTAGATTCAGGACAAATAATGCAAATTTGGACGATATTATTTCTAAAAAGTAAATTTTTAGGTAGTAGAAAAAATCATAATTTAAAAATAATAATGACTATAGATTAGGAATTCCAATTGGGTGTACTGATGCGGATACTTACAAAATTGATTTCCACTCTCCCTCCACGAAAATAAGTGTAAACTTCCTCTAAACCCCACCTTCCTCATACCTAAATTAGAGTAAATTAGTTCATAGGCGTACATCCCGAACGGGTAGTAAGACTTGATGCTAAATAAAATAAATACGGTTTCTATCTAAAGTTTTTTTTGCAACTTAGTCTATTTTGAAAAATCATAATTCTATTTTTAAATAATATTTTTAATTTTTAGATAGTTTTTTGACATCCATAGATAATTTAGGCATATATTATGTATTTTAAGAGCATAAACGTTTGAACCTTCATAAACAAACACAAAATAATTTGATAAAATATCAATAGCTTTTGATTGAATTTTTTTTAGCACAACTTTAATGAAACCTGGATGAAATCAAGTTGCTAGAAGAGACTTGCCTCGTTCACAGAGCCACCACCCCCATTCCTTCTGAGACCAGGCTCCGCGCACGCCACTGTTTTCCTCGTGCATATTCATGGCGTGACGCAGCCCCTATTCATTGTGACCAACATAATGGAAGCTGTCAGCCGCAGACAGGCAACACAACACGACAACCCAGCCAGGCGCTCCGCCACACACAATGCTCAACCAATAAGAACAGATGTACGCATCAGTTGGTGCCATATTGGATTCATATCGCATACATATTCATGCGTGATAAGTTTATATCCCTCCGGATTATTGGCACGAGGAGAAAGAAACTAAACAAAAAGTTCACACATGCTATTTTTGGGACTTTTGCCTCTTACCACTCAGCTACAGTGAGAAAACGAAGGAAGGGCACCTTTGAAAATACAAATAGACAAAATATCAACAATATACATCGATAATCGCTAACTTCATAAATGCCATCTGCAGGGGGGCGTTTACATACTAAGCACCCCCAAAAATATTTTCAGGGGGGCTCAGCACCCCCAATATTTCAGCCTTTTTAAAATCTTAATATTACGGCTCTAGTTCTATCTTGGATTAGGGTTGTGCTTCGAACAGTGTTTTCTAACGTAGCAAACGGCAGGTGATGCCATCTGATATGCAAGCAAACGTGATTAAGTTGGTAGCCATCGCCACTTGTGAACTGACACCCTGGCATTTGTCAACATGTTTCCATTATATTTGGCTAGTGGCAGTACTCGTATTGTATACTAGCCCCCTTCCCCGTAAAAAAAATTGTAAGGAATCTTGTAAAAAAAGCTTCAAATCATCCATCATGTCAATATAAAAACAAAACTTTTTTTTTACTTTTTTTTTTTTGTAAATACAGTCCTACCATCATCTATAGCCCCCTCCCTCTTTTTATCCTCCCTCTTATTTTCCTCTCAATCCTCTTTCCTCCCCCCTCCCCCCCTCCCCCGCTCCCTTCCCAACCCCATTTTCCCTTCAACAACTTTTTTTTTTTCCAACGACTATATAAAAACTATCGACATTTTCATGAGGAATAAATTAAATTTTCAAAATAAAATATACCTATGCTACTCGCTAAAAATGTAGCTTTATATTGGTGAAAGAATTTTTAAAATCAGTCCAGTAGTTTTTGGTTTATCCATTACAAACAAAAAAACAAAAAATCAAATCTTTCCTCTTTATAATATTAGTATAGATATTAGTTTTGTGTTGTGCATGTTTGTTTTCATTTATTAGATTTATTTTTATTTTATTAAACATACATTTAGATTAACAAATTGCACCTTAATATTGGCCCTTTAAAACAAAAAATGGTGCTTGAAAATGTTCAAATGTTCTATCACCCCTAGCCCCTTTTTATAGAGCACTCCCGATGTTTTAACAAGTCACCACCTATGGATTACTTTATTTGAAGAGAGCTAACACTTTTACTATTAATTGTTTATGACTAGAAAGACGGATATTATTTTAAGTTACGGATATAGCTGCACCAAACATGTTTGTAAATTGAAAAATTACACCCTGGACACGTGAACCGAACCTGGGATCCTTGAATTTGGACTCATAGCAACCTCAAGCCGACCCCACTAGTCTCTGCGGTGACTGTGGTATCAATGGTAGCTCACATTAGCCGATGATTCCTACATGTCGCTCACAGACTCTGCCTTACATTGTCATGTTCATGAGTCATTTTTCAACTTTCGATAGCTTACTACATTATTATAAAGGGTGTGAGACGCTCCGAAAGCTTTGTTTTGACCTCAAAAATATATCAGTTTAGATGTCTTTCCGAGAAAAAAATATCCGGCTTTGACAATTACGAGGGTTCGTCAATAAAATAGCCTATATATATATATATATATATAATAGGTACCATAAATATATTTTACCAGCATACAACTTTTTTTTTTAATTTTCGTGCTTTGATTCGGCTTCGATAATACAGGGTGTTTCGCTCAATCTCGGTCCCTGAGTTTCCATTATAACTTTCAAAATAATGGACGTAATTGGGCCGAGAGCGATCAAAACACCCTGTAGTTTAGGTATTCAATTCGGGCTGGCTTTTAATTTAATAACTGGGCACCTCTAATTATTAGTAATAGCGATGTGTGAAGTCTACTTAAATATAAAATAAATATAACATAAATATAATATTTTTAGTGTTATTTTCCTTTTTATGCAGAAAAACGTGGTTTTATTTAGTTCTTTGTTTTGATCGCTCTCGGCCCAATTACGTCCATTATTTTGAAAGTTATAATGGAAACTCAGGGCCGAGATTGAGCGAAACACCCTGTATTATCGAAGCCGAATCAAAGCACAAATTTTAAAAAAGTGTATGCTGTAAAATATATTAGGTAATATATAAATATAGTATAAATATATTACCAGCATACATATATACTATATAAGGCTATTTTATTGACGAACCCTCGTAATTGTCAAAGCCGGATATTTTTATATATATATATATATATATATATATATATATATATATATAAATATTTTGGTCCTCCATCACTTCCCTAAGGGTGGCGTTTGATACGGAAACACTCTGTATACATTTCAAACAAAATTGTTAGTAGTTCTAGGGTATATTTGTATCTACCATAAATCAATTTAAGAATCAAATATCCAAATCTATTATGTTATGCTTTTAGTGAGAATTACTCCATCTAGATTCATATGCGGTGGTTAGAGGATTGGCGTAATAAGCCAAAGGTCCCGGGTTTGATTCCCGTACCCAGATGTCATTTTTAAATTTTCAAAATATAAATCAATTTGTTTGTAATAAAATAGTTTGAGCTATTTTTTTAAACTTCAAATCTTTCAAAAATTAGTCATCAGTAAACTAACTACTCCTTAAATCAATTGTTATTTAAATAAGAGTACATAGTGCAATATACAATGTGAAATCCTACCTACAAATACATTATGAACGAAATCGTTATTAAAGCCATTTTTAAAAATCTTCAAATTTTCCAAACTCATTAATAATAATATAAAATAATAATAATATTTAGCACTGCGTCTTACTACCCGTTCGGGTTATTCGCTTTAGGTACTAATTACACTAATGGATTAGGAATTGGGAAGGTTGAATTAGAGGAAGTGAACCCGCATTTGCGTGGAGGGAGAGTGGAAAACCATTTAGGAAAAACCCCTCCCAGTTCACCCGACCGAGATTCGAACCTCGATCTCCCCGTCCTCAGCGGTCAAGCTCAACACGACAAGCGCGTTAGCCAACTACGCCACCGAGGCGGGTTCCAAACTCAATTGATCTCTATTAGATAATGTATTCCTATAAAACAATATTATATTGCTATTTGTGATGTAAACCCTCCCCAGATATACATTTTGGTCAAAATTGTTAAAGCGTTACCCGCCTCGTGGCGTAGTTGGCTAACGCGCTTGTCGTGTTGAGCCCGACTGCTGAGGACGGGGAGATCGAGGTTCGAGTCTCGGTCGGGTGAACTGGGGGTGGTTTTTCCTAAATGGTTTTCCACTCTCCCTCCATGAAAATGCTGGTTAACTTCCTCTAATTCAGCCTTCCCAATTCCTAATCCATTAGCGAAATTAGTACTTAAAGCGTATAACCCGAACGGGTAGTAAGACGCGGGGCTAAATAAAATAAATGTTAAAGCATTCTCCGAGAAATTTCGAATGAAAAAAATGTGTTAAACTACCCTTAAAACAATTCCCAGCCCCACCCCCACCCCTTAAAAAAAACAAATGACTATCGTGTCAAATAATCAATAATTTAATAAAACATTTAGAGACATTTTTGATTAATTTTGAATTTTCACTTATAAAGCATCAGCAATTTCACTACCACATTACTTTATTTATGATAAAGTTAAAAACTGTTTTTGTCAACATTAAAACAAAAATAAATCATTCACTTTCTAATTATTGATTACTATATTTACTGGCATTTTTTTTTTTTTTTGAGCTGTGAAATATTTGATTTTAATTTTAATTTCATTTTTCTTTATGCTCGCCAACAGTCGAGACCTCTAACAGGCTAGCACTAACCAGCCGCGTGCACTCGTGGTCAGAGCACATGGATATGAGTCTATGAGTCTCAGTTTCGAATTCCGGTGGTTACCTTGAGTATTTTTCCTGAAAGGGGAACTACCACAACGGTCACCAGGGTTCGGTTAGTTAGGCTTAAGCTGTGTTTAAGTGTTTCCTCTGGTTACACAACCTCATACTCACTATCACCATCACATCATCTCATCGGGACACGGAAAGGAAGTATGATTAGTACATTCGGGCGTCCCCTGGGCAATAGTACATTAGTACTGGCTAATATTTCCACTACTGGACTACACATATGTAGCCCAGACGCGCAATGTATATAATCACATGGCCAAAAATTGTGAAACGTGCTTGTTTAATATTGTTGTGCTCTGGATTGTGAATGATAAAACGAGTATTGCAAGGTGTTGTAATTAGCTTGTAAGCAACTAGAACATATGCACTGACAACATATATAGAATGTTAGCACTAACCCACGGTAAACCAGGCCAGAAGCCAGGATAAATAGTAGTGTATCCCAGCTAACCGGGCTGAAATTACCATCGAGTCTAAGGGGGTAACTCTTCCCGTTTTGGAGGCTACGTGGGTTAGGACGCTGGATCACCAGTACTTGTATTGGGGGCTACCGCGTGAGCCCGGGGTACCGGGGTTCTTAAACCATGTAAGCTCACCTATAGGTCCGTCAGGCCATTGGTTATTCCTTGCAATACTTAGATCTGGCACTAGCTTCTAAATACACTTTTCAATATCACATTAGTAATATACTTAGTAGTACTAATAAAAACCATAAAACCCAAGTCGAAACGTCAATTACGAACCCACACAATCATGTATCCACTCACTCGTCTATCCTTGGCCACAACACATCCTGAAAAACATTAGACCCGTGGAGATAAGACAGAGGGGGGGGGAGATGAATGACATATATATGTGTGTTTGTGTGTGTGTGTGTACAGGCTAGCACTGATAAATACATAATAACACATCTCTTAATAATAATAACAATAATAATAAAAACATTATTTTAGTGTACAAGATATTTGAGGTGTTTGGGGCAAAAACATGATAACCTTCATTAATTTAGATAGGATATTTTCACATTTAAACGTCTATAAAATCCTGAAATAATTATAAAAAATAAGTAAAGATTCATGGATACTAGTTATCTTCAAGGTTTTGACTGCACTATAAAGACAACTTGTAGTTCAAGTGGTATGCAACCAGAAATCACTGCTAACATATTTTGTCGTCAAATGAGGGGTATCATGTTTTTGCCCTGACCCCCCCCCCCCCCCCCCATTTACCGAAGAAAATATAGTGAAGAAATAATAATAAAGATAAAATCAAGAAAAAAAAATTCAATAATAAGCTAGTAATAATCTAATGGAGATTTACCAGTAAGAAAACAAACAGAAAGTACTCCTTGATAAGGGTGTTCCTTGAATAAGTCTCTAAGTTTGGTTCACCATTTGTTGTAAAAATCCAATTCTGGAAGTATTTAACTTCCACAATGTCCATGAGGGTTGAATTTGTAAGAGCTACTTATATAATAAGATAAAGAGAGGATAAAGAGAGAGCACAAGAATTCTCACATGCTCAACAGCAGATTGACATGAAATTGCGTATTAAAATGGTAAAACAAAAAGGCCTTCATTATAGAGTATTCACGATAAGAGAGTTTGGAGCCCTAAAAGGTTTCAAATTCTACCGTATTCATTGTAAAAAAAATTAAAAAAAAGAGTTTATCATAGAAAGCAACGACAAAATTTCCCTAAAAACTTTCAAATCTAAGAGAGTTGATGGAATTCTATATATCACACTAGCAGCCTATTCGAGCTTAAATTGACCATAGCAAATTACAAACTTAAGATACAGTCAATTTTAGAGAATGAGGAGGTGATAAACTTAATCTGGCCAAACAATCTGAAATTAAAATATAAATAACATTACCACAAAATACACATTAAGTATACATTTTTTTAAATTATTCAGGTCCTAAGATAATATGAATATTATTCATTACCGCACTGTAGTATCATGGTCAACGCACCTGTCTATCAACTTAGGGATCCCGGGTTCAATTCCCAACTGGTATCATAGTTTATTTTTCCTAAAGTGGTATTATCCGAACGGTCACCAGGATCTAATTAGTTAGGCTTAAATTAGGTTAAACACTTCTATTGGTTACATACCCTAATGTTCACTATATCCACCCCACCATCTCACCTGGAGATTGAGAGATAATGTACAAGTAAGCTACACTCAGGCGTCCCCTCGGCAAAGATAGAGGTTAGGGACCAACTGGCCTGCGAGTGATGTAGCACAGACATGCATGAATAAATAAATATTTTTCATGCATATTATTACTAAATACGCATAATATATTATTTGAATATTCCCTTGTCATTAAGAATAATTAGTTTGTTTCTATGGTGGTGTGGTAACATTTCTAAATGCAAAATGAAGTCGAAGAAAAGTCGAAGCGAGGCTTGGAAAATTCGAAGCAAATTCAAAGATAAGGATTTTGTTGTCGTTTTGTTGTTCGAATCCCTATCGGGTATTTTAAGGATTTTTACCCTAAATTGTTTACTGGTTTACTTCTATGAAAATGGGAGTACATTTTCTGTAAATGATAGCTGCCTACTTTTGATCCATACACCAATAGTGCAAATAGTGTATTAGTGTAAAGTGTTATAAGACACGGTGCAAAAATAAAGAAAGGTTATATTATGTTTATAGATTATGAATATCTTCAATGTTTTCATCAAAAGAAATATAATTTATCACCAATAACTCATGAGTCTTTTTGAAGAGTTAAAAACATATTTTTTCAAAGTTTTTTTAAATATTAATTAATACAAATAATACAGGCAGTTCTTGCGTTTAATTGTCGGTAACAATACCCAACTACTTCTGTATAGTCAATTTTCCTCTTTTTTTATGTTTGTTTTGAATATCCAATTTAAATACATTTTGAAAAATGCAGATTGACGCGCAAACCTCACCGGGACTGGCACGTCTCGAACCAAGATGGCGGGCTGAATCTCCACAGGGGGGGGGCCTCTGTAATGAATATTATTCCAACCAGCGCACTGTTCTCGTGATGGATAGTGACAGACCAACCTCTCTTCCCCCTATCAACCCCCGTTGCTTGCAACCGTGGGGTGTCGTGATTAACCCCCCACCCCCCTGCCCTTCTCGTGTAACACTCGACACATTGCTTTCCATTGGCAACTACAATAATTCAAGTTTGGAATGAAATAAGAGGAAACAGAAGTGCACCAGTAGTCATAATTCATTTGTTATAAAGCTACTTGGCATAATCAGTTTGCCTGAAATATTTCTGCTTAAAAAACAGTTTCAACAAAGTCACTTGACTTAAGAGTAGCTTCATTTAATGTTATTTGGCCAAAATCTTAATTTTACAACAACAACAACAACAACATTATTTGAACTATTATCAAATTCTTTTAAAGTCATTTTTATCTAAACGTAACTTTAGACCAAATAATTAGGTCTAAAGTTGAGCTTAAAGTAGTGTGGTTTAAAGTCATTTGGACTAAAGTTTCATTTATAGAGTAAGCCTAATTTAGCCTAAAATAATTTGAGAAATGAATATGTTCAAAAAGTGTAGGCCTAGTTTAGACTAAATTACATTAGAAGAAAGTGATTTATCTCTAATTGAATTCAAAGAATGAAGTCAAGCCTACATTTTAATCTAAAAAATACGGTCTAAAGTAAGTAATATAACGTCATTTGGCCTAAAGTGTTACAGTTTAGGAAATCAATAGTTGTAAAAATTTATAAACACAAGAACGTTTCCTCTTAAGCAATAAAATAATGATAGTTAATATTTTTTTAAATAATATATTGGTATTGAAAGCAACCCCTAAGCTTATAATTTGATCGCATAAGAGAATAAAGTAATACAATTTTCTCAGTATATGTGTAGTAATGTAATTACACATCCTTTTCTCGAGACCACTGGGTGTTCAGTTAGGGAAACCAGCTCACCGCATTAACCGTGTCGAAGATATATTGCTATGATCATGTAGGGGAACAATATACACACACCACTTTCTCAAACCTTGGAAAAGTGGTACTGTACAAAGCAAAAATTAGAAGATAACACAAATAAACAATATAGAAGGTTATTTGTTATTTAATAGCAATTAAAACCTCCAAAATCCGTACCAATATGCCCTCCAAAATATAACACTAAAATGATACTGAGACGACAATAATAATAATAATTTCAATTTCAATTTCCTTTTCAATTTCTTTTATTATTATTATTTATATTATATAATAATAATAATAATAATAATAATAATAATAATACACTATAGAGTATACATTTTTAATCTACACAGAGAGAAAAAAATAAAAGATGTTTGAATTAAATAGTGTTATTCTTTTGAAAATAAGATTCATAACAAAACAAAATTATTTCTTTATCAAGAATACCTAATTATAAACAGTCATCTTTTATTGTTGCATATTTAAAGTTATATATATAGTGGTTATAGTACAATGAATTTAATAGAATAATAGCTTGTAGTGTTCTAAAATGGTTTATTTTTCATAAGATAATAACAAATGTTGATGGATGATAAAATATTATTGGATGAAAGATTGCTAGTAAACAAAGACTAGTATTGGCAGTAAACGAAGACTAGTATCGACAGTAAACAAAGACTAGTATCGTCAGTAAACAGAGACGAATATTGCCAGTCAACAAAGACTAGTATCGTCAGTAAATAAAGACTAGTATCGACAGTAAACAGAAACATGCATCGTCAATAAACAAAGACTAGTATCGACAGTAAGCCAAGACTAGTATCGTCAGTAAACAGAGACGAATATTGCCAGTAAACAAAGACTAGTATCGTCAGTAAATAAAGACTAGTATCGACAGTAAACAAAGACTAGTATCGGTACAGTGAACATATATGGGTTTTTTCATTAAACAGAGAAAAGTATGACACTATACTAAGAATTCATAATATTTGGGAGCCCTGTATTTTTACCACGTCAGAGGGCTTTTTCATCAAACTCATTCCTAACCTCAATTTCTGATCTGAATCCTGGCGGCTTGTGGCTGGATGCGCAAAGCCTCTCGCTCCTCTGCCTTACAATATCCGCGACCGTTCTTCACATATTATTTTTTCCTTCTTTCATGCAAGATGAACTTGCACAAAAAATATGGAGAGAAATCTACTTTGAAAAAAAGATTCTGTACAAGACATGAGTGAATGTATGTAAGCGGCTTGTGCGTCACGTCTGGAACTGTTTGCATTGGTTAACATTGATTGAAAGTGCACATCCCGTCTCAGGTATGTCTTACGAGAAGGGAACTTCCTTTGAAAGGTTTACAGAACTAGGACTCAATGAATGGCATTAAGACTCAATAACCCGCAATGTTGGGCACGCGAACAAAGGCATCAGTCTCGTATAGTCTGGTTTGATGGTGATGGGGAGGCTAGTGTTCCAATCCCGGCTGCTTTTACACAGATTTTTTCCTAATTGTTTTACAATCTCTGTCTATAAGCAAATTCAGGAGCATTTTCTCTAAATTCAGCTTTCCTCAGACCTACTATAGTAATATGCGGATAGAACGGATGGAAAGTAAAACGTGTTGAGCAAACAAAATTATACTATTTTTACTTTCTCGTTACCTTATATGAAATAGAGAAAGTATTATGATCGTCAAAAAAAAATCTAACTCGAAATTTTGATGAATGTCGACGTTTCATGACCTCCCGAATAAGAGAAATATTTTCACGCGTTATCCACGCAAATGTGGATATATTTAAACTCAGTTCTAACTCCCACATCTCTAACCCAATGATGTGGATAATCCGAACGGGTAGTAAGAAGCAAAGAACGCACATAAACATATTTTAAACGCAAGTATGATGTTATTGAATACAAGAATGAATAATGCACCTAAATATAGCTTTAATCAGGGGAAACAAAAGTGGGTAAAAACTATAACATAAAATTGAGGACTAAGTGGCTGATGACGGGGAGATCAGGGTTCCAATCCCAGTCAGGCCTGTTGAGGGTGGTTTTCCTAAATTATTACCTACTCTCCTTCCTGGCAAATGCGGGTAGATTACCTCTAAATTTCTTCATTCCTCTTCCCCATCCCATTAGAGCTATTATTATATAGGATGGGCCGGAAACAATTACACGATATATGCTGAGGAAAGTGATAGACAACGTGCTAGTTTTGTCCGGTGAGCTCACCTAACTGACATTATCTTCAAAATGTGTGGTGTGTAGTTTGCTTTTATTTAGCTAGTGAATATTTACTTTTCAATTAAAGTGGTAACTTTCAAGTTACTAATCGTCTGTTTCGGCCACACCCTGTATAAGTGTATAACCTGAACAGGTAGCAAGACGTGGCGATATTGATTTTTTTTAATCGAGAAAACTCTCAAGTTGAGTTACATAGCGCATATATAGCTTTGAAAATAAACCTAACACAATACTGACGTGCACCAAACTCGATCAAATAGTTTTCTCTGGAGCAGATAAACGAAACTATTTCACAAGCTGACAGCATTTTTAATTTTTGCTGAAATAGATTTTATACGATGTTGGGATAGTAATTAGTAATCATGCTGTCCAAAATATTATGGTTGTATTGTGATTTAAATAAATTCTGGTATACTCATTATGTTAAACATTAGTCAAGGACTCATTTGTAGCAAACCAAAACTTCACAGGGCACTGTGAAATTACACTGTTAAAATTACCGCAATAATTAGTGGAACTATCTGATAACTGATTGCTTGTTAATTAATATTTTACGTATCATACGAATATTTATGTATTTGACTCTACCCATAAACCGTAATAAACACAAAGGATATTATTTTTACGAGCATTTAGTGGTAAGTTGTATCTGACAAAACAACCATGGAAGTTTTCATTGAGCGCTTACAGAATTTTTGACCCAAATGTTTGTCTGTAAAAAATATGTTTACCGATGATTCAAGTAAAATAAAACAATTTTCATTCTTTAAATAAAAAAAATGACATCTGCAAACGGGGATCGAACCCAGCACCCTTAGCTTAGCCCACCAATGCTCCAACCACTGAGGTATTCAGGGCCATTCTTAGCTCATTTTAAGGCACATCCATCACAGACTCTGCCTTAAAATATGAGTGAATAATGGCCCTGAATATATCAGTGGTTATAGCATTGACGTCCTAAGTTAAAAGTACAGGGTTCAATTCCCGTGCCCGGTGTCATCTATTAATTTAAAAGAATATGCTATCCAGATGCTACTACAACCGTAGCTATCACAAAACAGCTTTGCTATCAAATCCATCAAAACATTTTTTGCAAATATTTTATACTAGCTCCAAAAGCAATTTTATAATGTCATATTAAGATTATTTAATTGAATTTAAATTAATTTTAGTTGCTAGATTATAAAATGATGACAAATATACCGTGTATTTTAGAATAAAGTGATGAACAACAATGTTTTTATAAAATAAAAGTTGAGTTCCCATTAAGACGTCATAATATTGTTGAGGTTATAAATAATTTTTCTACCAGACAACGATTAGGACGGCGTATCGTTTTCTGGAATAACACTTTAAACAAATAAAAGCCGATATTGAGTATAATAATGTTTATTAAACTAACTTAATATAATTAATTAAACTAACAAACACATGATTAACTTAAATGACTTTTTAATCAGGCAAAATGTTCTTAGTAAAAATGTTAATTTGTTAAAATGTTCGGAAAGTGACAAAAATAAATGGTACGGTGCACCGCACATACTTTCTCCCACTTTTATCTTAAAACAGACATTAACTAAGAACTCTTAAGATTTGTGATACAAAATAATAGTTATATGTATATTGTTGTAGAAACACTTCACCAAAGATTATAAATAAAACAACATACACTGTTACTTACTTTAAGGCATTAGGAACTAAGAACACTGTTACAGAAAAATTGAGAAAAGAGAAATATCTTTGTTCGCCAAAGCGTATAAGAATCAAATTTATTTTCAAAGGCCTGAATTAAAAAGTATATATGTTTGCTTTTAGCTCAGAAACTATTAGTTCTATAAAAATATATTTCAAATAAAAGATTTATATCTTTAATAGTACTACAACTTTACAATGATAAGTTAATTCGTATCTCAAATAGTTACGGAGAAATGATGAACATTGGAAAATTTCCCTCATGTAAAGTACCCTCAAATTTATTTTCATGAGAAAATGAGAACTGACAGCTCATGTATAGTGATAAACATTGTCTAAAAATAAAATTTAGTCAAAATCGTTAGAACGAATTTTGAGGAAATCGATTTTTTCTCTTTTTACCCTTCAGTAAACTACCCTTAAACTTAGGGCTGGATATCTAATTCCAAAAACCGCTTGGGGGAACCTTATGAACCCCAGCTACCAAGTTTTAACCCAATCGGTAAAAGAATATTTCGGTGGCTGCTTTAATGTTGTTTTATGCTTGGGGAAGAGTTATTTTGAGTTTTAATTTTGTACCGATAAATTTATCAAATACAATGAATGGATTTCAGTAATTTTCCTTACAAACAGAAAACTAAACAATAATTTCCAGTGAAAATGTGACTTCATTGTAAAATTTGGTATATGACAAAAACACTGTGCAACTTTGATGCTGATTACTGTTGAAGGTGATCTCTTTGAGTTTGTATTCTATGTTGCTGTACAGAGTACAATGCAATTTATTGAGGACACAGATGATTCCTTGATCGTTACAACACCTGAAAGTCCTTGTTCACAGAGGTAAGCTATATTGTCTGTAGAGGGAACAAAGCCTTTTCAACTCCAAGAGTGAGAATTGGCTTGTCCTTGAGACATAATTTTTGACGATTTTTTTTTTCTATAACGTTCTTGTGACCCTCATTTGGGTCGATACCCTGAGTTTGAGAACCACCAATCTAGAGTGTTAAGGGAAAAAAAAAAAAAAAACGTGTACCTTATAAAGGGTTTATGAAGACAAAACACTTCTAAGCCTAATTAATTATAGATAACACTCTCGTAGGTCTATAGCTACTTTACATATTAATATTTTGATTTCTAGGTTATTAGATTGGGCAATAGCTAACGAAATTTTGAGCAAAGTAAAATACCTAATTCACATTTAACGATGTTGATTATTAGTTCCTTCCACACATTATTGATCCATAACAATGATGCAGAAAATCAACTATAACGCTAATGAAAGGTTAGGTTTTGTTAGATTGGTTAAGTATGTAATTCATAACATACAAAGGAATATCTTAAAACCAATTATATTTATAAAATCAAATACATGTATATGTGTCTTGTAATTTTTTAATTTGGTCATGACTGTGTTTGAGTGTTTTATAGTTTATTAAGTTGCACATGCTAAATCAAAGAACAATAACCCGGTTATTTGCTAAACAATGTTGAAGTATATGGCAAAACGCTATAACGTTGAGAAGAGGAGTGTTTTTTTCCTTCCCCAGGCTTTATATTATCATGTCAATTATTTTATGTGTTTATTGTGATTTATAATGCTTGGTGGTAATGTTTTTATATTTGCAATACAATCTTTTTTCATAATATGGTATTTGAATAATAGACTCGAAAAATAAACTACCAATACAATAATTAGTGTCGTGACAGTAGCTCCCATAACAATCATGTTGTTTTAAAATTACACTTTATATGCTTTAAATAACACAGTTACATTCTCTTTGTAGTAATTGAAGTACCAGCAATCAACGAACGTTTATCATTTTATTATATCAAAGCCAAACATATTACCTGTCCCAGTTAAGAAGTTTGAAGACACAATAATTGACAACAACTTTAATTACATGCTTTAAAGTTATATTAAATATTCTTAATATTATGATAGTTTCATAACGCTAGTTAATGTTATAGAACTATATCACTGAATAATTATGATCTTTCATTTGGTCATTAATTAGAGCAAAGTAATCCTGCGAACATACATTCATTACCATTAATTATTACATGTTGATGATACAATACATACTGTACTCAGTGTCAAGGAATAAGCGGTTATGTCAGAATGACATTAAATAAGTACATTTGGTGTCAATGAATAAACGACTATGGTAGCATGGCATTACATAAGTATATTTGATATATATGAATAAACTGCTATGATACCATAACGTTACATAAATACGTTTGGTGTCAGTAAAAATATGTTTATGGAAAAGTAAATAAAGATATTTGGTTTCACTGATTCAAAGTGTGTGATTCTATCGTATTTCAAAAGATTATATGGTATCAATGATTATTCGTTTGTGATACTATTGCATTTCAAAAATTATATGGTATCACTGGTTATACGTTTATGATACTATAGTATTTAAAAGATTATAGAGTATCACTGATTAAATGGCTGTGATATCAAATTATTATTGTTATAATGTATTACTGATTCAATGTTTGTAATACTAAAATATTTCAAATGATTGTAAGGTATCATTGATTAAATATATATTTGTGATAATATAATATTTCAAAAGATTGTGAGGTATCACTGATCAAATATTGTGATACTATAATATTTCAAAAGATTGTGGGTTATCACTGATTTAACGGCCATATAAATGGACACTATTTTAAAAACTGTTTTCCCATGACACCGCGTTACAAAACCTGCAATATACAATAAAAGTTTGTCCACCCTTGGAGTGAATCAAAGCGTTTAATAAAAGACCACACTGGCCTCTAGAAAGATAACATAGAATTTAAACTAGTATATCTCCGTCACGATGGCAGCACTGATGTCACGGCTGACGAACAGACCTGCGTGACTCTAGTGACCCTTCTGAGAGCGTGATCGGTCACGGTTGGGAAATTGGCCAGGAAATAAGACACGCATAAGGTATTGATATCTTGTCAGGATCTGACAGCTCTGTTGTCCTTGCAAAATTCGTGAATTTAATTCTATTTTGAATGGCCTTTCATGGAGCTTGTTACAGGCAGGATTAAATAACTATGTTCTTGAAAAAATTCTTGCATGTAAGATTGTATTGAGTGGACTTTCAAGAGGTTTGTTCAGGCAGGATTAAATAACTGTGTTCTTGAAAAAAAATTCTTGAATGTAAGACTGTATTGAGTGTCATTTCCTGAGGTTTGGTACAGGCAAGCTTACACTAACGGTTACACGTCTAACTTTGAGTCATGGTACCTGCCTTTTAGCCAGTGAAAGATGGTTAGATCACAAACGAACTCTTTGCGGATTTTTCTACAGTCGTTATCCTATAAATTCTAAAGACAATTTCTTGTGCATATCTAAGACCTTCGTAATTGTAATCCTGTATTCAATAGCTAACTATACGGCTGAGCCTTTTAGTGGCGATAATTTGCAAAAGTCCCTCTTAAAATCCTTTTACTTGAGATAAGATATTTCAGGTATCCAATAGTCCATAGCAATCTCCTAGGTTAAAAGTTTAATTTTCTAATAGCTAAAACTATTACCATTCTCCCTGTCCAACCTGCTCTATTATCTATACTAATATTATAAAGAGGAAATTTTTTATTTATTTTTTTGTAATGGATAAACTCAAAAACTACCGAACCGATTTTAAAAATTCTTTCACCAATATAAAGCTACATTATCAGCGAGTAACATAGGCTATATTTTATTTTGAAAATTTAATTTATTTAATTTATTCCTCATAAAAATGTCGATAGTATATTATATAGTCGTTGGAAAAAAAAAAGTTGTTGAAGGGAAAGTGGGGTTGATGAAGGGGGCGGGGGGGTAGGGGTGAGGAAATAGAAATAGATGTAGTGACGAGGAACGAAAAAAAAAAAGATTAAAATAAAATTTGGGGAAACGAGGGGAGTAAATGAAAGTGGAGGAAGCTGAAAAATTAATTTGATTTTAACAATTTGTTTGATTGGTGTATACACAATTCCTCTCGCGGCTATAGCAAACAAAATTATAGAGGAATGAGATGAAAATAGGAGGGAGGATAAAAAGAGGGAAGGGGCTATACAGTGATGGTAGGAATGTATTTTTTTTAATAAGTAAAAAAGTTTTGTTTTTATATTGACATGATGGATGATTTGAAGCTTTGTTTTACAGGATTCTTTACAATATTTTTTTTTACGGGGGAGGGAGCTAGTGTTACATATTTTAGGACGATGGTAGTCCATGCTGGCAATATTTTGTACTAGCCAATATATTAAACAACATAGGAACTTTCTAATCAAAGAGTTATTTAAAATAATTTCACAACAGTGAATGAAGTCGTCTGCTACTATCTTGCTTTGCATGGGGTTTGATTGCGTCGGTTGATGTAGGTGCATGCACATTGATTACATCTGCTTGTTTTGAAATTTGATTGGGTTTCCCAAACTGATGTTGTCGTCGAGAAAAAGGAAAGCTCATTCTATTGAAGTTGTGACAAACGTATAATGCCTATGAGGCTTGTATTTCTCTGGTTTGCCAGTAATGGGGCTTGAATTTAGACCGGATGCAGAATGTATTTTTTTCCTAAATGCTTCATCACGTTTTCTCCAATCAAATACGGAAACATTTCCTCTTTAATCTCTTCTTTCCACAGCTTGGATCCAATGTTGAACATTAGTGGCCAGCCCGGAACCGATAGTAAGACGTATACAAATATCAATTAATGTTTTCACATACTTTTTACTATTTGCTTGGTAATTATTAAATATATTTCACTAATTCCATAATTTATTTATAGTTTTAATCAAAGTCAATGTTTATACTCTCTACCATGGTAAAATTGAACAAATTTTATATTCCCACTTCGGTGGCTGCATGGTCTAAGGCGTCACTTTTGGGATAGACTAGACTTGTGATCACGGGGAGTTTAGATTATGATCCCGGTTGGGTGTAATGAGGGTGGTTTTTCCTAAATTCTGTGCAAATAATAGGAATAGAATATTCCAAAGTTAAGATAGTGACAGATCATAAATAACTTTTTAAGTTATGGAAAATATATTTAGAAAAATTGTAAAACAAGAAAAATCGGCCAAAGAACCTGGAGATGGAAGTGGAAGACGTGTTAAATTAAGACGAAAAAAGACATATCATTTTAAAGATGGAATTGGAGAAAGCCATAAAGGACATGCGAAGAAGGAAAGCTGCTGGAGATGATATACCAGCTGATCTGTTGAAGGATCTGGCAAACAACGGATTAATGGTTTTTACCAAAACTTATAAATAAGATCCATGAAAAAGGAGAATGGCCCAAATACTTTCTAGACGTAGCCATGGTGAGCCTAAAGATAAAGAAATAAGACAGTAAATGCAGTGACCACATGACCATCAGACTTATTTCTGATGTGGGAAAGATTGTGGCAACAATCCTCAACAGGATACTGTAACATAAAATATAAAGAATAATGGAAAAAGACCAATTTGGATTCAGAAAAGGAAAAGGAACCAGAGATGCTATTGATATGCTGAGAATAATTTCAAAGAGAATGCTGGAAATCAAAGAAGTTTACGTTGGTTTAATCGACTGGCAAAACGCGTTCAATAAAGGGAAGTGGAAGAAACTGATGGAAATACTCAAGAAGATCGACATAAACTGGAGGATAGAGGGCTGATTGCAAACTTTTTACCTTATACATCAAGTGGAGGTGAGGCTGAATGATGGAGAGACCAACATCGTAGAGATAGGAAGAGTAATGAGACAGGGATACTGTTTGTCACCCAATCTGTTCAACTAGTATGGAGAGCGGCTGGTCAGGGAGCCATGGAAGGGCGTGGTAGTTTCAGGAAAGGAGGAAGCGTCATAAATACAGTAAAATATACAGATGATCTAGCATTGCTGACCAAAAATGAAGAAGAATTGCAGGAAATGGTGTACCAGCTGGTGGAGGCAGGAAGAAGGTATGGCTGGCATGGTAAACAACATTTGGAAGTCAAAGGTGATAAGGATTTCTAAACATGAAGATCCGCTAAAAATCAAAATTGGAAATCAGCAGTTGGAAATCAATGAGCAGTTCAAGTATTTGAGAAGTCTGCTGACTAAGGATGCCTACTCCACCAAGAAAATTAGGTCACGGATCGACATGGCTAAGGAATATTTCAACGAGAAGAGGTTACTGCTGATCATAAAGTTGAGTTTGGAAGTGAGGAAGAAATTGAGGAAATATTTCATTCGGAGCATCGCGCATTATGGAGCAGAAAATAGGACTCTTAGGAAGATGAAAAATTAGTACTTGGAGAGTTTTGAACTGTGGTGCTGGAGAATTGAAAAGATCAGGGGCACAGACAGTGTGATAAATGAAAAAGTCTTTAAGAAGGTGGGCGAGAAGAGAACCATTTTGGATGTGATTCTTCGGTACGAAGCAAGCCGAATCGGATAAATTCTTAGGAGAAACTATCTTCTGCACTACATCATAGAAGGCAGGGTTGAGGGAAAGAGGAGCTTAGGAAGGAGTGCTCATATATTGAATGATTTGAAGGAAAGAAGAAAACTCTGAGAGCTGAAGGAGGAGGCAGTCTTAGTTCACTGACAAAAGACATTAACCGGTCATAAGACAGAACACATAATAATAATGATAATAATATAGTTATGTATATATAATATATTATTTATATAATTATATTATTAATATATCTATGATATGTGAAATGAGAGGGGTTTCTTGGAAAATGTTCTATTTTGAAATATTTTTTCCATTTTCTGAAAAATGTTCAACTTTAATATGAATGGAACGAATACAAGGGAGATAACCCATGTTTAATTTCTTCCAGAAATGTTAACACCAGAAACACTATCTGATAAACTCCAACAAAGCAATGACATTAATTCTAGTTTTCTTCTCACAATCAAGTATCGACTTCATTGTTAGGTGGTTGAATGTATAACTAACGTCAGGTGTGTTGTAGACTGTAGAACATATGTTTTAATAATCTAATATTGGAATGAAATACTTTTACAATTCATTCCCTTCATCGGGAATTAAATGATCTTAAACATTTTCCAATAATGTTCACCACTAATTGCTATTATTTTTTTGGCTTAGTATTGTACAACACATTCCCCTGACCTCTTTCTCACACTAAACCAGACACTTCACCAATTCAACGCAAGCTACCAACTCAGAAAATGTTTCATCTTGATCAAGATTGGTTTTCAGTTCAACATGTATTTATAGCACACATACACTTTAAAAATATATTATATATTATATATATCACACACACACATGAATACTTTAGCATAAACATATTGTTTGTTATCTATAGATCAGGCAAAGACATTTTAAAAAAAAATCTCGTGGTCCTCTCTTGAATATGAATAGAAGTTTTTGATCTTTTTAGCTTATTTTATGTGGTTTTTAAAAAAAATCTTCTTCCCCCTTTTTTTCTTTGTTCACGAAAGAAAGTGAAGTTAACCAGCCATGGGGAAAAAAAATAGAAGAATGTCAGAATTATTGTTCTTTCAATGTTTGGTGCTTCAAAAGAAAAATACAAAACAATGTAGGAATTAAATTTCTTTGCCTCTATATTTATATTTTATTTTCCGTTGGAAATAATGTAAAAATTCCCGGGAGTTCACGTGAATGGTTGGCTGAGTTCTGCGAGATGTAATTGCGAGCGAGGCAGAAGGTAATAGCGGCATTGTCCCAGTGGCATCGCGACGCTTATGAGGGTCCATGACTGATATCAACCAACTGGCGCGTGGGTCCGACTTGGCAGAGCAGCGACGCGTGTGAGCGTCGTGACATGGCCGGCATCACGACGCTGCGGGCGCGTATATGGCTGGGAACACCAGCGTCCCATAGACTCTTCCAGCCACGTCATCGTGATGGCTTCTGGAATCATAGATGCTGGTGTCGAGATGCTTTCAGAAGGGAAGCGCGAGGGCAAGTTTAATGTTGTACCGATACTCCAGGTCACACTATGATTTTAACCCAACCTTAAAGTGACCGGTTGTTGTCAGAGATGCGAATGTTTCGCAATGATGGTTTGCGTCCTGCCAAGTAGCTGGAGAGGCTGGGTTGGTGTAGGCGGTACCTGGAGCCTATATATATATATATATATATATATATATACATAAATAATAAAATAGTTTATTGTTTGCCTAAGTGTATGTTAACAACATTTTACCCAATCCCTCTCCTCTTTAATTAATACTCGCCACCCATCCCCCTATTTGATGACTATATATATACTGTATGTATACATACATACAATATATTATATAGTCATCAAACATCCAATAGCGGGATGGCTGACGAGTATAAAAGAGGAGAGGGGTTGGGTAAAATGTTAACAGATACTTAGGCCAACCTTAGTTATTTTATTGGTGGTATACTGAAAATAAAATCCAAACAAATAATGGCAGTGAGAGATAAATTATTTTTTGCTAAACACTTTAGCTCGTTGAATCCCACACGAAGGGCATATATCATAAAGTCATTGATCCTAATATTTAAGTATAAACATAGGTCTAACTAGTCTACAGCAGGCCCAACGTTAGTGATACATTCAACCACCAAGTGCTGTAGTCGATTCGTTAGTGTGGGAAGAGAACTGTAATCGTAATTATTGATTTATTGGAACTCATTTGATAATATTGTTTTTAGTGTTTAACTTAATCAATAGAAATTAAATTTGGGATATTTCGATTGTATTCGTTCCGTTTAATCAGCAAGAATCTTTCGCCAGGTAATACAAAAAGGTGAACATTTTTTATCTCATATCTTAAGTTGCCGCATTTAACGGAATGTGTTTTAAAATAACGTATAAGTTTAAATAGTGACATAAAAAAGAAGATTAATCCAAAACACAGTTTCTAGAGTTATGTACGGTCACATTACTCCATATGGGACACTGGGTTAGTCTCCCATGTACCGCTGATGAACTACGTATTGTTTAACCGAGCAGGGCTTTGGTAAGTTTGTGGGACCCTATCTGCTATTTGGTAACTTTAGTGGCAAATGATTACTAGACACTTTGATAATATATTATACTAGATAGCTGTTGCCCGCGGCTTTGCTCGCGTGGAAGTTGATTATATACAAATACGAAAATATACATATGTATTTACAGATTAATTTAAAATATTACGTTACGTTGATGACCATAACTTGACCTCAGATCAAAAATAATGCAAGTCCGATACAAACTTTCACCCCCTTTTTCATCCCTTATTAAATACAATTTCCAAAATTCCTGAAACACGTATTTATTTGTTTTACGTCAATAACCGAAATACAAAATTTTGTTTATGTAACTTTCAAAATGACGGACTTTCATACATATTATCATCCCCTATTTTGACCCCTTTGGGGTGGAATTTTTTAAAATCCTTTCTTAGTGGGTGCCTACATAACAAAATGAATATACAGTCCGAATTTCATGCTTGTAGCCTTGATAGTTTGCGCTCGGCGATGATGAATCAGTCAATCAATCAGTCAGTCAGTCAATCAGGACATGTTATTTTATAAGTATAGATTATCAGGGGTGAAGTCATGGTACTTCCAAAGTCATAAAAAATGAAGGAAAACGCTAATACTACTACTTTTCAACTTGCCTACCAGTACACAACGATCATTGGTAAGAGTTAATAATATATTATTAATATTATTGAAATATTTTGCAACTTAGCTACCAGTCCCAACGATCATTGATAAGAGGTAATATATTGTAATTGAAATATTTTACAACTTAGCTACCAGTCTCCAACGATCATTAATAAGAGTAATAATATATTGTAGTTGAAATATTTAACAACTTAGCTACGAGTCTCCAACGATCATTAATAAGAGATAATAATATATTGTAATTGAAATATTTTACAACTTAGCTACCAGTCCCCAACGATCATTAATAAGAGGTAATAATATGGATTATTATTTAAATACTAACTTAGCTAAAAGTCATTAACAATCATTAATGAGAGCTAGTACCATTGATAATTATTTTATTACTAAATTTAACTACGTGTTCCTAACGATCATTAATAAGAGGTTATAATAATGATAGTTATTTAAATTAACAACTTAGCTACCAGTCTACAACGATCTTCAATAAGAGGTAGCAGCTTACGTCCAAACTCGAGTCACTCCTAGAAGATAATTGAAGCAATCTCAACCCGAAAAAATATTGAAATTTATATCCCCCAAAGGACCTGTTTGGGTGGTCTCCCTTTAGGCCAAATTTTTAAATTGATACATTCATAAACTCTATTTGAAGGGACTTCTCCCTAATAACATTCCTTAAATTGGTATCTGCTTGAAGCTATTATGATTAGTTAGTTCACCGCCAGCCAAATTTAGAAAACTAGTTGCCTCTAGAAAATATTTGAATAGGTGCTCTACTGGGAGCACTAACAAAACTAGATACCTCTAGAAGATATTTGAATAAGTCTTACCATTTGAACACTTATAAAACTAGATGTCTCTAGAAGATCTTTGGATAGGTCTCCACCTGGGAAAACTTAAAAAACTAAATGCCTCTAGAAGATCTTTGGATAGGTCTTCACCTAGGAACACTTATAAAACTAGATGTCTCTAGAAGATATTTGGATAGGTCTCCACCTGGGAAAACTTATAAAACTAGATGCCTCTAGAAGATATTTGGATAGGTCTTCACCTGGGAACACTTATAAAACTAGATGCCTCTAGAAGATCTTTGGATAGGTCTTCACCTGGGAACACTTATAAAACTAGATGCCTCTAGAAAATCTTTGGATAGGTCTCCACCTGGGAACACTTATAAAACTAGATTCCTCTAGAAGATATTTAGATAGTTCTTCACCTGGGAACACTTATAAAACTAGATGTCTCTAGAAGATCTTTGGATAGGTCTTCACCTAGGAACACTTATAAAACTAGATGTCTCTAGAAGATATTTAGATAGTTCTTCACCTGGCAACACTTATAAAACTAGATGCCTCTAGAATATCTTTGGATAGGTCTCCACCTGGGAACACTTAAAAAACTAAATGCCTCTAGAAGATATTTGGATAGGTCTTCACCTGGGAACACTTATAAAACTAGATGCCTCTAGAATATATTTGGATAGGTCTCCACCTGGGAACACTTATAAAACTAGATGCCTCTAGAAGATATTTGGATAGGTCTTCACCTGGCAACACTTATAAAACTAGATTCCTCTAGAAGATATTTAGATAGGTCTCCACCTGGGAACACTTATAAAACTAGATTCCTCTAGAAGATATTTAGATAGGTCTTCACCTGGGAACACTTATAAAACTAGATTCCTCTAGAAGATATTTGGATAGGTCTTCACCTGGGAACACTTATAAAACTAGATGTCTCTAGAAGATATTTGGATAGGTCTTCACCTAGGAACACTTATAAAACTAGATGCCTCTAGAAGATATTTGGATAGGTCTTCACCTGGGAACACTTATAAAACTAGATGCCTCTAGAAGATATTTGGATAGGTCTTCACCTGGGAACACTTATAAAACTAGATGCTCTAGAAGATATTTGGATAGGTCTTCACCTGGGAACACTTATAAAACTAGATGCCTCTAGAAGATATTTGGATAGGTCTTCACCTGGGAACACTTATAAAACTAGATGCCTCTAGAAGATATTTGGATAGGTCTTCACCTGGGAACACTTATAAAACTAATGCCTCTAGAAGATATTTGGATAGGTCTTCACCTGGGAACACTTATAAAACTAGATGTCTCTAGAAGATATTTGGATAGGTCTTCACCTGGAACACTTATAAAACTAGATGCCTCTAGAATATCTTTGGATAGGTCTCCACCTGGGAACACTTATAAAACTAGATGCCTCTAGAATATATTTGGATAGGTCTTCACCTGGCAACACTTATAAAAACTAGATGCCTCTAGAAGATATTTGGATAGGTCTCCACCTGGGAAACTTATAAAACTAGATCCTCTAGAATATTTTGATGTCTCACTGGAACACTTATAAACTAGATGCCTCTAGAAGATATTTGGATAGGTCTTCACCTGGCAACACTTATAAAACTAGATTCCTCTAGAGATATTTAGATAGGTCTCCACCTGGGAACACTTATAAAACTATATGTCTCTAGAAGATATTTAGACAAAAGTTTTTTAATGTAAATAATAGTTCAGCGTGTCCTTGTACCACACACAGCCAAATATTTGTTGTTTACATGTGTAGCGCGGGTGTTGCTGCAGATGTAGCTGTTTAAAGAACATACAAAGTTGATGGGTGGGGATGTTTGGAACGCGAGAAAATGTGTTTTTGAAGTTTTTATAGAAAAAACTTTGGGCAAAAAAAATCAACTACATTGACCATGCTATGTGAAAGTTTATATAAAATATTGTTTCTATAGAAAAAAAAGTTTAATTATCTTCACATGGTGATATCAACAGTTGTTGAATATCTATCATTAACATAATGGCATTAGATGGCAAACTTTAAGAAAAAAAGCCATCATAAAATTCTAGGACACCTTTGACAGATATTAAAGAAATGTTGAGGTAAGCATGTGAAGAAAATTAAATCTATGTTTCTACTGGAGACATGTTTGATTTATTTTTACCAAAAAACTGTTGTGCTGTAAAAATTGCGAAAACACTGCCTTAACCCACGTTCCCTACATAATATACCCACCGTACGGAAACACAAGTATTTTATCGAAGATCACTGTATAAAAAGTATACATAAAGTTCGTCTGAAAGTTGTAAAGACGATACACAATGCCCGAATGTTTTTAGAAGCCAGTTATCAGTGTTGCGCAAACAACACCTTCTACAATTTTCAAATCACATTAGACCTAATATTTGATCCTACGGTACAGTCGACAGGTGATTGAGTAGTTGGTGGTCAAAATAGAAAACTTGACAAACGGTCATATTTTGTACCCACCAACATTCTCACCGATTCTATCTTTTAAATAAATATACAAACTATGCCAAAAGTTGGTACATTCGTTGTTGGTTTTAAAATATATTTTGATGCAAGGAACTTCATTTTCGAGAATATTAGTGGGAAATTAGATAAAACTACAGCGGTACAAATATATTCCAAAGGGGTGAAACCCCATCCTCTCTGGCACCGGTTCCGCTACCACTGAAAACAACATACATACGATGACAATAAACCTTGAAAAGTTTCGTTCACGGTCGGAGTAGAATGTGTCGTAACATCCACGTCCCGATGAGTTGTAAAGCCAGACAACACAAATTGTGTCGAGTAATGTCCTCTGGGAATTACATACTATTTCTCAGTCCTTGTACCGTGGAAATAAACAATTTCCGAAAACAACAATATTTCGTGTTAAAGAACAAAAGTCTACCATTTCCTCCCTTCTAAACATAAAACTATTCATTGTGGCGTCGGCTTTTCGCTTTGACGAGCGATGCGTGACGAAATGTCAGTGAAGTGCCGACACAGATGACATCTGTCGGCAGAGACCGGAACTACGCACGCTCGGCAAACCGAGGGAAGCATGAACAAAGTGGATGACAGATGAAGAGCGGGTGCGAATCATCCAAGAAAAGAAGTACTTTGTGGATTTCTTTCGGTTCTTTTATCCGTCGTTTGGCTTCTTTGAGTCTCAGGGGGGGGGGAAGAAAGTAAAACGTAGGCCCGAGAAAAAAAAAAAGAGTCTGAATAGAATCGTGATTGGAATCTGATTGCGTTGTGCTGTGATCGTGTCGAGCATGTGGTATTAGCGAGCTGAGCGGTCAACATACACCACGTTCACCGCCTTGGTAGCCCACCGCTGGTTTATGGCAGCTGTGTGTGTTTCTAGACAGGTGGGAGGAATTAAGTACAAGGTTTTAACAACCAGGACACGAATTGAGAACGTTTCACGTGAAACAACTGTTTAGTTTTTGCGGAACAAGTTGTCGCGAGACACTGAATTCTCCGCCATTTCTGCCCGCATGACAAGGGAGTCTTCTTAATGGATTGAAGTCACATTTGTTCATAACAGCTACTTTTAAATTTTTTTAGCCCTACTATTGCAATTTGAAGTTTTTTTTACACGCTTGAGTTGAACATGATGTTTTTTGAATGTCTACCTAAATAATTATTTGACTTGTCTAGCGAAATTGTCGGCATCTACAAGGAGACCCACATATTACGTTTGGCACTCACTGCACAAAACGTTTTTTTAAAAAAGGTGGTTTATGACGCATTTAGTCACGTGCCCATCAATGCGAATATCATCAAGTTGAGGACGTGTTTAAGAAAATATAAACGTATTTTGATAAAATAAAGCGTTGAATGTAACTTTGGAATTTTCTGAAAGTTGGTTTTCATGTAGATCTATACGTTGTATATGAATATAAAAATATATATGCACGTACATAAATATATAGATATAAATGTGTATATATATTAATATGTATCTTTTATTAAGTCGACAACCCGAAGGTTAGTTTGATGGGCTTCTATTTATCTAGAGCTGATAATGCACTCAGCCCTTCAGCTGGTTAGTGCTACCTGCACCATCTGGTATAAACCCCATGTAGGCCTACTAGAGGAGTTCAGGAAGTGCTGTGATGCTCCTTTGCCTTCCACACTGAAATATCTATGAGCGAGCGCGAAAAGGCCTACCAAAGTTGCCGGGGAAGGTATTTTCACATACCTTCGAGGGTTCTTTAACATGCTGCATTCGATATGAAACCAACACGACAGCTTTGCTTCCCATCCGGAGAAAGTTGTGCTACGGATTTTATCACTCACGAAAAAATCTTTGACTCCTGCTGGGTTTGAACCCAAGAACATCGGGTCCTGAGGGAAGCACTTTACCCAAAGACCACCGAGGTAGGCATAAATATGTAGGCCTATACATACATGTACTATTTAATACAACTGCGATAGAGATGAGTAAGGTTTAGTGGAGAGTAAATGTACCCGCATTTGGTTGAAGGGTGAGGGAGAAATCAATTAAGATAAATCCCTCTTAGTACACCCGGCCAAGAGTCAAACCCTGACCTCCATGTCACCAGTAAATCAGTTTAAATGAGTCTGAGATTCAGACTGCGTGGTTTTCCGACGGTCGAGACGTTACCAAATACAGCCCCTCCTCGTGGTATGTGCTGCCAATATTAACAAGTGGTGTCAATTCACTCTAATAAATGACAACATATATTTGCGAAGTGGTTATAATAGAAAAGGGCTATTAAGTAAATTTTGAGCTTACAGAAAAGGTCAAAGTCAGCGCGATCCTTTTAACCTAACTATTGGTATTTAAAGAACGTTACTCCGTTAGTTTATTTGACTTGTCTTACGAATACATTGATTTAGTTTCAAGAGCTTTTGTAAAACTATGCCTTTGGGAACACGGTCTAAATTTCAAAGTTACTTAGTCTAGTTTGCCAGTAATGGGTAGGTCAAAGATTGAATCCCTGTTGGGTTTACTGAATGTGTTTTTTCCTTAGTGGTTTCCCTTTATTTCTCTACATAAGTGCGGGCATTTTTATTTATTCTTGCGTTGGACTGGATATAACGAGGATATCGGGACTCGAACTTCAATTGGGTTAACTGAGAGTTATTTCTCTTATCTGGTTTCCCACGCTCCTTCCATGCAAATGTGGATACGTTTATTCTAAAATCCTACTTTCGTCATCTCTATTCCACTCGCTTAATTAATGATTGCGTACAATTTGAACTGATACAAAGATGCAACCTCCCTTCTTACAATATTCTTTCTTCGTTCCTTATTTCGCCACCAGCCTGTTCCAATCATCAACCAGAGTTCGAACATTGTATGACCCACAAAGAGCGGACCAACTTCCTCCGGAGCGTGTCCAATCAATAGCATTCAAAGTTAACACAAACAAACACTAAGTACTTACTAAAGTTACCATCGATCTGACGACCAAGTATTGTTGTCTGAAACACCCCCTAATTTTACTTCAAACTTTAAAACGGATTTTTTTTTAAAAAGTGAATCTAATATACGTACACTTCGTTTATCCTGAAAAAGTTACAAGTCTACTTTGCATTATTCTACTAACCGGTCACGTGGTGTAGTGGTCAGTACACCTGGCTACGATCCTAGGAGCCCCGGGTTCAATTCCCGGTTGGTTTCTTGGGTGTATTTTCCCCGAAAGGGAGGAGTTATCCCAACAGTCATTAGGGTTTGGTTAGTTAGGCTTAAGCTAGGTTTAAGTGTTTCCAATGGTTCCACATCCTCATACTCACTATCGCTCTCATACTCACTATTACCCTCACACTCACTATCACCCTCACACTCACTATCACCCTCACACTCACTATCACTCTCATACTCACTCACTATCGCTCTCATACTCACTATCGCTCTCATACTCACTATCGCTCTCATACTCATTATCGCTCTCATACTCACTATCACCCTCACACTCACTATCGCTCTCATACTCACTATCACCATCACCTCATCTCATTGGAAAGAGCCTCCATGGAAAGGAAAGGATGTGTCTCCTGGGTAACGGTACATTAGAACTGGCTAATATTTCCACTACTGGACTACGAGTGATGTGGCCTAGACGCACAATATTATTATTACTATTCCACTATGGTATAGTTTATAATATAGGGTGATAGTGTAATTCATCAAGGTAAGTGAGTGCGCTGTATTAACACTAGGACCGAGCTCAGAGCGTAACAACTAATTACACAATTAACAATAATGAACTCAAGAACGTGTATTTTGTTCCAGCTGACTCATGGATCTTCAGTCCTACCTGTCACTACCAACACAAACACAAATAATACTTTGCACTCTGCCCTTACAGAATAGTAAGAAAACATTTAGTCAAAGGGTGTAGTACAATTTTACACATCATCAAAGCTCCAGTCTCTCTGGAGGCCATGTTCTCCTAGAGGAACGGCACAGGCCTTGTACTCCTAGAGGTACAGCGCAGGCCTTGTTCTTCTAGAGGAACGGCGCAGGCCTTGTTCTCCTAGAGGAACGGCACAGGCCTTGTTCTTCTAGAGGAACGGCACAAGCCTTGTTCTCCTAGAAGAACGGCACAGGCCTTGTTCTTCTAGAGGAACGGCACAAGCCTTGTTCTCCTAGAGGAACGGCGCAGGGAATGGCCGGTGTGTTTCCACGACAGTAGACTGGACTGGAGTTGGCACAGGCCTTTGTTTATCTAATGGTGGAGACAGAATTTCTATTGGAGCTTAACCGTTCTCTGAATTTGTAGCAATTATTGCTCCAAGTCAACAGAATGGGGACAGTCAAGTATAAACATCACTTACCCAATACCACTAATCTTGCCGAGCACCTTGCGCAAACAAACATCCGACTACACGAACCACAAGCGAACAACTGCCAAGACTGAGCCAAGTTCTGCCTCTCGCCACTAGAGCCCGGCACCACCGCTATCATGATCAATCCGCCCAACTTCAAGAAACGAGAAGAAGATGGCAACTGCCAGGCTTTTCCAGAATAATATAGAATGTTCTTCTGCCGGCACGCCCCCTTCCTTTGTGCCTATCCTGTTCGATGAGTGTGCCATATAAAAGACCATCCGTCGAGGAAGACGTCACTCTTGGACTTGGCTGCGACCATGTAGGACTAAGCGTCGGCGTAAAGGACATATTACGTTAATGTAAGAATAAAATCCAATTTCGCTTTAAATATAAATTATGGGAACTAGTCAAAATTCTTTTTTAGATCTTTTATCAAATTTAATTATAAATGTTGTTACACTCTAATACGGGTGGTCCCTCGTTGGACGTCATTTGTTACATTACGAGTCTTGGCGAGCGTTAATAGTCGCATATTAACCCCCACGTTGTGTCGCCATTTGTTTTATATTACGTTTCTTCTGCCCCTCGTTGGAATGCTATTTGTTACACTTTTCGCGTTCAGCCCTCGTTGGAATGCTATTTGTTACACTTCGAAATATTTTTGATTATAAATGCCCCACGTTGTGTCGCTATTTGCTATATTACATAACAGAGTCATTTCGTAAATCATTATTTCTATTACGCAACTATGTGCTTTACTTATAATGCCTCGTTCCTTATCATTAGACTTTAATAAATGATAATATATCACATAAAGTTTGATATCTGTTTATTCTTTAAATTGAAATCATTTTGTTATTAATATTTTCTAATCGAAACACGATCATGTCGAGGGCCTATCAACTTATAATTACTGATCGCTTAAATCACGTCCATTCAAGACCACGACGATTGCACAGTGAAATACGGAGCTTCAAAAAGTCACATATATCTGAGTTCAATAGAAGCTTCTCGAAGGAATCTTCCTAACGGTAAATTACACACCTTCAAACTCAGAACAAAAATACCTATTGCGTTTGGAAGCTTCTCGAAGGAAATACATTAAAAAATCTTAACATTTCTTAAATTTAGCTCCAGTAGATGCTGCCATCTTAGCACGAGGCGCGAACTAGTAAATAATTTAGAGGAAGACGTGATTTAAGCGCCACGTAATATACTATATAATTTAAATGAAATAAGACGTTTATAAAATTAGGACGATATTCTTGTCAATGCTTTCACATACTTTTCAGGGGCAAATCAATTACATTACAATACCCCCCAAAGTGTATCTGAAAGTAGAGACCTAGTCGTATACTTTTTGATACGCTTTGCCAAAATAAAAAAAGAAGACATGATCACCTTTCGTACACCCTGTATAAGTTTTACAAATTTTACAAAAATTTCACTATTTTGAAACATCCTGTATAGTTTACAAAATTTACTTAAAGTTCAATATTTTTTAACATCCTGTATAGAATTAACAAAATTGCATCAAGTTCAATATTTTGAGGTGGAAGTTATATGAATTAAGCATTAAAATAAAATTTATCAGTTATAATTAGGATTAACTAAAATAAGATAATCTAAGTAAAACATTTAGTATAATTATGATTAAATGAAATAAAATATCTAAGTAAGATGCCAGCCTAATTATAATTAACTGACATAACATAGTCTAAGTTTATTATATTAAGAAAATTTAATTTAATTGTCTCAAATCGAAGTGTCTTTTAATTAATTTTATCCAAGCAATTTGCATTTCCTTTATGTCTTTTTTTTTTTTTTTTTATGCAATCTTCTTTAAATAATTGTTGCACTTCGTTTCATGATCCTTCACGGATCCACTTGTGATTTTTTTCACACACTTAACAAAGGCTCTCAACACTTTGTTACACTTACTCTTAAAAGTCTCTTGGCCAAACTTGCTATATGATCACAAACATTTACAACTTTATGTACCAAACAGTCAACTAAAATTTGCTATATGAGCACCACATTTGCTGAAAATAGCTTAACTTAACATAAAAAATTAAAATAAACATAATTAACTAGTAAAACATATAAGTACATTGTTTAAATCATAGAAATGGCAATATCATACACATACATTGTCTAACAACAGAAAATTATTATTATCATACAGTATCATTGATTTAATTAGGATGACACTTAACCCCTAGTAAAACAAAATGAAAAACAACAACTCGATGCTGAATCTCTCCACAGCACAGAAAACCATAGTATATACAATCTCTAACAAGACCTTAGTGGTTTAATACAAGCTCACATTTTGAAATATTCTTATAATTAATTATTATTTATTATTATGATTAAAAATTTTATTTAAAAGAAAGTTGCTTTAAACTTGTGACATAATATTGATTTATTTTTATAACAGGCTCAATAAAGGCTAACTCCCAAAATCTGAAACGTATCCTCAGGATACTTCCCGGCATACAGTGACCGACAATCCCATTTCTCAGGCCTTCAAAACACACAAGAGGCGTTCTCTTAACGGTCCAAACCTCGTTCAAATGTCTGGTAACCACAGGCGGTTCAGAACTCTGCTGACCCCTTGGCCCAGAAAAACTCTCAAAACTCTAATACGGGTGGTCCAGGTTCAATGCCTGCCCCCTAAAACTCACAATACTTAACTCGGGTGGCCCAGGTTCAATGCCTGCCCCCTAACACTTACAAAATTCCCATAACTCGGGTGGCCCAGGTTCAATCCCTGCCCCCTAAAACTCACAAGGTACTCAGACCTCTGCGACAAAAACTACTCTCTGCCAAACGTCGAAGAATCCAAGTCCTGACATCACAACCTGTCACTGTATAGCAGAAATTACCTGCCTCAACTCAATTTTTATTATAAGCTTGCCTTAAATTACTTGTCTGACCTGGTGCTTTCCGGGTACACCCCCACCCTCAACTGACTATACTTTGTAATAAATCCATTTCTACTCCTTCCTTCACCAAGCACTTCAGAGGATGCTTCCCTCCCTCGAATTCGTCATTAATAATGAAAACAAAATGAAGTACTTGTCCTTACTTTCCAGAGTTGGACTGTATTGAAATATTAAGGAGGGTCACCTTCCATACTAATCTTTACAATGAAATGGCCCTTATTTACAAGGTTAAGAAGATAAAATTACATAATATACTAAGAGCTTGTTGCTTAATGATTCTAATTACATTATTATTATTTCTCACCCCCTCTTTCTCTCTCTCTCTCTTCCTTTAAGCTAGCCTAACCTGGAATTATACTTTCCAAAGTACTATTATTTTCTTGCAATAGATCCTCCATGGGATCACCTTGTAAAATTACATATTGTTTAATATATTGTTTAACAAAGTTCAAATAATTAATCTGTTCATTAGTCCTATTTATTACTACTTTGTTGACCTCATGTGGACTGCCATGGGCCCTAGCAATCAGTTTCCCTGATTTTCATTTCTAAAGACTGTGTGACCCATTGTGAATGGTGCAATATCATTAAAGCTAGGTGCAGAGTGTACTTCTGCTGCTATTCTTCTAGTCTGACTATTATTTACCTGTTTGTTGTAATTGTCTCGGCTCTCTTGTCTGGGGTTTTCCCTCACCCCCTCTCGGTGTCCTATCATATGATTGTTGGGACCTTGCCTATTTTGTCCTTGGTTTATAAAATAGTTAGGTCTGTTGGGCCTGCCGTCTTCTCGACGCTTTGAATCTTGGAATGGGTTTGGTGGTCTATTTTGTTTATTATCACGACCGAATGGATTATAGGTCTGTCTAGTTCTATCAAAATTGGGTGTTTCATTTCTACCTTCCCTTTCCCCATTCCTTTGCCACCTATTGTCAAATCCTATCAATACTCTTTCCATCTCCTTCACAATTTGGGCATTAACACTTAACAATACATTTTGTACCTGAAGAGGAAAGTGATTTGTTAGATGTTTCACCAACCTGTGTTCTTCCAATGGATAATTTAAATACCTAGCCTGAGAAACAAAACCATGAAAATACTCATTCATTGTGCCTTTCTTGGAATCATATCTATTATTAAATATTAACTGCAGAAAGTCGTCCTGCATCTCTTGAGACCAAAAGTGATCCAAAAATGCGCGCTTAGCCTGTTCATAGGTCTCCCATTCATCCTCTAAATAACTGGCCCAGTTCTTAGCCTCCCCTTCTAAACATGAGAGCAAAATTTCAATTTTGTTCCTTTCCATTAAATCCTCTTCTTTCCAAACTCTCTCAATTTTTTGCAAATATTGAGCCACAGATATTTTGCCCTTTGCTCCCGTATACCTAGGAATGAGTGACAAAGTAAGGTCATTGACATTTTTGGTTAAGAGATTGTGACTACACCCATTTTTGTTATCTGTCCCCCTACCTTTGTTAAGTTGTACTTGATCAGCTAAGTTGTTTATTTTCTGATCTAAAGTGCCAACAGTTTTTTTGTTTTCATTAACAATTTCTTTTATCTCCACAATTTCTTTCCTTTTTATTTGAATCTCCTCATTAATATTTTCCTTAATAAATTGCCTATTAGCATCCTCTTGCCCTTCAATTTCTAACCTCACCTTTTCTATTTGAATTTCCAAATTGGATTGCACTACCTGAACAGCTGATTTGTTGTGTGCTATCTGTATATCCTGTGTTTTGTATTCGTTTTTCTAATTTACTGGTTTCTTTATCTAATTTTTTCTCCAAACCCTCTGTTTTGTTTGTCACTGAAGATATTTGATCAGTTAACTTAAACTGTTCCTTTCTTAGATTTTCCTGCCTAACCTCTAAATTTCCTTGTTTTTTTTCTCCTTCTGAAACCCTGTCATTAATTTCATTAATTTGTTGGATAAAATTTTGATTAATTAATTCTAAATTCTCAAATTTTTTATTTATATTCTTTGATTGTTCGTCGACCTTTTGGTTGAGTTTAGTTTCTAAAGTTTTAAAATCCTGTTTATTTTCTGATGCAGTTCGATCAATTTTACATCCGAGTTCTCTCATATTTTCTAATATAACATTTAAAAGATCTACTTGTTCTACTGGTTTAGCCACCCTCTCTTCCACTAAGGTTATAGTTCCCCCTACACTTTGATTCAGCGTTTGCAGGATTACTTCGTTACTTGCTACCTCCCCAGAGCTAGCCCTTACTTCCTCCTCACTCCCTTCTTGTTCCTGTTCAAAATTTGCCCTCTTGAATTGACCTGCCCTTTCATCCCCCTCATAAATAAATGGCATTGTGTCTTCATCATCATACTCTTCAGGTTCTCTTATCACCTTGTCTGCCATGTTGAAAATTTAAATAAATTTTTCTTAAGTTGATCTATGAATTAATTTTGTGTTAGCCCTTGACAAATTTCAAGTACTATTGATCTAAGAATTACTTTTTATAGTGAGAAATTTAATTTAAAATTAGGCCCATACACTTTTATATTGTTAGTTTTAATTTAATTTGTGAAATCCCAACATATAGAAACAAAATTTTACTACCCCCAAAATACACAATTGAAATTAGATTAAAAAATTTTTTTTTTTTTTTTAAATTAGAGTTACAGCTTCTGTTGACCACTTATCTGTCCTCGACGCTGTTTCTTGACTGCATGCCGTCTCCAAAAGGTCCTCAGTCCCGTTCCTTGATGGTGTGCCGTTGGTGTGCCGTCTCTTGCAGGTGTGCCGTCGGCGTGTCGTCTCTTGCAGGTGTGCCGTCTCCAACAGTCCTTTGCGCTGTTTCTTGACTGTGCCGTCTCCTTGGTGTGGTGTGCCGTCCTTTGGTGATTATGTGCCGTCTCCTGGTGTGCCGTCTCTTCCTTTAGCTCAGTTGACGCACCTGTCTCAGTTCGCGGTGTTCGTGCCCCTAAGTTGTAGCGCCATTTGTTACATTCTAATACGGGTGGTCCCTCGTTGGACGTCATTTGTTACATTACGAGTCTTGGCGAGCGTTAATAGTCGCATATTAACCCCCACGTTGTGTCGCCATTTGTTTTATATTACGTTTCTTCTGCCCCTCGTTGGAATGCTATTTGTTACACTTTTCGCGTTCAGCCCCTCGTTGGAATGCTATTTGTTACACTTCGTAATATTTTTGATTATAAATGCCCCACGTTGTGTCGCTATTTGCTATATTACATAACAGAGTCATTTCGTAAATCATTATTTCTATTACGCAACTATGTGCTTTACTTATAATGCCTCGTTCCTTATCATTAGACTTTAATAAATGATAATATATCACATAAAGTTTGATATCTGTTTATTCTTTAAATTGAAATCATTTTGTTATTAATATTTTCTAATCGAAACACGATCATGTCGAGGGCCTATCAACTTATAATTACTGATCGCTTAAATCACGTCCATTCAAGACCACGACCGATTGCACAGTGAAATACGGAGCTTCAAAAAGTCACATATATCTGAGTTCAATAGAAGCTTCTCGAAGGAATCTTCCTAACGGTAAATTACACACCTTCAAACTCAGAACAAAAATACCTATTGCGTTTGGAAGCTTCTCGAAGGAAATACATTAAAAAATCTTAACATTTCTTAAATTTAGCTCCAGTAGATGCTGCCATCTTACCACGAGGCGCGAACTAGTAAATAATTTAGAGGAAGACGTGATTTAAGCGCCACGTAATATACTATATAATTTAAATGAAATAAGACGTTTATAAAATTAGGACGATATTCTTGTCAATGCTTTCACATACTTTTCAGGGGCAAATCAATTACATTACAATGTATTTGCGTAAATCTTCGTCTTTTGATTTACTTTATAATGACATTTTCTGTGTTATGGATATTAGGCATTATGCGCGAAAATTATACTCAACCAATTAACTTTATTTGTTTCTCAGTAGTATTTAGGTTAGATGAGTGTAGTAAATATGAAAATTTGAGAGTGTTGTTAGATCAGAACTTTTCAATATTATCCATAATGATTGAAAGTCTAAAATTTCAAAATTAACTTTATTTCGTCTCTATTGCAAATGTGGCATTTTGGGTTTGGTAAACATTAAGGTGGGAAAGTGTTTGAAATATGGTGCCGAGATTTTCAATATTAGTAGAATGGAGTATTGCACTAGATTATTATATAGATCAACTTAACTATTATTTTTTTTTACTATTTTCTCGATTGTTATTTTTAGGATAGTTTTGTTAATATCTATTTTGTGCCAAAATAGCAACAAATAAACAAACTTAAAGGGGTAATGTTAGGAAATATCCTCGATATTTATAATATTACTATAATCCTTGTTTAGGACATAGGCGAAGGCTATTGTGAGTTACGCTAGTAGGTTATTAGCGCTAAAGTTGAATGGTATTGGCATTAGGTAGTTTTGATGGAACTAAAACTTTTAGTAACATGTGGCATTTTCGCAACAACATCAAAAATGTGTTAGTTAGGAGACATCATTTACTGTATGACGTATGATCATATTAAATTAATGTTATGCATCAATATTTGTATTTGCGTAATATGTTTAGGGTACATAATAAATAACGTAATGATTAGAAGGAAAAGAGTAAATATTTATGGAACAATGTTTTTATTGGATAGTATATATATAACTGAATTATTAAATGCTCTTCAAATAATATGCTTATTATTTAATAAAGTGGCATAAATTAAATCTAAAAGATTCTAAGACTTGAATTTATTCTATTACATAATTACGCCATATTATCCCTATGTCTAGAAAAGGTGCGAGGGATTAGCCTTCGACCTTTTTATATATTTATATGTTAGGCAACCTGTGAAGGTGGACCGTTGTTTCCCGCTACTCACAAGAGTGAGTTGCGTGCGCTGGGGACATGCTAAATGTCCAGCATTTTATAATTCACACTTAGGATATTCACTCTGCGCGCTCCTCTATATTCTATTTTATTTCCCTTTAACTGTAGATTTTGTTTATATTTATGTATTGAATCCCTCTAGTTTGGAGCTTAGGGATTACAAATTGAGGCTTTGTCTCATTTAGGGTATTGAAGGCCTTGGAATTTCTAGATGCTCCCGCGGCAAAGCCGGAAGTTGTTTTGAGGGGATGGAGCTTCCGTGGGCTGCGGTTATATGCTTCGAAACTCCACGTTTGTTTTCTCAACTGATCCGCATGGAGAAATCGCTCTTTTCTTGTTTCATTACAATAAATCAGGTACGTCACTTTATTGAATCTTTTAAGAATGACACCAGTTGCCCATCTAAACTCATTATATCCTGACATCATTAGTTTGACAGTTTCTTGTGGGAAGAACACAGTTTGTTGTTGTTCTTAGTGAATAGTTGTATCGCGTAGCTTACTGAAGATTGGTTTTAGCATGTGCAATCTTGTTTTTAGGGGTGATCGCAATACTAGTTAAGCAAAACTCTTACCAGTCACTGTATTAGGGGTATTCGACAATAAAATAACAAGTTTACTAACAGAAGGTCAAGTGGGACGATATATGTTTGGTATACCATTTTCTTAAATTTCCAAGGTACAATGTGAACCGCATTTCTGTACTACCATTTGATGATGAATGATACCGGGGTGGCTTTGTTACCTTGATTCCATTATTAAGGCAAAAATTAACAAATTATTCTTAGTTAAAGGTGAACCATTAACATACACAATCACATCGGGTATGCCTATTTTATCAGAGCACTCTCTCAGTTTGGAAACAGTTCCCTGTGCAGTAACTCTTTTAACAATCCATGTTTCAATCCATAAAGAATAGCTATCGTCTAGCACCATTATCATGGGATTTTCTTACTCAAGGTAATCTATATTCACCCTCTCAAATGTCTTATTTTTTGATGGACCATGGTGTCAAATACTTCTAATATCCTAAGGTTTATATAAACTGGCACGTTTCACAGCCTTTCACGGGTTCTTCATTGTTGGCATCCATGCTAGGTCATCACCATATTGTAACGGGGGCTTGCGGGACCTGGAAGAGTCACGGGCCGTTCACACATCAGCGTGTGAGCCCGAGCTCTTTTAAGGATTTTGGTGTACGCTGCTGATTAAACAAGATTGAAAATGTACACGGATTATTCAAGGATTTTATTATTAAAATAAAACAACACATGCACTGATAAAACTAAACAAGTCACCGAATCAAATAAAAAGAGTAATATTTAAGTTTGTTAGCTAATAATAGAAAGAGAAAACATAAAATGGAATTAAATTATACAAACAAATTAATAGCTATGAAACACATAATAACTATTAAAATACTTAAAACAGACACAAAAATGTTCATTACTAACATAGTTTACAACGATAAAAATGTCTACGCCACCCGTATAGCTCATGTAAGTCGCCACTTATCACCGCGCACGACACTCTGAGCTGACCCGTGCGAAACGAACGATGGAATCGCTGAACCTTTCCTGGGTACGTAGGCTCACTCGCTGGACACGCTGGTCCGAACACTGGACACGCTTGCCCACTCGCTGGATACGCTGGTCCGCACACTGGACACGCTGCCCACTCGCTGGACACGCTGGTCCGCACACTGGACACGCTGGCCCACTCGCTGGACACGCTGGTCCGAACACTGGACACGCTGGCCCACTCCTGGATACGCTGGTCCCACACTGACACGCTGCCATCGCTGGACACGCTGGCCCGCACACTGGACACGCCGCCCACTCGCTAGTCACATTGGCCATTCCGAACTCACCGGTTGGGAGCCAAGAACTGAGAACCCTCTGGCTAATCCCGACCAAGTATATAAATAGGGTAACAGTCAGAGTCTAAAAATATCCATTTCCAGAATTCACTACTCAGTTTGAAGAAAGTGAGCCCAGACTCGTCTATATGAGCGACTTCTATTCCAAGAAAGCTCCTGCCCTACCCACAGTCAGTCAGGTTTACCAGTTACTTGTTAGACAAGAAATGAGAAATTTAAGAGGGAGGACAGTAAAAGTTGCAGGTGTAACAGTCCGCACTATCGAGCAGAGCACTAATCTTGTCCAAATATTAATCTAGTTAACAATTTCATTTTCAAAAAACCAGAATGATAATAGTTCAACTATCTTTAAGAACATCGTGTCTTAAACTTTTAGGAGTAATTACATGAGATATCCTAGCACTAAAACTCTAAGTAAATTAACTGAGTAACAAACACTATCACAGCAGCTAGCAGAACAACTAGTAATGTATCTTCTACCACTATCCAAGTAACTAACGTAAGTAATAAACACAATTCAAGGTGTAAATTAATTGGTGTCAAATATTCTAGGGGCATGTTCCTATCCGCCATAAATTAAGATAAGTTAATGTTAAAATGGGTCTAAAAACGTTTATTTTTAGAATTATTAAAGGTTTTCCTTAAAGATGGATTGGTCATGGTGAATCCATTGAATGTACTGCTTAGTCACCAGATTTGAGCCTGATGGATTTGTATCTCTGGGGACATTTAAAATCCATTGTTCACGCAAATCATGTGCCTGATGATGACGTTTTAAGAGAGAGAGAGAGATATCGTAAATGGATGTGAGCAAATATGTAACACCTCAGCAGGTGTACTCAACAGAGTACGACAAAGCGTGAAACGCAGGCTCAAAGGATGCAACCAAGGAGGACACTATTTTGAAAAATTCTTGTAACAAAACTATATGTCTTATGCTTTTATTAAAATTTATTTTGTTTAGTTGCATTATTTCTTCTTTTGGTTTGATTATTAACTAAAGAATAAAATTAATCCTAGCTCAGAAACTAATCGTTTCTATGCACATGTTAATATGAACTTTTCTTATTGTTTGGTCAGTGGGAATACGCCCCTAGAATATTAATTGACAATAACAGAAGCTAGTAATGCATCTTCTATCACTGACACTACCAGTGAGTAATAAATTAGTCCCAAAGCGCGCTTGCCTCCCTACATTTCGCAAGAATGGTGGTGTGGTACAAAAGTTTGATACTTAATTAGGATTAACGAGACGCTATACTGTGAATTATCAGAGGAGTTTATTTCAATAATTCTTTATTAAACAAACCAAATGTGGTAACGTTAGAGCACATGGCATCACCTTCCTGTGAGGTTTACCATAATCCCCACAGGAACTACTTGTCTTTGTTACAGCAAATTTGGAGTTCATCCGGTACTTTATAACCACCCTGAACCCTTATCACCCCGTTCTCTCTCCGAAACAATAATTATTCATAATTAATACACTGCCAGGACGTTTTCCAATGAGATATTAAACAGTCAAATGAGCCTTCTCTAAAACGTGGTTGATAAAACTATACTATAAAGAACAGCCCAAACTAAAAATTAAGTTAAGCTTATTATTTTTAACTATTATTATTATTATTATTATTATATTATATTATTATATCGTAATAGGCTAGCACTATTTTCGCTAGACTTGAAAGCCAGAGTTTGGTCCTAGACTGGTTGATTGGAGTTTAGCAAAACATCTGAAAACTTTGGGTAATTGTATTCTAAACATTCTTTAAATAAATAAATAAATTACTCATTATGCTTAAACAGTTTAACTCTAGTCTTTGATCCAGGGGTTTTCAACTGGCGGCCCGCGATTCAATGTGAATCTACTTGAGTGATATTGATGATTTTAGCCGAGAGACAGAAAGTTTTATCTTTGCGTGGGAAAAATCCATAAAACAAATGTTCACGTTTAGTCTCTTCCTTCCATCTACTGTATTATATTGACGTATTTAGTTAGTTATTTTAGCTAATTAATGTGCACGTTCTGAACCAACTGATTATATCAGCACAAGTAAGTTTTTATGGACTGGAGCAAAAGGCGCTACTAATTTTGCCGGTAAAGTTATCTTAACATATATTCCACGGTTCTTTTACTTGCCACAATCGGCATGAGACCGTCGGCTTTACTTACCTTCAGAAGGAAATTGTGCTACGGATTTTTATTTCTTAAGAAAAATCCGTTGATTCTAGCTGGGTTTGAACCCATGAACATCGAGTCCTGAGGAGAGTACTTTAGCCCAAGACCACCAAGGTTATTAACACAGCCAAGATAGTATATTTCATTCGGAACATTCGTTTAATATGTAATTAAACATATTTAAATTACCACTTCTTTTTTTAACTCGTGATTAAATACCTCTCTTCAGTGTCCAGATGGTCTAAGGAAACGGTTCCCAACGTGGGGTACACGTAACTCCAGCGATACGCGCCAGGACCTTCGGAGATATGCGAAAATTTTTGAATATTTGCGGACAACAATGTAAGATAAGAGACAAGTCAGGTTTTATTCGTTTTTTGACCCTAAGAAAAACAGCTATTTTTTAAGATCGGAAGGTGACCTGGTGGTCTAGGGGTAAGGGTCAGACTTCTGTGCTGGTGGCCGGGGTTCAATCCTAGGTCCCGGCACAGATTTATCTGATTTCCAAACCCTTCCTTCACCTCTGACAAGATATCTTGTGAATGTGGGGAATGCCAGGTCGCCACCGTGGTTCGGATTCCACGTTAAACTGTAGGTCCTTCATTTCATCTCACAATCATCCTACCATTACACATTAGCGTGAGTGCGTATAACCCGAACGGGTAGTAAGACGAGGTGCTAATAATAATAATAATAATAATAATAATAATAATAATAATAATAATAATAATTTAAGATCGGCCCTCGTGCATTGTTTTTTAATTACATCATTGGACCATTCTATTTCTATTTACAACAAATGAATTAAAAACCTCAGCAACTATATTAATTAAACATTTTGTTAAATATTAAGGGTTCTATATATGGAAATGGGCTGCCAAGGGGCACACAAATGAAAAAAAGTGTTTAACCACTGGTCTAAGATGTCACTATTGTGTTAGACTGGCCTGCTCATAGCGGGAAGATCGGGGTTCGAGTTCCGGTTTGCTCTACTGAGGGTGGTTTTTCCTAAATGGTTCCCTACTCCCTTTCATGAAAATGCGGATACATTACATCTAAAATGGATCCTTTCTCATATCTACCCATCAGATTAATTATTATATATGCATATAACCTGAACAGATAGTGACGTGGTGATAAAAACTACTTTTCTACAAACGAACGGTGGTATTTAAAAATAGGTTTTTAGTAAATTACCCTTAATATATTTTATTCTCATAAAAACAAACACGTCACAACAAACAGTACAATAAAAATTCTTGAGTTATAAACTTTAAACCCAATAGATAACATATTTTCAACAATTTCTAATTTTCAAAAACAAATTATTTGTAAATTACCCTTAGATTATTTGTAGTTTGTAAAAAATAAACGTATTCCTATTTACCATGAAACACTATTTCCAGATAACCATTTTGAACTGAAACTTTAAGGTCAATTTCGAAATATTTCATATTTTCTATAATTTGGCATAAGTAAACTACCATTAAATTAATTTAATTAAGAAAAATAAAACTACATTATTCATCATTATGTAAAATAGTATCTTTATGTCAAGTTTTAAAAAAATCAGATAATTTCAAAAATATTCAAAGTTTCAAAAATCCCCATCAGTAAATTAACCTTCAAGGAATGTTAGCCGAAAACCAACTATACAGTGCTATAATTTATATCAAACAAATCTTAGTTGTGTATTTTAATCAAACTCGTTAGAACCAATTTCAAAAAATTTGGAGCTAAAAAAAATTATTCATCAATAAGCTACCCTTAAGTTCGGGCCTAAGGTCAAAATAAAAATGTCCCGGATTAGCCCTATCAAATATAAATAGCAAGTTAAACCGTTTAGGTTCCGTGGCTGGGACAGACAGATAGACAGATATGGGGACAGACAGAATTGTAAAATACACTTTTTTGGGGGTTTGTGTTCACATTAAAGGTAAAATTTATCATAATCTTGAGATATATAATTTTCATGATCCCGATACTTTGTACTGTTATTAGAAAGTAAAAAAGATAATCGGTGGGCATACAAATTATATGTCAAACCCATGGTCTTGTTTCCCAGCGCCGAGGAGATAAAGAATCAAAACCAGGTTGGATGTGTTCTATATGTTTTTGTCCTAAATGGTTTCCCAATCTTCCTCCACATAAATACGGGTACATTTTATGACCCATTAGTGTAATAAAATACGTATAGCTCGGAACGGTGATTAGACAAGGACACAAACAAAATATTATTATTATCATTATTATTATTATTATTAGCACCGCGTCTTACTACCCATTCGGGTTATACACACTTATGCTAATGTGTAATGGTAGGGTGATTGTGAGATGAAATGAGGACCTACAGTTTAACGTGGAATCCGAACCACGGTGGAGGCCTGGCATTCCACACATTTACAAGATGTCTTGTCAGAGGTGAAGGAAGGGTTTGGAAATCAGATAAATCTGTGCCGGGACCGAGGATTGAACCCCGGTCGCCAGCACAGAAGTTGCACCTTACCCCTAGACCACCAGGTCACCCAAACCAAATAAAAGAAATGGTATGACACAATAGTTCAAACTTTCTCATATAACCTAGTATACTATAGCTTGGACCAAACTTTTCTTCAATAGAGTTTTATCTAACTACTCTGAAGTAAGTTTTCCTTAGAAAAACAAATAAATCATCTTGTTAGTCACAATAGACACTATTATTTTAAATTTCCAAACAAAATTGCTCAAACGATTATTTTTAAAATTTAAAATTTATAAAAATAATTTATTTGTAGATACCCTCAAATTATTTATGTTTTTAAAAATAAAAATACACTCTTATTTATAATGAACAAATTTCCCTGATACACATTCTAAACTTAATCTAAAAGGCCATTTTCAAATAATTTTAAATTTTCTAAAATTCATGATAAGTAAAATAGGTACCATTAAATGTATTTATTTTAGAAAAATAAGCAAACATTATTTATCATGTAAAATTGGCCCCAGATAACAATTTTGAATAAAATCATTAAAGCCTTTATTATTATTTTTTCAGAAATTAGTCGTCAGTTAGTTAATATTAAGTGAATGATTTTATGAAAAAAAAAATCATGATGTTATAATCTTAACACATACCCAGTTTGAAAAAAATCATTAAGGCTATTTTTAAAATATTTCAAAATTTCAAAAAGATCAATCATTAAAACTACCACTATACGATTATTTTCCTAAAAATAACTACATGTTTTTATTTATAAGGTCAAACACTCTAAAGATATAAAAAATTGATGGAGCTATTTTTGAAAAATCAGTAATTTAATTTATTTACTAGGTTGAACATTAAATATGATTTCTCGAGACATATACATACAATAACTATCAACTTTGAACAAAATCCATCAAATGTTTCGGATCTAGGGATGGACAGACAGACAGACAGAATTGTAATAAAAAATGTTTCGTGGGCACATCCAACGTAAAGAATTATCATAATCTCGAGGTAGAACAAATTGTATGATTACAATACTTTCTTTTTATGTCCACGTGACCATCAATGAGTGTTTGAAGCAACTTGTCTATGAGCAATGAGGAAAGTTTTCTAACTTTAGATGACCTTTATGAGATATTATCAAACAAACATGGCATAGTAGCAGTTTTAATAGCAATAAGAGTGCATTTTGATGGACACAAGAGGATGTTTTAGTAGCAACAAGAGAACGTTTTGATGGACACAAGAGGATGTTTTGGTAGCTACAAGATGAGGTTTTGGTAGCTACAAGATGAGGTTTTGGTAGCAACAAAAGGAGGTTTTGGTGGCAACAAGAGAAAGTTTTGGTAGCAACCAAAGGAGGTTTTGGTAGCAACCAAAGGAGGTTTTGGTAGCAACCAAAGGAGGTTTTGGTAGCAACGAGAGAACGTTTTGATGGACACAAGAGGATGTTTTAGTAGCAACAAGATGAGGTTTTGGTAGCAACAAAAGGAGGTTTTGGTGGCAACAAGAGAAAGTTTTGGTAGCAACCAAAGGAGGTTTTGGTAGCAACGAGAGGAGGCTTTGGTAGGGTCACTTTATCCATTAGGCTGACTCGGCACAATGCCTAGGGACTACTAACTTTTTAGAGTCTACGAACCTTTTAAGGACTACAATTCTTCACTTGAAAAAAGCATTAAAAAACCCAGCCAATTTTAATTTAAAATATTTATATTGGTGTTTGAATGACAAAAAGAATCATTTAAGTCATTGCGTTTCTCAACAGACTCACTGATACAGTCACAGACACAGTAGTAACCATACAACATCCTCACTTATACAGTCACAGACACAGTAGCTACAATACAACATCCTCACTAATACAATCACAGACACAGTAGCTACTATACAACATCCTCGCTGATACAGTCACAGACACAGTAGCTACTATACAACATCCTTACTGATACAGTCACAGACACAGTAGCTACTATACAACATCCTCGCTGATACAGTCACAGACACAGTAGCTACTATAAAACATCCTTACTGATACAGTCACAGACACAGTAGTTGCTATACAACATCCTCACTAATACAATCACAGACACAGTAGCTACTATACAACATCCTCGCTGATACAGTCACAGACACAGTAGCTACTATACAACATCCTCACTAATACAATCACAGACACAGTAGCTACTATACAACATCCTCGCTGATACAGTCACAGACACAGTAGCTACTATACAACATCCTCACTAATACAATCACAGACACAGTAGCTACTATACAACATCCTCACTAATACAATCACAGACACAGTAGCTACTATACAACATCCTCACTAATACAATCACAGACACAGTAGCTACTATACAACATCCTTACTGATACAGTCACAGACACAGTAGTTGCTATACAACATCCTCACTGATACAGTCACAGACACAGTAACTACTATACAACATCCTCGCTGATACAGTCACAGACACAGTAGTTACTATACAACATCCTCACTGATACAATCACAGACACAGTAGCTACTATACAACATCCTCACTGATACAGTCACAGACACAGTAACTACTATACAACATCCTCGCTGATACAGTCACAGACACAGTAGCTACTATACAACATCCTCACTGATACAGTCACAGACACAGTAGCTACTATACAACATCCTCGCTGATACAGTCACAGACACAGTAGCTACTATACAACATCCTTACTGATACAGTCACAGACACAGTAGTTGCTATACAACATCCTCACTAATACAATCACAGACACAGTAGCTACTATAAAACATCCTCACTGATACAGTCACAGACACAGTAGTTGCTATACAACATCCTCGCTGATACAGTCACAGACACAGTAGTTGCTATACAACATCCTCACTAATACAATCACAGACACAGTAGCTACTATACAACATCCTCACTGATACAGTCACAGACACAGTAGTTGCTATACAACATCCTCACTAATACAATCACAGACACAGTAGCTACTATACAACATCCTCACTGATACAGTCACAGACACAGTAGTTGCTATACAACATCCTCACTGATACAGTCACAGACACAGTAGTTGCTATACAACATCCTCACTAATACAATCACAGACACAGTAGCTACTATACAACATCCTCACTGATACAGTCACAGACACAGTAGTTGCTATACAACATCCTCACTAATACAATCACAGACACAGTAGCTACTATACAACATCCTCACTGATACAGTCACAGACACAGTAGTTACTATACAACAGCCTCGCTGATACAGTCACATATACAGTAGTTACTATACAACAGCCTCGCTGATACAGTCACAGACACAGTAGCTACTATACAACATCCTTACTGATACAGTCACAGACACAGTAGTTGCTATACAACATCCTCACTAATACAATCACAGACACAGTAGCTACTATACAACATCCTCACTGATACAGTCACAGACACAGTAGTTACTATACAACATCCTCACTGATACAGTCACAGACACAGTAGCTACTATACAACATTCTCACTGATACAGTCACAGACACAGTAGTTACTATACAACAGCCTCGCTGATACAGTCACATATACAGTAGTTACTATACAACAGCCTCGCTGATGCAGTCACAGACACAGTAGTTACTATACAACAGCCTCGCTGATACAGTCACAGACACAGTAGTAACCATATAACAGCCTCGCTGATACAGTCACAGACACAGTAGTTACTATACAACAGCCTCGCTGATACAGTCACATATACAGTAGTTACTATACAACAGCCTCGCTGATACAGTCACAGAAACAGTAGTTGCTATACAACATCCTCACTAATACAATCACAGACACAGTAGCTACTATACAACATCCTCACTGATACAGTCACAGACACAGTAGTTACTATACAACAGCCTCGCTGATACAGTCACAGACACAGTAACTACTATACAACATCCTTACTGATACAGTCACATACACAGTAGTTACTATACAACAGCCTCACTGATACAGTCACAGACACAGTAGTTACTATACAACAGCCTCGCTGATACAGTCACAGACACAGTAGTAACCATATAACAGCCTCGCTGATACAGTCACAGACACAGTAGTTACTATACAACAGCCTCGCTGATACAGTCACAGACACAGTAGTTACTATACAACAGCCTCGCTGATACAGTCACAGACAAAGTAGTTACTATACTACAGCCTCACTGATACAGTCACAGACACAGTAGTAACCATATAACAGCCTCGCTGATACAGTCACAGACACAGTAGTTACTATACAACAGCCTCACTGATACAGTCACAGACACAGTAGTTACTATACAACAGCCTCGCTGATACAGTCACAGACACAAGTAGTAACCATATAACAGCCTCGCTGATACAGTCACAGACACAGTAGTTACTATACAACTGCCTCGCTGATACAGTCACAGACACAGTAGTTACTATACAACAGCCTCGTTGATACAGTCACAGACACAGTAGTTACTATACAACAGCCTCGCTGATACAGTCACAGACACAGTAGTTGCTATACAACAGCCTCACTGATACAGTCACAGACACAGTAGTTACTATACAACAGCCTCACTGATACAGTCACAGACACAGTAGTTACTATAAAACAGCCTCGCTGATACAGTCACAGACACAGTAGTAACCATATAACAGCCTCGTGATACAGTCACAGACACAGTAGTTACTATACAACATCCTCACTAATACAATCACAGACACAGTAGTTACTATACAACAGCCTCGCTGATAGTCACAGACACAGTAGCTACTATACAACAGCCTCACTGATACAGTCACAGACACAGTAGTTGCTATACAACATCCTCGCTGATACAGTCACAGACACAGTAGTTACTATACAACAGCCTCACTGATACAGTCACAGACACAGTAGCTACTATACAACATCCTCACTGATACAGTCACAGACACAGTAACTACTATACAACATCCTTACTGATACAGTCACAGACACAGTAGTTGCTATAAACATCCTCACTAATACAATCACAGACACAGTAGTTGCTATACAACATCCTCACTAATACAGTCACAGACACAGTAGTTGCTATACAACATCCTCACTGATACAGTCACAGACACAGTAGTTGCTATACAACATCCTCACTGATACAGTCACAGACACAGTAACTACTATACAACATCCTTACTGATACAATCACAGACACAGTAGCTACTATACAACATCCTCACTGATACAGTCACAGACACAGTAGTTACTATACAACAGCCTCGCTGATACAGTCACAGACACAGTAGTTACTATACAACAGCCTCACTGATACAGTCACAGACACAGTAGTTACTATACAACAGCCTCGCTGATACAGTCACAGACACAGTAGTTACTATACAACAGCCTCACTGATACAGTCACAGACACAGTAGTTACTATACAACAGCCTCGCTGATACAGTCACAGACACAGTAGTTACTAAACAACAGCCTCACTGATACAGTCACAGACACAGTAGTTACTATACAACATCCTCGCTGATACAGTCACAGACACAGTAGTTGCTATACAACATCCTCACTGATACAGTCACAGACACAGTAGTACTATACAACATCCTCACTGATACAGTCACAGACACAGTAAACTATATACAACATCCTTACTGATACAGTCACGGACACAGTAGTTGCTATACAACATCCATCATTAATACAGTCACAGACACAGTAGTTGCTATACAACATCCTCACTAATACAGTCACAGACACAGTAGTTGCATATACAACATCCTCACTGATACAGTCACAGACACAGTAGTTGCTATACAACATCCTCACTGATACAGTCACAGACACAGTAACTACTATACAACATCCTTACTGATACAATCACAGACACAGTAGCTACTATACAACATCCTCACTAATACAGTCACAGACACAGTAGTTGCTATACAACATCCTCACTAATACAGTCACAGACACAGTAGTTGCTATACAACATCCTCACTGATACAGTCACAGACACAGTAGTTGCTATACAACATCCTCACTGATACAGTCACAGACACAGTAACTACTATACAACATCCTTACTGATACAATCACAGACACAGTAATACTACTATACAACATCCTCACTGATACAGTCACAGACACAGTAGTTACTATACAACAGCCTCGCTGATACAGTCACAGACACAGTAGTTACTATACAACAGCCTCACTGATACAGTCACAGACACAGTAGTTACTATACAACAGCCTCGCTGATACAGTCACAGACACAGTAGTTACTATACAACAGCGTCACTGATACAGTCACAGACACAGTAAGCTACTATACAACATCCTCACTGATACAGTCACAGACACAGTAACTACTATACAACTCCTTACTGATACAGTCACAGACACAGTAGTTGCTATACAACATCCTCACTAATACAGTCACAGACACAGTAGTTGCTATACAACATCCTCACTAATACAGTCACAGACACAGTAGTTGCTATACAACATCCTCACTGATACAGTCACAGACACAGTAGTTGCTATACAACATCCTCACTGATACAGTCACAGACACAGTAACTACTATACAACATCCTTACTGATACAATCACAGACACAGTAGCTTACTATACAACATCCTCACTGATACAGTCACAGACACAGTAGTTACTATATAACAGCCTCGCTGATACAGTCACAGACACAGTAGTAACCATATAACAGCCTCGCTGATACAGTCACAGACACAGTAGTTACTATACAACATCCTCACTAATACAATCACAGACACAGTAGTTACTATACAACAGCCTCGCTGTTAGTCACAGACACAGTAGCTACTATACAACAGCCTCACTGATACAGTCACAGACACAGTAGTTGCTATACAACATCCTCGCTGATACAGTCACAGACACAGTAGTTACTATACAACAGCCTCACTGATACAGTCACAGACACAGTAGCTACTATACAACATCCTCACTGATACAGTCACAGACACAGTAACTACTATACAACATCCTTACTGATACAGTCACAGACACAGTAGTTTCTATACAACATCCTCACTAATACAATCACAGACACAGTAGTTGCTATACAACATCCTCACTAATACAGTCACAGACACAGTAGTTGCTATACAACATCCTCACTGATACAGTCACAGACACAGTAGTTGCTATTACAACATCCTCACTGATACAGTCACAGACACAGTAACTACTATACAACATCCTTACTGTTACAATCACAGACACAGTAGCTACTATACAACATCCTCACTGATACAGTCACAGACACAGTAGTTACTATACAACAGCCTCGCTGATACAGTCACAGACACAGTAGTTACTATACAACAGCCTCACTGATACAGTCACAGACACAGTAGTTACTATACAACAGCCTCGCTGATACAGTCACAGACACAGTAGTAACATATAACAGCCTCGACTGATACAGTCACAGACACAGTAGTTACTATACAACAGCCTCACTGATACAGTCACAGACACAGTAGTTGCTATACAACATCCTCGCTGATACAGTCACAGACACAGTAGTTACTATACAACATCCTCACTGATACAGTCACAGACACAGTAACTACTATACAACAGCCTCACTGATACAGTCACAGACACAGTAGTTACTATACAACAGCCTCACTGATACAGTCACAGACACAGTAACTACTATACAACATCCTTACTGATAGTCACAGACACAGTAGCTACTATACAACAGCCTCACTGATACAGTCACAGACACAGTAGTTGCTATACAACATCCTCGCTGATACAGTCACAGACACAGTAGTTACTATACAACAGCCTCACTGATACAGTCACAGACACAGTAGTTACTATACAACAGCCTCACTGATACAGTCACAGACACAGTAGTAACCATATAACAGCCTCGCTGATACAGTCACAGAGGCATTAGTATTAGGTCTAGTACAGAAGTGGTAAAACATTTCCCTCCGAAGGCCGCATGTGTCAAAAATATAAATTTACTCAATAATTAACTTTATTTTTAAGCAAAAATACATACTTTTCTAGTCATATAACTACCATTGTACACATGTAATATTATACACGAGCTTTCTCATTAATTGTTCAGAGGTTCAAAATGACGTAATGATTATATATTTAATTTGTCATTTTTGTTACTGTAATAAAATCACGGATTTTTTTAAAAATTTGTGTGAGGGTTGCACAAATTGACGTTGTGGGCCACAGTTTGCCTATGGCTTGTCTAGTAGATACTTTAAGTTTAATGTAACTACACTGTAGAGCAAATAACCAATTTGGATGTGATTCTTCGGTACAATACAAACTGGGTCGGACACATCCTTATGAGGAACTGCCTTCTGCATGATGTCATAGAAGGAAAGGTGGAGGGAAAACGGAATTTAGAAAGAAGGAAGATTCAAATACTGGATTACTTGAAGGAAAGAAGAAAATTCTGGAAGCTGAAGGAGGGGGCAGAGGACAGGGTGGATTGGTAGTCTAAGTTCATTGACAAAAGGAATGGACCTGTCGTAAGACAGAATACCTAATAATCCACATATTGTTTACCTTAATTTCTCCCGCATACAACAATGTCTTGTACAACAAATATTTCAGTATGTACGATACTGCGACACGGTTAATACTTTATTTCACAGGAGAACGATTTTAGAAAATAATATTTTTGATATTTCCAGGTTTATGTTGTTATGCGTAGTTGCATTGCACGTATCGTGAGCTATTGGCAGAACTAGGACTTTGTGTCAGCAGAGGTTCAGAGGCATTCATGGTGCATTCAAGTTTGCGAGTATTTTCAAGATTCATAAAATAATTACTTTTTTGTCCGTGCAAACGATGAAATTAGCATAAAACTTGATAAAAAAATATCGAAAACACAGGCTTCTAGAAATAAAAGTGCCTAGTACCTACGAAGGTCTTAAAACGACCTTGGATTTCGGTAGCAACTGGTAGAGATTTAGGCGGCAGCAAGAAGACTTTTTGGTAAATACAAGAATAGGTTTTGGTAGAAAGAAGAGCAAGATTTGTAGTTTCTAAGAGTGTAATATTTTTTCAAAATCCTTAACTGCACGTTTTTCTTCCAAATCTTACAAAATATTAATTCAACTGTGAATAAGAATGTAGCGAATCTCATAAAGTGATTAAAACAATATTATAACTCTAAACTTTAAACAGACAGTTTTACTTGTTCCCGGGTGAAAGCCATTGCGAGGACTGGCGATAGTTCGGTGAACACTCACCGTGGGGCCGGCGCCGAGCTTGGTGTAGCGGCGGAGCCTCAGGCGGTGGGACAGCACAGACAGAATCTTGGAGAGGCGGCGTCGACTGGGGGGTAAGCAGTGGGGTAGCCCCGGGGGTGCCTGAAACACATCGTCTTGTCATACAACATGGGCACAATTTCGGAGAGGTGGACAGGATTAGGAGTATCGTCGATATGGAAATATGGAACTATTTCTTGTCAATAACATTTTTTTTAGCACCGCATCTTACTGCCCGGTCAGGCTATACGTTTATATACTAATTACGCTAGTGGTTTTATGAATGAGGGAGGTTTTATTTAGAGAACTTGAACCCGCATTTGTGTGGAGGGAGAGTGCAAAACCATTTTGAAAAATCACCCTCGGTACATCTGACCGAAATTCGAACCTCAATCTCTCCGTCATCGGCAGTCTAGTCTACTGCGAGAGTAGCGCCTTAGACCGTGCGGCCACCAAGGAGGGTTTGTCAATAATTGCAGAATCTGTCATAATATATTTTGAAACCGGCCTCGTGGTATAATGGTCAAAGCCCTTGACTGCTGACCTCGAGCTCCCGGGTTCGGTTCCCAGCTGGTATCTAGGGTATTTTTTTTCCAAAGGGGGTTTACTACCCCAACGGTAATCAGGGTGTGGTTAGTTAGGCTTAAGTTAGGTTTAATTGTTTAGACTGGTTCCACACCCTCATACTCACTATCACTATCACCATAACCTCATCTCATCGGGACATGGAAAGAGCCTCCACGGAAAGTATGTACGATTGGTACATTCGGTCGTTCCCTGGACAACGGTTCATTAGTACTGGCTGATATTTATACTACTGGGGTACGAGTGCTGTATCCCAGACACATTATTATTATTATTATTATTATTATTATTACTATGCAATACTATGCTCTGGTTATTTTAGAGCTTTGTTGATAACAACCAGCCTCGGTAGAGTAGTTAGCTAACGCGCTAGTTTCGTGTTGAGCTTGACTGCCGAAGACGGGGAGATCGAGATTCTAATCTCGCTTGGGTGAACTTGGGGGTGGTTTTTCCTAAATAGTTTTGAACTCTCCCTCCACACAAATGCGGGATAACTTCTTCTAAATTCCACCTTCCAATTCCTAATCCATTAGCGTAATTTTTACTTAGGCTTATAACCCAAACGGGTAGTAAGACACAGTGCTAAAATTAATACTACTATCAACGTCTTACAACCCGTTATGGTTAACTGTTTATGTACTAATTACGCCAAGGGTTTTAAGAATGAGAAAGGCTATATTTTAAAGAATGTGTACCAGCATTTGCGTGGAAAACAATTTTTGAAAACCACCCTTGGTACCCCCAACCGAGGTTCGATCCTCGATATCCCCTTCATCGGCAGTATAGTCATTGTGAGATTGACTGACGCCTTAGAACATGCGGCCACCGAAATGGGTCTTTTGAGTGTTTCCTGAAGTTTTTGTTTTTTTACGGTGAGAACTCATCAAGACTACACACAACCCAACCTAACCCAAGGTAGAGGACAACCCCTATTGACTGTCCGCGACTGCTTATTCAATATATTCTCAGCTACCCTTCATATTTGTATGTCTTATCCTCTATTTGAAACCTGAGGACGCGCTGTGCCATGAATTATAGAGACCCGCAAAAATTATAAAAACACTAAAATTAAAGATAATGCCTCGATTACAGTCATTCACACACTGTAATGGTTGAGAGCAATAAAACACTAACAGCATGTTCTATTACTGTCACCAAGTCACATTGTACATAGTTCTAGTTGTGTCCTTTAGAGAGGTTTATGTGTATGTCATCTGTCAATCAATTATATCATTGTTGCCACGGCCTTTCACTCTGCAAAAATATACAACTCGCTAACAAAGGGAGTTTTGCAATACGCACCAACAAATCAATTGGTAACTGAACTGTTGCTTTTAAACAACAATAAATAAACTGTATGCTACTATTTTTACTTTCTTTCGACACCTTGGAGATAAAGTATTGTGATCGTCAGAGATTTTGATAAATGTGGAAGTTTCATGCATGACCCCTGAAACAAATAAAAATAGTTTTCACGATGCCGTCTGTCTTTCTGTCTTTCTGTTTGTCTGTCTGTCTGTCTGTCTGTCTGTACCTCGGGCTAGAGCCTAATCTATGTTACCGATTGGGCTAAAACATGGTATATGGGGTTTTCATAAGTTCCTACCGAGGGGTTTTTGGAATTAGGTGTCCAACCCCAAATTTAAGTGCAGTTTACTATGGGGCAAAAAGAAAAAAAATCAATTTTCACTAAATTCACTCTAAGATTTTGATTAAATGTTATATATTGACACTGTTTATCATAATAAACAAGACGGAAATTTTCATTTTCTCATGAAAATGACTTTGAGGGTACTTTACATGAGGGAAACTTTACAATTTTCATCATTTCTCCGCAACTATTTGAGAAGCGAAATATCTTATCATTACAAAGTTGGAGCACTATTAAAGATAAACATATTTTATTTTAAATATAAACAACTATAAATACTTTTTAATCCATGTCTTTGAAATTAATTTGACTCTTATACTTTTGGTGAACAGATATGCTCCTCTTTTCTCAATGTTCCTATAACAGTGTATATTATTTTATTTATGATCTTTGATGTTGTGGTTCTACAACAATGTATTGACCTATTATTTAGTGTCACAAAACTTAAGCGTTTTTGTTAAATGTCTATTTTAAGATAAAACCAAAATAAAGTCTGTGTGGTGCGCCGTACCAATTATTTTGTGTGCCTTTAACTGCGAGCAGATAACCAATAAGGTATAATATTGTTTTAGACAACCTAGCTAGTCATATGTGTCTCACGTGCTGGATGCGGCCCGACAGTTTGCAAGCCCTGGTCTAGTCTAGACTAATCGAGCGACTAAAATATAAAATAGAACACATTGGTTGTAATGAGAGGTGGCTAGACTAATCGAGCGACTAAAATATAAAATAGAACACATTGGTTGTAATGAGAGGTGGCTAGACTAATCGAGCGACTAAAATATAAAATAGAACACATTGGTTGTAATGAGAGGTGGCTAGACTAATCGAGCGACTAAATATAAAATAGAACACATTGGTTGTAATGAGAGGTGGCAGACTAATCGAGCGACTAAAATATAAAATAGAACACATTGGTTGTAATGAGAGGTGGCCAGACTAATCGAGCGACTAAAATATAAAATAGAACACATTGGTTGTAATGAGAGGTGGCTAGACTAATCGAGCGACTAAAATATAAAATAGAACACATTGGTTGTAATGAGAGGTGGCCAGACTGGCGAGCTAGCGACTAAAATATAAAATAGAACATATTGGTTGTAATGAGAGGTGGCCAGACTAAGCGAGCGATTAGAATATAAAATAAAACACATTGGTAGTAATGAGAGGTGGCCAGACTGGAGCTAGCGCGTTTGTAGATAGAACTGGTTCTATTTTTCAAGCGTGTGCTCGACCCGGTACAGTCTAGTTTACAGGCGCTAGCCAATATTATTATATGTTGGTTCATTGAGTGCTAGAAAAACTTCTCATTTTGATATTTTTATTACTATAGATAGGTTTAGCACACACTCTCTAATAACGGCTTAATTTAATTGGTAATACCATAAACCATACCACACCATATATATATATGCATATGTGAAAGTTATATGTTAAAATACTTCCAATATTATAGTCAAAGTAGGCCTTTACAAATAAGAATCACCATTAGCATGGAGAGAGGATGAGGAAACCACGGCAATAAATCACTTGTCAAAAACCACCCTCAGTTCACTGAGCCAATATTCGAACCTTTGCCTCCTCGTCAACAACTATCGAAAGCTATCTGCTAATCACGCGCTCGCTCACACGCTAGCACGCTTGTCAGTCTGGCCGAACCCTAAGGTGTAACTCTCACAATGGACTGGACTGCAGATGATGTAGAGATCGGGGTTGGAATTCCAGTCGGGTTACTGAGGTGGTTTTTTTCTTGAAAGGTTTTTCACCCTCTTTCCAATAAAATGCTGGTACACTTACTCTAATTCAACCTTACTCATCCCTAGCGCATTATTTTAATTAGTACATGAGCGTACAGCCTGAACGTGCATTAAAATGCGGTGTGTATATGTGTGTGTATATATATATATATATATATATATATATATATATACCGAGTATCACGTTTCATTACTACTCGTTCGGGTAATACATTTATGAACTAATTACTCAAATAGTTTTAAGGATGACTAAGCTTATCTTTATAGGAAGTGTACTGTATTTGCGTGGAGGGAGAGTGGAAAAACATTTTGGAAAATCACCCTCGGTACGTGTGACCGAGATTCTCCCTATCAGTGGCAGTCTAGTCTATTGTGAGAGTGACGCCTTAGACCACGCGGCCACTGAAGCGGGTAGTACACAGTATTACATTGTACCGATGCACGTCGTCACTTTTTAAACAATGTTAAATTATTATTATTATTATTATTATTATTATTATTATTATTTTTATTATTATTATTATTAGCACCGCGTCTTACTACCCATTCGGGTTATACGCACTTACGCTAATGTGTAATGGTAGGTGATTGTGGGATGAAATGGAGGACCTACAGTTTAACGTTGGATCCGGACCACGGTGGAGACCTGTCCTTCCACACATTCACAAGTTGTTATTAATACACGTTTTGTTTTAATCAAATGGAATGTGAGAAAGAAGCCCCAGCTGTTCAATCCCTCAAGACCTAACTCCTCAACTGAGAAGTTGAGGGGGAAAAGTACCACTCTGGAATGAGATTAGCGCAGAAGGAATGGCTTTGGTCGGTATTTAACTCGGTTGGCATCTAGTCTCCATTTAACCATGAGTGTGTGAGAGAGAGAGAGATGAATAGAGGTTGTGCGAAGGGACAATCAGGGTGTAATGAAGCACAGCCATCCATCCCCCCCCCCCCCACACTCCTCAACAAACCCGCTCTCACTTTATGGCTAGACACCGAGACTTTGCCGCTTACTCTCAGACAACAGCTGCAGACTAAATAGGACTATAGCGCTTCTGCAACGGCTGAGGAACATGGCAAATAATGGAGCATTTTCCAAATACGGGATGTTGAGAGCGCGAGAAAAGGTGTTTTTGCAGTTTTTATGGCAAAACTTTTTTTTATCACACTATATAAACATAAAGTTTAATTTTCTTCACATGGTGATATCAACATTGATTTGTTGAATATCTGTCAATGATCATTGCGGCATTAGATGAAAATATTTTAAATAAAGAGAAAAGTTGTCATTAAATTCCAGGACGTCTTGAAATTGTTTAGGTCATCATGTGAAAAAAATTAAACTTTATATTTCTACTGGAGAAATATTTGATTTATTTTTGTATAGAACTTCAAACACAATGATATTTTCTCGCAGACCCTGCATCCCTATCTTTATTGGAGGGAACTCGTGCCGGGATCACGATCAACTTAACGTAACTTAACGTAACTTAACGTAAAGGACCTCCTCGTGTGTTTAAATGGAAGCGATCACGATGCACATTAACTTAACGTTGACTTGCAGTTAACTTAAAGTAAGAGATGTCTTGGGAGGTATTTTACTTTACTCTACGTTACTTGAAGGGTATCACGTGATCTAGCCATGACGTCAACAGGGCTATTTAGTAATTCATTTGTTGGTATTATGACCAATGTTTACTCTTTAGCCTAAGTTTTAGTGATCAGACATTGAAACAAAATAATTAAACTAAAATAGGGAACGAAATTTATCAAAAAAGTTTAATAATATAGATTTATTATATTGATTGAAAACTGTAAACATTCACAGATCATCACTTTACAAATAGTACAAAACCACAGATCATACTCGAGAATGGAGATGTTTGGCTCGAGTTGTTACGTTAAGTTAAGTGAATCGTGATCACACATACGTTAAGTTAACTTTAAGTGAACGTTACGTTAAGTTACGTTAAGTTAGCGTTAAGTTGATCGTGATCCCGGCTGGCATCAATGGTGAAATCCTGAGTTTTAATCTCCATTTCAGTCTAGTTCAGGACGTTAACACCACAAACATGATCACATGAGATTCATTAAATCAATAACTGCAATTCTATTTATTTTCTCATCACACACCGATAACAACTTAGGCCATGGGAAACGATTCAGGAAAAACCTTCACAGTACAACCAACTGGGTTTAAACCCTGACCTCTTCATCTACAACAAACTGGACTACATGAGACTGACGCCTTTGTCGTGTGCACACCTATACGGATCCATCCCTATTGTTTTAATTTAATATTTCTAGCACCGCGTCTTACTACCCATTTAGGTTTCATATGTACTAATTACGCTAATGAATAAGGATAGATGCCAGGCCTCCACCGTGGTTCGGATTCCACGTTAAACTGTAGGTCCTTCATTTCATCTCACAATCACCCTACCATTACACATTAGCGTAAGTGCGTATAACCCGAACGGGTAGTAAGACGCGGTGCTAATAATAATAATAATTATAATAATAATAATAGATGAGAAAGGGTTCATTTACAGGAAGTGTTCTTTCATTTGCGTATAGGTATATTGTAAACACATCTCGGAAAAAACAAACCTCAATACACCGATCGGTATTCGAAACCCAATCTCTATGTCATCGGTTGTACAGTCTACTGCGGTAGTAACACCTTAGACCATGCGGTCACCGAGGTGGGCAATCTAGAATTGATAGTTCAATCTGTAGAGTAGTTCGGGAGTGATAATAATAATTGAAAGAATGAGCCGGGACCCGAACTTGGACGGTTTGGTTTTGAGCGTCAGTGGTCTGACCATCAAGTTATTCGGTCTCGTCGTGTGGACGATATTGTTCACTACTAATTACTTATGAGCGCACTTTACAGTTGATTAGCCGGAAATTAGATACAAGATTACATTCGAGCAAGAAAAATTATCCAAGTGCAGTTTTCTGCATTATTTTTTCGATAACAGGTAGATGGGAATCAGTTTGGTCGTTCTACATTAAAATACTTATTTTTCAATTATTTTTTAGTATCGTAAAACGGTCTAAGGCATTTACGCTCGCAATAGACTAGACTGCCGATGACGGGAGATGGGGGTTTGAATCTCGGTCGGGTGTTCTGAGGGCGATTTTCTCAAAAAAGTTTTCAATTCTCTCTCCACTTAAATTCGGGTAAACTTCCTCTAAATATAACATTTTTAATCCCTAAAACCATTAGTGTAATTAGTAGATAGGCGTATAACCCAAATGGGTAGTAAGACGTGGTGATAAAAATATATATGTATCGTAAAATAGTTTCACTAGTCTCAACTACAATGTTTTTTGAAAGAAGAATACAAAAAACTGCACCAAGTGGTTCAAGATATACCTAAGTCAGGTGTTATTCGTGTCTGGATGGGAATTTAAGTGTTGAATTTATGCAACCATCTTTAACTACTCAGAGCAAAACGGAGTTTCATTGCTTTTCACAACCATTTTATACATTAATTGGAGACAATTAGTTACGTAATCAATTATTTGGTGGTTAAAGGATTGGCGTGGAGTTACAAAGACCTAAGTTTGATTCTCGTGTACAAGTAGATTTGAAACTTTCGAGAGTTCGCTGTACGCCTCTAAGATCCATATTATTAGAATTAGCAGTGTGTGAAAGTAGCATTTTAATTTCTAGGAAAAATTGAAGTGCATCTTGAAACATCAAAGTAAAGCCGAAATCGAAGTTAAGGTTTTAATTATCATAAGCATATAACCCTACTTTTAATCTTTAGATTGACTATTAAGGTATCTAAGTAAAGAAAAAGCTTACAGAAAAAAACCACAAATAACTGTTTATTATTTTATGCTGACAGATCTGAATTTATTTCTGATTACATTATAGACCTAGTTTAGTCACTAGTTGGGGTTAAAATAATATTTTATTTGCTGTTATGAAAGTGATAACATTATTTTTATTAGCACCCCGTCTTACTACCCATTCGGACTATGCGCTCGTGTACAAGTACGCTAATAGGGATTAGGAAAGTTGAATTTTTAGGGGAAGCTTATCCTCATTTGCGTGGAGAGAGAGAGTGGGAAAAACCACCCTCATTATAACCGACTGGGATCGAATTTAGTTTTCAGTTATAATAGGGGATGGGGTTCGATTCCTACCAGGTGTACTGAACTGTGTTTTTTTTTTCAAAATAGTTTCTCACAATTATTCCCGCGAATGCAGTTACATTTCCTCTAAATGCTACCTTCTCTATTCCTACCATAATATTTTAGTTACATTATGACATTGAAGTTAAGGTGTTGTCTTGTTTAACTTGTCGGTGATGGGGAGGCTAGGGTTAGAATCTCAGCCGTGTGAACTGACGGTGGTTTGCCCACCCACCTTCTCGCAAATGTAGGTGCACTTTTTAGATAACTTTAACTTTCTTATTGGTGTGATATTAGAATAATCCTGACATGTAGTTACACTCGAGAAAAAACAAAAAACACGTTTCGGTGGCCACATGATCTAAGGTGCTACTCTAGTAATAGAATAGACCGCCGAAGACAGGAATATTGGGGTTCGATCCCGGTTGAGTATACTGAGGGTGGGATTTCCTAACGGATTTTCCACTCTCCCTTCACGTAAATGTTAGTACACGTCCTCTAAATATAACCTTCCTAATCACTCACATATTTTAGTGTAATTAGTATATAGGCGTACAATCCGAACGGTTGGTAAGACGTGGTGCTAAATAAAAATACTATTGTATGTGATTTGCGAGTGATGTTTTACCAATAAACATCTAATATTGTTGTGATCCTAATCAATGTTAATTTGCGTACAAGGTGGAAGCATTAAAAATAGGAAAGCTTTGGTCCCGCAACTATAGACAATGAAAAAAGGTTCAATAAACATGAGCTACCTCGTAACTACTAGCACAAAGTAAGGATGTGTGAAACACAAGATAGTTGGATCTGCAGAAAACAGCCGCACTCCACGCATCTTATGGCGTTTATAAATATCATGGAGATTAAACCAAAGCTATGAAACACATTTTGAAACTTACCAAGGTTTATTTCCGAACCTTTTAGTCACTTCTCATGTTTATTTTAGAAATAAGCTAACAATTTACGAAAAAAAAAAAAAAAAAAATCGGGGCCATCACATGATATAAACTAGCTTTATTTTTATCGAATGCCAAATCTTTACGTTCGCCAAAATATCAGAAATTGTGCAGTTAATAATCACGACCGAAGAAATTCGTGCAATCTAGTGTGATTTTTTTTTCCGAATAGGACACTAGATTAAATTACTGTATTTTAAAATTATTTTACAAACTTTTGCGTGTATTATTCGTTCATCTGTATAGTAATAATAATAATAATAATAATAATAATAATAATAATAATAATATGTATTAGTTTGTTTATCAATTAATTCAAAACAATTTTTAATGACTATTTAATTTTGCAGGAATATAACAGTTAATTTTATCGTTTTATTCAAACGTCGTAAATTTAAGAATGTTCTATAAATGTATTTTGAGTTTTCTTGAAACTCAAAAAGAGTCATTTTTAATAGTTGTTCAAAATAACCTCCTCTCAACAAATCTTGTCGAGTTTAAGAGGACAACCAATCAAGCTAGAAAGGTTTAACCAATAAATACCGTTTTCTGAGTTGGTGTGGTTGCTCCCAACCAGCTCCCGCCGAGGAGGAGCGCGTGTGAGCGTGAAGCGTGCGTGTTTACTGTCCCGTTCGGACAACGTCCCGCAATCAAGGAGAACCGCACGGCGCGACCATCGGTGCCGGTATGCCTGTGAGGAGAGACGGTGGCTAGAGGGAGGTCTAACCGGCAAGGGGCAGGCGCGTGGCGTCGCGACGAGCATGCGCACCTGCGCGTCTCAACGACCCACTACTCACTCCACTGTCTCGCTTAATATTTGATTTAGAAACGAATCGAATCAAGTTTGTGGGTTCCGCAGTCTACAAGATTGAGCCGGAGGAAAAGGGAGGAATTTTCAGGGGGAGGCTTGTAGCGGGACGGGGAGGAGACAAATACCCACATTGAATAACCACCCACAATACCAAGACGACAAGTTTTGTGAGTTAGAATACGTGAACACAGATTTTGTTGGTGAGGTACATCTCCCTTGAGTAGAATCCATCATAAAGTTGATTAAAAGCAAACTCCAGCTCGCCTGATAAGATTCACCAAACACTACACTCCGGTAGTTTTAAATACATCAATTATTCGTTTTCTGGCGCGCAGGTGGAATAATATAAAACTACGTTTAAAATAAAACATGCACAAGTAAAAAAAAAAAAAAAAAAGAGGATCAATAGTATATTATTGGCCACTGTGGAGTATTCGAGTGCAGGCACTGGTGTACGAGGAAAAGCTGGTCTTTTACTTTTATTATTTCACTAGGACTTTTTTTGTTTGTTTACTTGTTACTTGCAGGTGACCTGGTGGTCTAGGGTAAGGTGTCAGACTTCTGTGCTGGCGGCCGGGGTTCAATCCTCGGTCCCGGCACAGATTTATCTGAATGCAGAACCCTTCCTTCACCTCTGACAAGACATCTTGTGAATGTGGGGAATGCCAGGCCTCCACCGTGGTTCGGATTCCACGTTAAACTGTAGGTTCTTCATTTCATCTCACAATCACCCTACCCATTACACATTAGCGTAAGTGCGTATAACCCGAACGGGTAGTAAGACGCGGTGCTAATAATAATAGTAATAGTAATAATAATAATAATAATAATAATAATAATAATAATAATAATAATAATTGTTACTTGCAGACCAATTTAAAGAGACTTAGCTGGCTGTGCCGCTTCCAGGGTACATCTTGTCATATCCCATTTTTTCCATTAGTGATCCATCGGGCTAGGTGAGGTTATATTACCTAGTGTAAGTCGATTTTAGCAACAGATTGAGAGGGAGGGTATTTCTGTTACCAGTTCACTGAGCACTAACCAAGCCGGGAAAAAAAACACATTATTCTCCCCTCCACCAGCATTCCGCATTCTTCGCGCTCAACTGCTACAGATTCATTCTGGCTGGACAGATTGTTTGGTTTTGTACCACTACTCACCGTCCATCCGGTCAGTTTTTACACTTGTGTGGTTGGAATGAGGAAGGTATAATTCCAAGAAAATGTACCAGCGTGTTCAAGATATTAACTAACAGACCTAATGGGAAAACAGAATTTGAAAGACCTAGACACAGAGAGGAGGACAACATTATAATGGACCTGAAAGAGATGGGTTTTAATGAGGTGGACTGGATAGAACTAGCTCCGGATAGGGAGAGGTGATGTATTTTAGTAAGTGCGGCAATGAACTTTCAAGTTCCTAATAACATAGAGTAAGTAAGTACCCGCGTTTACGGAGTAGTAGAGTATAAAATAACTGACGGGGAACCGCCATTGGTACAGGGATTCGAACCACAATTTCTCCGTCAACCATTAATCCAATCTATCGTAAGAGTGACTACTTACACCATGCTACCAACTAATGGTATAGAGATGAGAGAGATAAAGTTTACAGGAAATGTCCCACATTTGTGCGGTGGGAAAGTGGAAAATAATTCATTAAATAACTCCTCAACACACCCAGCCGGCTTTCGAGCCCAGACCTCACCATATCCAGCAAACCAGACAGGTAAGACTACGCCTTAGTCTGTTTGTCCACTGGTGAAATTTTCTCTTTATTAAACTTCTGAAGATTCCATTAATGTTTTTTTGGTAATTTAGGTTGGTAGTTTCCTTTTAAAATACGTTCGGACCAAAGCAGACGGACGTGATATGATAATATATTGTCCGTAGCGATCTGTTGTCTGAATACCATTTTTGATTTGGGTTGATTAGAACTATGTTTTTTGTTCTCTCTTCTGTACCTCCCTTACCCCCCCCTCCTCCCCCCGAGCCTATATAAAATGGGCACGACAGCCACCTTTTCTGCATAAAGTGTGTGCTCCTGATTAAGTCATTGCCCTGCTACAACATCTTTGGGTGGGTCTCAGTTTCTTTGACGTCTTCATAAGGCTTTTAGAGAAGATTACTTAAGCTTTCAGAAAGTCTGAAGGTATAACTTGCCGGGATAAGCTCGCTATATATAGCACAGTACTGGTACATCGTCATGCAAGAGTGAGGCATGACAAATCACTCCGTTGCTTTCAGTTTTATTATACATACAACAACATGTCGAGGAATTTGGCAATCTAAAAACAGAAAACCGTCTTTTCGGATGGTTTTTATTTGTGTAAATAAAACTAACGTATAATCACAGTATTAGATTTCCAAAATTGTTCAAATTAAGACTTGTAAATATTTTGGCATATATTTATTTATTTATTTAGCACCGCGTCTTACCTCCCATTCGGGTTATACGCTTAAGTGTTAATTACGTTAATAGGTTAGGAATTGGGAAGGTTTAACTGAGAGAATTTTTAAATAAATAATTTACGTGTTGATACTAGCACATTCATAATTTACTATAATTTTGTGATGACTAAAATGGCCACTATTTACCAATGTTTTAAATACAGTTAAAAAGTTTAATTCATGTTCCAAATTGTTGTTTTTAGTAAGGGGCAGTCACGATAGAGTTACACCAACATGAATGTGTAAAATATTATTTTCGGTTACTTTTTAACTATCAAACACCAGGAACTTGTCATTTATTTGGAAGCTTGTACAACTTTACCTTTCGGAATGGTAGTGAGGCACAAATTTTAAAAAAAAAAGTAAATTATTGTATCATGGTAATTGGTGTGTTCCTAGATTAGTACAAATCCAGTCAAAATTTGTGAAACACACACATACAGTGGAATAGATATACATGTGCAACACGGTAGCCCTTTATATCAAGGGATAGGGACCGTGACCTGGCGATCTAGGGTATGGTGTTAGACTTCTGTGTTGGGAGTTCAGGGTTCAATCCTCGGTCCCGGCAACAGATTTATCTGATTACCAAACCCTTCCTACACCTCTGACAAGACGTGTATTAATCTCAACTTGTGAATGTGAGGAATGCCAGGCCTTCACCATGGTTCGGATTCCATGTTAAACTGTGGGTCCCCCATTTCATCTCACAATCACCCTACCATACACAACTAGGGAAAGTGCGTATAACCCGAACGGGTAGTAAGCCGCGGGGCTAATAATAATAAAGTGATAGGAATGAAAATAAACACTATAGAATATATTTTGCAATCACATCAACAAGAATGGTGACTCACTCAATAGCTCTCCTCATAAAACAACAAAATCAAAACACGCAAACGAAACGCTTTCAACATCGGGAACCACAATATTACGTATTTGTGTTTCTATTAATTGATGGTATTTTTAACCTCTATGGCGTAAGCTCACAATCGAGCCATAGCTACCGAGCGGCCAACATCATTTGGCAATGATGCCAACATGTGGGGTTATAGGGTGTCATGTGTCAGCGCAACAAACCCTGCCACCGTTAACTTCAGTTTTGAAGATCAGAAATGCTATTTTTTCATTCAAGTGGTTCTTCGTTTATCCTCACGAGGTTGAGGTGACACTATTCCAGACCCACTGTTTCACAGATAATCTGGGAATGACGGGGATCGAACTAGGAACCTCTGGATCTGTAGCCAGAAAACCTGACCACTATACCAGAGAGGCGGCCATCACACTTATATATTTCTTCTTATTCAATACTCTTAAAAACTAGCGATATTATTGAGGCGAGTGAAATTTCCAAAGATGACTAAAGGCTATAGATTGTTCAACAGTGTGACTTGTCTGAAATGTCACTCTACCATTGAAATACTTCATCACTTTCAAAATGCTAAATACAGGAATTAGAATGGGAAATTTCCTAGGATCCATTTCTCTCTGGCCCGGTCTCTCTTTCAACCCTACTAAATTTCCACAGACTCCAAAGGTTTGCTCACATACACACACACATCATACATCATCGCTTCATCTTATACGAGCGCAGGTCCCAAGACAGTCTTTAAGACTTTGACCACTTTGAGCGTCTTTGATGGAGATGTCAACTCAACTTCAAAGGTTTTCCTTCACTTTGCGCCTTTCCCTCCCTTCTCTGTGAACCCCACTAGTGAAAGCAACACTTTGCATCGCCTCGCCTGCAAAGTAGAACACAACTAGGCTCTTCTACTTGATGCAAGAAGAGAGGAAGATCTACGGGTCGCTTAGTTCCAAAGGAACTAGTCATATCTTAGCTAGACCCCCCCCCCTCCCAAAAGATTATACATCTCACACGAGAAAATACTCTCCTTCACAAGTTTCAGTGGAAATTCACATTAGTGAGCTATTGCGGTCTCTGTTGATCTTCCGAAACAAGACTGAAAATAATACTGAACCGATAAAACAGCTGTTTTACCAACATTTACAATCACAAATAACTATAGATTAGGATAACAGACCAAGTTCTTTAATAGCATAAAATAAAATTAGATAATCCTTAAAAATTAAATCAATATTAACATTTTGCAGCACGTTTTACTACCCATTAAACGTACTGCCATTAATCACACTTATGGAGTAGTGATGGGAAATGCAGTATTTAAAGGAGGTGTACACTAATTTGCGCAAAGAGATAGTGATAATCCAATAATGACCCACAACCCTTAGTATACCCAGTTGGGATTCGCACTACAACCTCCCCGTCACCAGCCAAGAGGACCAGTCGAGACTGATGCCTTATTCTATGGGCTCAGCGCTGTGGGTTTTATTTTGTTGGGCTCTAGAGCAAACCCAGTTGGTAGTAATTCCATACTCGTGATTTAAGTCGAGTGTGATGAACAGGTGGGTTTGCAGAGTCTGAGACCTGCTAGTCTTAGTAGATTCTAGGGCACTACAACAGTGTTCACAGACATATCAGCCCAATCTGTTGAGTTACTTTCTAATTTCAGCATCCTGGATTCAATTCCCGATGAAGGAGGAAAATGTATCACCGTGTAGCCGAAATTTCTTAGGCTTGTATCGTTACATGTATCAAATGATTGATCGTGTTTTATAACAATTTTGGGTATTTAACGTGCACTTTATTAAGATAAATATTGTGCCTCACACCACTTACAAACTAGCTTCGTTTCAACACCAAGTCCTTCAAACGTTTTTTAATCATTACAGAAAGCGAAGTTTCCAATTTCACAGATAATAGATGACCCTGCATGTCATACAAACTTATCACTGGACTCTTAGTTTAATAGTCAAATGCACTTTCAAAATGAGCTAGAGTGTCGAACATATAATAAGTACAACTAAGCTTGAATATTGGATTTAGGCCTGTGTACATAAGATGAGACCAGTGCTATTATGGTTTTGTAGAATTAGAGAGAAACTTAGGTTCCACCGTTATCACATCTTCCTGAGCTCTTCAGTGGTTTCATATCAACTCAACGTGCCTCGCACTGAGAAACGTTCGATAACAATGATTTAATTTCCCATATTCTATTAGCTATACTTAACCGGTCAATAAAATGGTTCTGACCAGTGTGGTCTAACCTTTCATAAATGCAGCAAACAAAGCGAAATAAATGATATGGAATGGCGCATATCACAGACGTTCTCGATCGTGTTTCTAAATTATAGTTTGAACTCGTAATATATAGGCCTACGTGAAAAGAAATAATATACATGTTTTAGAAACACAGTGGGGAAATAAACATCACATTTCATCAAAGAGAGGCACAATAAATAATAGGGGATGTTATAGAAAGATGTTATTTATTCTGTGCAATTTGAATTCCCAAAGCTCTATAACTTGGGGAGTATTGATTTTATAAAATATTATATCAAATAAATGTTGTTTATTTTTAATGGTCCTACAACTTTGAAATAATGTTATCTCTTATCTCAAAAATATGCGGAGATATGTTAAAAACTGGTAATTTACGCTAATGTGAAGTACCCTCAAAGTCATTTCCATTGGAAAATGAGAGTTTTCATTTTGTTTGTTCCTAAATACAGAATGAAATCAAATGAGTGACGAATGACGAATGACGGGGTTTGGAGGGGGGGGGGGGGCTCTGGCCCACTCCCTGCTTAGCCTTGTTCGACACATGCTTAACTGGCAGTTTTGCTAAAGTATGAGTTTTTAAAAGAAATTAAGGGGAGCGAGGCTAAGTTTGAGAAATTGATCCCTAAGTCATATGACGTAAAAACGAGAATGTGATAGATAACTGTGCGAGGTTCCCCGTCAAAATGAGATCATTTTCCTTTAAGTGAAATTTTTGGGCTGTGTCTAATTTACCCTTTGACATGTTTTTTGAGAATGATTTTCTCTTTGATTCTAGATCGCTGCCAAACGTGCTTGGTGGGAAGCTTTCACTTGAGTTTAGGCCTAAAGCTATAATCCCTTTGCAAATACACACTGGCACATCGACCTGTAGCTATGTTAGTGTTAGTGAGGTGGAAATTAATACCGTAACGTGTCGTATTAATCCATTTCCAGAGGTTATCACTCATAAGTGGGGTGGGTGCAACTTATTGCCTACAACATAATAATTGAAAAGGTGATTTCCCGTTTAGGTCTGGACCTTATTCTTGTGCCTCCCCCTCCGCCTTAAATTTGAAAGTGTTTCGTAAAGTAATACAGGATTTGGACCGTCTAGGAGTGGGGGGGGGGAGTGTTCTGCCATTATTATGCCCTATGCGAATTTCACTTTTATTTTTAAATAAAAATGGCGAATTTTTGTTTCAATCTTAATGTCATGGTTCATAACGTTACCCGATAAATATCGCGAGGAGGAGACCATGTATCGTTTCTCTTTTATTTTCGGCTGGCCCCTTGCCTACTGCCTGTAGCGCTATCAGCTGAGCGCGCTGGACAGGTCTCCCCCCCCCCCCTCCTCCACTCCCCAATACACACTGCCCCGGGCCGGGCCCTCTCACTCACACAGACACTACAAACACTACAAAACTCAGCGAAATATAAACTACAGACTTCTACCGTATCTTGGAGTTGAATAGTAAACCGTAATTACATATTTTATTTAATTGTCTGTATTCATTTTTTCCACTCCTTAGAAGCATCTACGGGGTTGAAAATATTCTATATTTTTTCGAAGGCATTATTAGAACAAACTTAACGGATTATTACCTCTCAAACGCTTAAAAAGAGTCTACTGTATAAAGCAAAATTGTTGATTAGGGTAATTACCCCGATTTCACCCTCTTAATCACAAAACATCGGAATGAAATATTTTTTATTTTCCTAATTAGCGTATAAGGAACACCTGTTCCAAATTTCAGCCCTCTAGCTTCGTGGGAAGTGTGAGAATTAGTGATGAATGAGTGAGTGATTTCAGTCAGTCAGTCAGTCAGTCAGGGATTTCGCTTTTAAATAGAGAGAGATTATAGGAAGTTAAATATGAAAGTTCTGTTTGACCCCTACCCAATGCCCAGCATTGAGTCGGCCTTCCAACATCAAGGGTGGGCCAAATACTTTAGCCTGATTGACTTAAACGCAAGTTCACTACAATGTGCTCTTACGGAACGCTCAAAGAAATACACTACTTTCGTGACTCCTTAGTGGTATACAAATAAAATTGTGTTCCTTTAGGGTTAAATGTGGTGATCAAGCGCTCGGACGAGTATTAGATCACATTTGGCAGATTTAAAATTTAAATTTACCTTCAACTACATATATGAGATCTGCATAATATATGATTCCTTTGATGAGCATCTCAAGCATATAAAAATAGTTTTATTACGTCTTAGGTTTGCTGGTTAGCCACTAGCATAGATAAAGTTGCGTGGGCTAGGAGATCGTTTAATATTTAGGATACATAATTTCTGCAATAAATTTGATCCTAAATCCGGACTAATCTCAATCTATTATAGACTTCCAGATTCCTAGGAATATTATGGGAGCTATGGGATGTATTGTAATGTGTGATAAGTATATTCATGATTATTCCAAAATTTACCCTGCAACTCTCTTATAAAAGAAAGAAGGGGTATTTACTTGGGGGTTCGAGCAGACAAATAGTTTTGTGGAACATAAGCGGCCATCTGCACTTCGTATGACAGATTTCTCTCTCTTCTCTCTTTTCTTTTACATATTATGCGTCTTCAGAGGCGATGGGGGCCGTTTTATCATAGAGAGCTCCAGAGGGGGTTCGTCCTGTATCCTTTGATAGCAGGACACTCTCAATCGGAGACGAAATATTGCGCGTACGAAAAAAAATGGCCTAGGCTGTGTTTTGGGAATAAAAACATTTTCCAATTATTTAAATCAGGGGCAGGGCAGGAAAATGTTGTTGCTTATTCTCTGTCTAGAATATCTGAAGATGTAGATCCTATTTGTTCAGTTAGTTGCATTACTCCTGTATGCGTTATCCACACGATTCTGGAAGCCTTTATATCCATTAAAATCACCAAGGGGAGACATCTTTTGCTTGATAACCCTGTCTGAATCTTCGTAAAGGGGTAAAAGTAGGAATTTATCTTTTTTTTTTTTTAGTTTTTGTCCCTCCCGGGCAATAAAAAAGAAAATCTATGTCCCGAAAATATTAGGCCAATGTTGTTGAAATGTTTTCATACTTTGTTTTTGAAGGACAGTTGGGAATTTTGGAAACTATTAATAAAATCTCTACGTAACTTTACTGGCAAGTTGATTTAGGTGCGTACGGAAATGGATTGGTATTAATTTGTAAGTCTTGCCAAATCCCCTAGCCCTCACCGATGTACCAAGGTTGGGTTACATGTATCCGACGTTGCCAAACGGCCATGGGACGAGTTTTTTTTTTAGATTATGTAGGACACTTGCTGTAGGAGGGGGATTCTCCACACAAGATGATTAGTATTAAAAAATATTCCAATATCTTAACTTAGTCGGTAGAGCATCCATTGTTGTACTGGGAGTTAAATCTCTTAGAGAGTTGTAAGTTGTGTGCTCATGTAATCTGACAATTCTGAAATATCGCAATTCTACTAAAAAACAAACATCTATATTTTCTAAATGTGCAAGGAAGCGCGTTATTAACAGCTATATATATAGAAGAAACAACAACTTATTAAAAATAACTGTCAATATTTTTGACATGCAAGAGGGAAAAGAAATATCTTCGACTTTTAAAAAGAAATCCTGGAAATGATTGACCTCCTAGATGTGATATCATATTTCCGCGTTCCTTGGCTCATCTAGATATTCGCGGACCAATATAAGGCTGACGACCCGGTGTAAGCAATAATCCCTCCCTACCTCATTGATCAGCTCGCCAACACCAAACAAGGTACATATATTAGAAGGTCATGCCACGTCAGCCATTTTGGTTTGATACTCGTATATTCTAAAATTGTTATTATTACACCGAGTCTTACTACCCGTTGGATTATACGCACTTACGCTAATGTGTAATGGTAGGGTGATTGTGAGATGAAATGGAGGACCTACAGTTTAACGTGGAATCCGAACCACGGTGGAGGCCTGGTATTCCACACATTCACAAGTTGTGATTAATACACGTCTTATCAGAGCTGAAGGAAGGGTTTGGCAAGCAGATAAATCTCTGCTAGTACCGAGGATTGAACCTCAGACTTCCAGCACAGAAGTCCGACACCTTACCCCCAGACCGCCAGGTCACCTATATTCTAAAAGAGTTTCATAAATGAATAAAACGCATTTTTGAATATATATTTTTTTCTACATAACCTGTGATTCTGTCGAGCCCTTGTTTTGTTTTGTTTGGTTTGGTTTTGTTTTGAGCGCCGCATCTTACCACCCATTCGTTAACTCCTTATTAACTTACGATCACTTAACAAGGTATTTGTATAAAAAGATTATTTTAAGAACACCATTATGGTTTTATATAACTTAAAATTATTATTAAACTATACTAACATTTTTCTATGAAAATCCATAATATGTGAATGTATAAGGTATAATTTAGAAGAAATGTACCCACATTTACGTGCATATATAAAGTGGTACCTAAACCATGCAGGAAAATACATCTTCAGTTAATTCTGCCAGAATTAGAACCCCGACCTCGACACCACAGGTAAGCTAGACTAGACATGTCTGACACTTAGTCTTCGTTCCCACCTATGCGGTATGTAAAATAAAAAGGCGTGAACTAACCTTAATATAGATAGACCTTGGCAGCATGTAAGTAATGTTGCGCTCCCTAGGATTAACTCTTCTTTGCATGGCTCTCATCACAGTTAAGTTATCAAGTCAAGACGCAAACTTCTCTACCGTTAGAGAACATCAAATATACTTGACGAGTCACGTGGTTTGAGTTAGGCAAGTGCACATAAGACCAGTCCGCACAGGAAAGCTACAAGTACACTGTGTTTACCATTTCCCTCAAGTTATTTATGTTCTGCCAACTATATCATACTCTCATAATACATATTCAAACATACCTTACCTATTAATCCTTTTAAAAACATAAATATGCATCAACTTTCTAAACAATTTACTAGTTGTGTCCAGGTTAGTTATTTAAGGTAAATGTGTTAGCTTTCCAGCGGAAACAAGACACAGCTATGTTATTTATTATATATATTATTTATAATAATGCCACTAGACATTTTGTTACATTGTTGTAGCGAAATCTCAGTGCGTACAATAGGCCTACATGAAACAATTAATAGTTATATTCCCCACGTCACATCTTTATGTTGGTGGGATTTCATTGATAGAAGGGGAAGTACCATAGATACTTAGGAAACTCTCATGGACTGATTTTTTTTAGGGGGGAGTATTTTTATCAATATTTTTAATATACTTGGATTTTACCATAAATAAACGACTGTCCCGACTCTCTCCTACCGGCCTTTTATACTTTTTCGTATATCGAGCGCGCGGGTATTGAGGAGAGCCGGACCGTTGGGGATCTTTATTAGGTCTTTTAATACAGAGGGTTTACATGGTAAGTTATACAATGATTAAAAGTACAATATATATAATTTTATAAAAATAGATGTGGTGATCTTAACCTTAGGCAGATGAGTAGGGGTTTCTTCCTTACTAAGTTATTATTATTATTATTAATAGCACCGCGTCTTACTACCGTTCGGGTTTAGTTACGCATGTAAGGGGGACTTAATGTGTAAGTGGAAGGGTGGATGATTCGAATTAAATGTTGCAGGGGAAACTACAGTTTTGGAATCAGAAAATCTGTGCGGGACCTGGATTCCCCTGCCAGATGCTTCAGAGTCGACAACGTTACCTGGAAATCAGGTATTAAATTTGTCGTATCGAGATTAAACCCCTCCTTCCCGACGAGTCCGCTTAACGCCCTACCCCGGTCAACCTTACTAAGTTGATTATCGTATATGACCTTCTATGCGATAAGCTTTACTGTAATCTCTACTACTCATAATGTTGTTAATATATATATATATATTACAGCATGCCAAAAGCCACTTTTTGAGATCGAAATCACAAAATATATTTTAATGGATTTTTTTTAAAATATTAGTCTACCTACACAAGATAAATAAAAGTTCATCCGAATATGATTATAAAAAATTACTGTTTATCCGAAACATCTTTTTGATTAAAAAAATCTGTATTAATATTAATTTAAAATCTCCGATTAAAATAAAATCCTGCAAAATGCATAACAGAAGAGCTACATTTACAGTTGTGCGTATAACCCAAACGGGTAGTAAGACGCGGTGCTAATAATAATAAATAATAATAATAAATAATAATATAATAATAATAATAATACAGTCACAGTTACAGTTAAAAGGTCATAAACGCTATCATCAAATCTCAAACAAAAGAGTTTATATTTTTAACACGTTGTAGGCCTAATTCCAATTTAAGTCCAACTTAGACATAAATATTGCATTATTTCAGAATAATTCATAAACCAATGGATTTTAATAAAACCTTCTGCAACGTAATCTTCACATGATATATTTCAAAGTTTACCCATTTAGGAGGTTGCTTAGGTTATCGAGAAACTTCCGTGCATACGGTCAGCTCTAACGCAATAATTAATCAGCTATTCGTTATTTAAAAATATAGTTCACGCCAAAGCGAAGTCATAGGATTTCAACACGGCGCGTTTTTTTACTAAACCTATATTTTGAGTTTTATTAATAGAAAAATGTGATTATGTGAAATTAGTTAAGTTTCAACGTCTTTTTAAACTTATTTGTTGAGCTATAAGAATAAGCTTGATGACTTAACCTTCCTCTAAATAATACAGTGATTTTTTGATAGACTTACAACATAACATTTTAAGATATTTGAGAATTGTTTTTGTAATTTAGGAGAGCTAAAGCTGTTATTTTTCTACTGGAAAGTGTCGGCACCAAGCCATTGACTTGTTCAGAGGAGAGCAAAGAATAAATAATATGAGCATATCTATACTTATAAAATAACATGTCCTGACTGACTGATGATTGATTCATCATCGCCGAGCGCAAACTATCAAGGCTACAAGCATGAAATTCGGACTGTATATTCATTTTGTTATGTAGGCACCCACTAAGAAAATTTTAGAAAATTCCACCCCAAAGGGGTCAAAATAGGGGATGATAATATGTATGATAATATGTATGAAAGCTCGTCATTTTGAAAGTTACATAAACAAAATTTTGTATTTCGGTTATTGACGTAAAACAAATAAATAGTGTTTCAGGAATTTTGGAATTTTATTTAATAAGGGATGAAAAAGGGGGTGAAAGTTTGTATCAGACTTTGCATTATTTTTGATCTGAGGTCAAGTTATGGTCATCAACGTAACGTAATATTTTAAATTAATCTGTAAATACATATGTATATTTTCGTATTTGTATAAATTAACTTCCACGCGAGCAAAGCTGCGGGCAACAGCTATCTAGTATTGTATATTATAGCTTCGAAGATAATTTTCATAAATAAATTTTGAGTAAACTACCCTTAAATATATTATTCCCATGAAAACAAAAAAATTATCTTGTTAATAACAATAATCACTCTTTATATATAAATTTTACACCAAAGTATTCAAATATATTTAAGAAAATTCAAATTTTCAAAAATATTTTTAAAACTACTTAACATTATTTTTTATTTGAAAAAAATAAAAACTTATTCTTATTTGTAATTAAAAACTTTTCCCATTTTGAATTCAATCTTGAAGGTTAATTTCTAAAAATATTAATTTTCTATAATTTGTCGTAAATAAACTACCATTGAATTAATTTTTTGGATAAATAAAGACACATTATTATTTATAGTGTAAAATGGTCATCTGATAACAATTTTGAACCGAATCGTTAAAGCTATTATTGAAAAAATCAAATTTCACAAAAAAAATTCATTAGTGAACTACTATTGAATGATTTAAAAATAGATATAATATATAGTTATTTATAATACAAGAAACTTAACAAACACCTTATTTGAGCCAAAATGTTAGGCTATTTTTTTTAACTATTAAAATTGAAAAAACAGTCATCAGTAATTTACCCATAACTGAATTTCCCCAAAAATAAGTAAACCGCTTTATTTTTTGTGTATATGTCAAACGCTGCCCATTTATACATTTTAAACAAAATCGATACAGCAATTCTAAAATAATTCGAATTTTCCAAAATCACTCATCAGTAAACAATACTTTATCGTATTTTTGCCCAAAACCAAGTATGCAGAATTATTTGTGATGTCAAACACCCGCAAAATACCAATTTGGAAACAAATGGTTATAACCAATTGTAAAATATTTCAAGGTTTTAAAAAACCAGTCATCAATAAACCCATAAATGAATTTTTACCCAAAAACAATAATACATTGTTATTTCTCATATACAATTTCAAATATAGTCTACATTTTGAACAAATCGTTACAGCTATTTTTGAAATATTTGGAATTTTCTAAAGTTTCCCATCACTAAACTAACACTTCAGTCATTTTTTGCTCAAAAACCAATTAATACAATTGTCATGTCAAACAAATCCTAGATATGCATTTTAAACAAAATCATTACAACCATTCTCAAAATATTTGGAACTAAAAAAAATCACTCATCAGTAAACTACAATTTGAAGGATAGGGTCAAAATCAAAAAAATCCCGAGATTAGCCCTATTAAATCTATATATTGGGTTTGGAACAACATCCATTTAACCGTCTAGGATCTGTGGATAGTGGCAATCAGACTGACTGGGTCAGGCAGAATAGTAAAATCCGCTTTTTTGGGTTCGTGTTCATAAAAAACGTAAAGATTCGTTATAATCTCAAGACTTTTTTCCACGATCAGAATAATTTCTCTTGATAAGAGAAAGTAATAATTAAAGTAATTAAATTACGAATTAATTCATGTATAGTTTTTGAGGTCGTTCACTGCGATTTTGATATTGTAATTCAAGGTGTCTGATCCAAAGTGGCTGACATAAAGATTGAAATTGTATTGAAAGTAGTAAAAATTATTATGTTATTTTGTTTTAAGAATAGTTATTTTGCAATTGAGGTTAAAATAAAATAGTTAAATTTTTGGTGAACCCTGATGCTTACATAATATAAAAGTAAAGACTTTAATTTTGTCACAATACATAATAATTATGGCCTATATATAACTATAAATAAATTAGTTTTTTGTTTTATTTAGCACCTGTCTTACTATAAGCTAATTAAGCTAACGGTTTTAGGATAATGAAGGTTATATTTAGATGAAGTGTACCCGCGTTTGCATGGAAGGAGAGTGGAAGTCCATTTTGGAAAAAAACCTCAGTACACCCGACTGAGATTAGAACCTCGATCTTCCCGTCATAGACAGTCTAGTCTACTGTGAGAGTAGCTCCTTAGACCATTCAGCCCCTAAGGGGGTGTTATTGTTATTGAACTATCATTAATTAATCTCGTCATTTTATTCGACTTCAATATTTTCATCCTCAAACTTGTTAAGGCAGATATCACTACTACAATTTGTGCAACTAGTTGAACATACAAACCTGCTTTTATAAATCCACGAGCAGTTCTACAACCAAAAGCATTTCTAATAAATGTTTTATAGCTGATGGCGGATTCATACTGTTGGGTTTTAAGTAATCTTGACCTTCCCAATCACACTATTCCGGTGTCAAATTATTGGCCAGCCACACCTGATCCTGAAAATACACCCTCTATATGTGTTCCGTGGCTGCATCTATCGTAGGAGGTAGCGTGGCTAATTTTATTAAGTTGTTTTTCGGCTGCAAAGCTACGTTTGATTACGGCAGAGTATTTAGGCCACATTAAAGGGGAACCAAGCACCCGAGGTATGACTGCCTTTTCAAGTTCCTTCAACCTTTGTGCTGTGCTCGTATACAAATTAGAGCTTCATATTTTCTTAATAATATTAAATTCAAACTATAAAAACAATTAAAAATTACGTATAAAAGTAGATTTTGTCTTTTGTACGTGTTATACACACAAATATTTCGAATAAAACATACTAGAAAGAAAACAAAGATATGTTTTTAAAGTAGAGACTTAAAGCTAAAAGAAATTAGTAATGAAAAAAAAAAAAAAATTCAATTGCCAAGTGTTCAAAAATTGATAAATTCCGCGCGTTTGATCATTTTCAGCTAGAATTTTTTTAACTGTTATTTATATAAGATAATATTTACATCATCAAAAGATACACATCTTAAGCTTTTCGTCCGAACTAAAAATGTTGTTAAATCAATTACAAAATAAGATAGCGCTATTTGAAGTTCGACTACCAAGAACTAAAAACAAATTTGTTAAAAAAAAATTGTCAAATTTAAGGGGCTACATTTATAAAGTAAGTTTTTGTAATTTATTTATCCTCACACATTTTATAGATTGATATTTTGAGAGTAAAATCTAATAATATGAATGTGATTAAATACATATTGTTCAAATATTTAAAAATAATTTCTAAAATTAATATAAAGTAAGTTTAGCTATCAAAAATTACTAAAATTTTATATTGTAAAGATTAATAAATGACTTGGTTAGCTCGAAATATACAGTTTTAAGTGGGTGACCTGTTGGTCTAGGGGTAAGGTGTCAAGACTTCTGTGCTGGCGGCCGGGGTTCAACCCTCGGTCCCGGCATAGATTTATCTGATTTCCAAACCCTTCCTTCACCTCTGACAAGACTTCTTGTGAATGTGGGGAATGCCAGGCCTCCACCGTGGTTCGGATTCCACGTTAAACTGTAGGTCATTCATTTCATCTCACAATCACCCTACCATTACACATTAGCGTAATTGCGTATAACCCGAACGGGTAGTAAGACGCGGTGCTAATAATAATAATAATAATAATAATAATAATAATAATAATAATAATAATAATAATAATAGTTTTAAGTGTATTTGAATTTTTAAATTTTGTCTATTAAATCTTATGATATTGTAACATTCCCGTAACGGGCCCCTCGTTGGACGACAATTGTAACATCCTTCGTGGCTTGCCCCTATTTGGGACGACAATTGTAACGTTATATATCTGTCCCCAGGTTTAGGCGCCCATTTGTAACACCCCACTGTGTGCTGCCAATTTGTAACGCTCTCGTAATGTCACTTAACATTTCTTAGCTGATTCCACATTGTGCGCCATTTGTAACACTCTCGCGTTGGGAGCCATTTGTTACTCCCTTGTAACGAACCCCTTTGTTTAAACGCCAATTGTAACGTCACTAATTAGCTGGTTTCACGTTGTGTGCCATTTGTAACACTCTCGCGTTGGGAGCCATTTGTTACTCCATTGTAACGAACCCCTTTGTTTAAACGCCAATTGTAACGTCACTAATTAGCTGGTTTCACGTTGTGCGCCATTTGCTATCTTACGTAATAGTTATTATTATTATTCCCTGACATTGGGCTTAACGTTTTGTGATAGAAATAAAGAATGTCAGATAAAGTTGATTTTAGTTTATTCAATGATAGTTATTGATACTGTGATAGAAAAATGACCGTGTTGCACGAGAGCCGAGCACACGTCCGTCCGTGACAATGACTGACACCAAAGAGGCTTTGAAATTGCACCACTCGTGAGATATATCTCAGTTCAATAGAACTTACTAGAATGTTTAGTCCGCGAAAACGTATAGAAAGATACAGAATGGCTGAGAACCGGATACTGCCTCATATTGAACACCTACATTATTCTTGGTTGTTCGAGAGCAGGAAGTCAATTTTAAAAAGATTTTTACATTGCAATTTTGACTCAACTTTACGTCACACACTGAAGTCAGTTACAGTAGCTGATGCCTCCTAACTTCAGGGCGTGAACTTATAAACAAGAAATAACTAGTAATTTCCTAGTTAGAATCTGGTAACTTTCATATCTGAATAATTTAGAAGAGGACGTGCTTTAAGCGCCAAGTAATAAAATATAAAATTCAAATAAAAAAAAAAAAAATATATATATATATATATATATATATAATTTAGAAGAGAATATTGTCAATGCTTTCAAATATTCTTTAGGGTCAAATCAGGGACATTACAACTTCTACGGGTATGCATCAGTTCTGAATTAATCACCTAACGTTGTTGGTTGTTATAGTATTAATAATAATTTTATTTGAATATTCGTTTGTTTAACAGGTCACCGACTTGGTAAACACTTATAGTTTAATTTACTGTTCCATCACAAGTTTCTTCAGCTTGACCCTACCCAAGACCATAGATTATATCCTCTCTCCAGGATAGCGCTCGGTAATTTTATTCTGTGCGTTTAGGCTACTGATGTTAACTGTGGAAAACATCAAAACGCGTAGCACTAGAAGATTAATGTTCCGGAATTTTGGCCAAACCCATTTGAATTCATTTATTGGTGCCAGAAGGAAGGCTGAAACTGTTTAAAATAATAGGAGTAGGGAAAATAATTTACTACCCACTATTGTTCTGTGCTTCTCTTCTCTATTGCTGGAGCATGGAGGTGATAGAAAGCCACGGAGTGCTGAAAATTTAATAACCATATCCGTAAGTTAAATCTCACCCCAAAGTTAGAATCTGGTAGCTTTCATATCTGAATAATTAAGAAGAAAACATGTTTTAAGAGCCAAGTAATAAAATAAAAAATTCAAATAAAAATAAAAAATATATATAATTGAGAGGAGAATATTGTCAATGCTAGGGTCAAATCAGGGACATTACAATATAAAGTTTTTGGGTTGCATTCACGCACTTTTAAATCACTTGAGCTGTTTGCCAGGGAGCTTCAATTTGATGTGCATTTTGAAAATTTCTACCTAGTCACTTTATTCATTGTAATAAACCAAAAATACTTTTCCTATGTAAAATTACCTGCTCTTTTACATAGCTTAATAATATTTTGTTTTTCGAAAAGAAAAAAAAAAGAGTTAAATCACGAGGTTAAATTTAAAAAAATAGAAACATAGTTAACGTGGTAAGCTTTTCGGATTATTATTTCAATATCTCCTCAAATTTTCAGCAACTTAAATATTTTTCTGAAGAAAAAAATTATGGTGAATAATTGACCATTGGCTTATAGAAAACATCACATCAGATTCCTCATACTGTACAATATGGGAAATAAATATGTTTTCCCATGACCTATTGCGTATGTCCAATATGCACATCTCTTACAGTGGGAAAACAATGGACTATCCAGAATTTTGACTGTCCGGAGTGGACCTGCTCACATAAAATTTGAATAAACTAGATTTTAGATCTTTCTTTTCTTAACTCGTGTGAGAAATTTGAATTGAACTCATAGAAAACTATTTGTTTTTCCACCGGGTCTTACTACCCATCCGGGCTATAAGCTACTCATTTTAATTACGATGGTGGAGAAGGGATTAGGAAGAAAGAATTTTGAGGAAATGTACCCGTATTTGTGGTGATGTAAGTCGGAAACTATTTAGAAAAATACCAAAGTATAGCCAGATGGTAACCAAATCCTAATATACCTGCCACCTTCAAACCAGATTATATGAGCCCGACATTCAGTTCACGTGACCACCGATGCAGGTGAAACTCCGTTATTTAGTTTGAAATAAAATCACATTTTAAAAAATACTAATTTTTTTTGCATCACCTTTTACTACCCGTCCATGCTGTACATATACTTACACTAATGGAGTTAGGGATCAGATATGTAGAATTTCGTGGAGATGTACCTGCATCTTCGTAGAGTGAGGAAGAGAAATAATTTAGAAAAAAATATCTCTCTATAGTTGGCCGGGATTTGAATTCCAACCTACCCGTCAATGACAAACCAGCCTAGGCAAAACTCACGACTCTGTCCGAGTATTATTTTCTTAAGGGATCGTCCATAAACCACGTGACGCTTTGAAAAAGGGGAGGAGGAGGAGTTATAATGTCTACATGCTGTTACATGGGGGGAGGGTGGGGTACATTAAAGTGTTACATAACACAGATCTAATACTCAAATTCTAATGTTCAAAAATAATATTATTGTTCATGTGTTCACCTTTGATAAACATACTTATAGATAACTTCCGAATATCTGTGGCTTTGAAAATGCAAGACTCTGTTTTTTGGTTAAAATCTTGATTCACGTGTTTAGTAGGCACAGGCTTAGGCTCTAACTATATATAAAGTTAGAATAATCATACTTAGCACCGCGTCTTGCTATCTGTTCGGGTTATAATCTTATAAAATTAGAACATTTAATTCACACTTTTATAAAAACTGACAAACTATTTCTAGATTTATATTTATATAAGAACAAATTAATTAAATGTGAGTACAATAAATTACATTTTGTAAATGTTATACTGAAATATTGGCTACATATTTTTGGCAGACACCGAAATTAATACTTGCAATACAGCCTAGCTTCTGCACCCACGTGACACCATTTGCTTATTCGCAATCGTTTAGCCGCAATTATTTAAAAAATGTTGAGCGTTATAGCTACTAGCCAAGTTGTACTCATGCGCGCTCCAGTAAAAACAGTACCAACCTTGCATTTTATGCATAGAAATATATTTAACCTACAGATAACTATCCAGCAGATAAATTAGTTTCATAATACACGTAAAATATTAGAGTGGCTGATAACCTTTATCTGGTCGCTAGCTTTAACCTCTAGATAGCAATATTTATCCAGTAGTCATAAGACCGGCCCTTAAGGCGGGGTGCTAGTGAGCGCGAGTTTAGTGCATTAATTTTGCAGTTTTTATAGCACAAACATTTTTTGGCCAAAATAAATCAAACATTTCTTCTATAGAATCATAGAGTTTTGTTTTCTGCACATGCTAATCTCAACAGTTGTTGAATATCTGTCATGAGCATGGCAGCATTTGGTGACAAACTTTTAAAATAAAGAGAAAAGTTTGTCACCAAATGCCGCCATGCTCATGAGAGATATTCAACAACTGTTGAGATTAGCATGTGCAGAAAACAAAACTTTATGTTTCTATAGAAGAAATATTTGATTTATTTTGGCCAAAATATGTTTGTGCTATAAAAACTGCAAAAATACTGCCATAAACTCACGCTCACTAGCACTCCACCTTAAGGGGATTGACGCTTATCATTTGGCGTGAAAATGCAGAGCCATGGGAACAAACGGCTATCTTCAAGAATTTTTATTGTTTTGCAATTTTATTTTCGGGAACGGTTTGTTCAAGAATAGAAGCATGTTGATTAAGTTATACTTGTTATATACATACTTCTTCTATAATGATAACAGTGATCAAATATCAACAATTTTGACATTTTTCAATATAAAACTGCCGGCTGCATAACAAAAAATAAGAAAATGTAACAGCTAATAAACATTGATACATTGTATTAGAATAGGTGTTGAAAATATTACTATAAAAATTTCACTAGTTCTCGAGATAACTGGTATTTACAAACGTATGATTTTTTCCTCAAGACCTGTCCGGTAGCTAGCACCATCTACGTTTTCCGTGATCCATCTGTTCTTGTTGGCGTGGAAGAATACTTTGGTCGGTTGTGAACCCACGCCACACCTTTCACCCTCCCACCCACCATCCCACAAAATAGGTTTTAGACCCTCATTCGACAGGGCCAAGGGCCTTAAGAGAAGTGACAAGCTATTTGGAAAGACATGCAAGTTGAAATTTGCACTCTTGTATATTTCACTCCTTTTCGAGGCTGAATAATTGAAGGATTTTTTGGTGTAGAACTTGGGAACTTTTTTACATCAATGTTTTTTGTGGGATTTTACTTAACAGATACCTTTGTTTGTCACCATTGATGACAAAGATTCAACGTCTTGTAAATAACTTTCTTTATTACGTCATTATATTCTATATCAAGCTCACAACTGATTTAAGGAACATTATCACATGAAGTGCTTTCATGTTCAGAGTGATAACACATTGTTGAATGATTAAATCATATTCTTCCATGAGAACCGGTTTTTTTTCGCAGTCAATCTTGCAGTTATATGAGATAAGATTCTTTATTCAAGAGAGAGTATTGGAGACAACTGCCCAATGCGGAGTCTAGAAGCTCGCTTTGTGGGTTCCTAGTCATCGTTGGACCTGTGTAGCACACTCTGAATGAAAGCAGCTGCTCAAGTTGTAAGTAGAAGTGACCAGGGTGGAATTGTGATTCAAATAAAGTCTTGCAGCTGCACGGCTAAGGGAGCAGTATGGTTGCATAACAGACCAGGTATATTTTGATGCTCCGTAAACACTAATAGGAAACATCCCTCCAGCAATGGCGTCTTTAGTGGCATCTTGTGTATCACACACTATCAAGATTTGATATAATTCGCTCTTGTTTTAAAACGGTTCTCAGGCCTTTGAATCGAAGCGGTGTAATATACATTAATTGCATCGGTGATTATATTGCGCACACTACAAGATGCTTCGAATTAATTATATATTTAGATTATTGCTACTTCTTTTAAGTTTAGTGGATCATATTATGTATACTGGAAATACTATCCTGCTTCTAATTCGTACCATTATGCTTGTTCTGCCTAATCTCTTTTGTTGTCTTGCAGTTTTAGCTTAGGTTCAGCTGGAAGAGTTAAAGCCATTTTAACTCGATCTCTCACCACAAAGTGAAGCTTCATGGCGTCTACTCCAGTTTTCTTGTTACTTTTGCATACAAAGCTCGAGAGATGGCGGAGGCGTCTTATAGAATATGTGTGCGCGCCTTAATTACATTTGGGGTGTATTTCTCGCTTAGAGACTTTGCCGCCTTGCATCCCCTTCCTTCCCTCACTAATTTGAATTTCCGCCTCTGTGAGTGACACACACGCGAACTTTACAGTGAACTACTTGTTTAGGCTGGTGACGTCATCACACTGATCTAAGAGGTGATACGCTTACTTGATTGCTGGAGCAGATACGACGAATGGTTTAAACTAGCTAGTCATGGAGGCTACTACAAATAATAATAGTTTCACTGAGTTTCACAAGATATAACTAGTAGTTCTGTGAAATATAGACCTCTCTCCCTCCATTCAAATTATACTTTCCTCCTCTCTACTAGTCCTCTTTAGATTTTAAGTTGAAATAACTCTTATAATTTATCCTTAGATTTTTTAAGTTAGTATTTTCCCTTTGTGATCAAGTTAGACAAGGAGCAGATTAATATAGGCTCGAGCCGAAACAATTGGACGATTTGTAACTTGAAAATTAATACTTTGATTGAAAAGTAAATATTCACTAACTAAATAAAGGCAAGCTACATGCCAAACATTTTCACTTTTGAAGATAATGTCACTGAGGTGAGTTCCAACGGAAGTCGGACAAACCTCAGCCTATTGTCCATCACTTTCCTCAGCATAGATCGTGTAATTGTTTCGGCCAATCCTGTACTATATTCAATGACCTGCTTCAGTGGCCGCATGGTATAAGGCGCTACTCTCACATAGACTAGACAGCCGATGACGGGGAGATCGTGGCTCGAATCTCAGCCAGGTGTACTTAGGTTATTTTTTCTCCTAAAATGGTTTTCCACTCTTCCTCCACACAAATGCAGGTACACTCCATCTTAATATAACCTTCCTCATCCCTAAAACCATTAAGCGTAATTAGTAGATATGGGGTATAACCCGAACAGATAGGCATGGTAAAAAAAATACATATATTCTATAAACACTATATTCATTAGGTAAACCATTGTTCACGGTGTTTTAGACGTAGTCTCGCAATATCTCACCAATTAAAAAACATACGTCACTTGACCTAGATCAAAAGAATGTCCCTGCCAAATTTAGTGGAAATTGGTCCATGCATTTTGCGGAGAAAACAGATAGATGGACTAAACGCCAAACGGTCTAGTTAAACCAAGACCTCGCTCCACTCTGTCAGAATTAGTTTATTTTCCGGCAAAGTTTCTGTCGTGATTCATTCATCTGAATTGACCTGGAAGATCGATGCTTACTTCTGACTTGTTGAACTGGGTAGTCTATATCTTATTTCCTCGAATAGGCTAGCCCTCGTCCGAGCGCACAGACTACATTTAAATCTCGTCTAGTCTGTTTTGCTGATGATGGTAAGATCGGAGATTAAATCCCTACCAGGTTCACTGAGGCTGCTTTTTCCTAAATGGTTTATCACTCTACCTCCATACAAATATGGGTACATCTACTGTATATTTTACCTTACTTCATCCAAAATTATTAGTGTAATATAACGTTGTTAACCTTTTTTGGATAGTCACAAGTGGTGGAAAAATATATTCTATTAGTGTATTTCCTTCTTCTTGTCAAGTGAATATTAATGTATTCTCTTTAAGTTTATCGTTTTCATCTTATTTACTCAGATATTTAATTTTTGCTTTAGTTAGACAAACTAGGCAGAAAGACAAGTAGCCCTAAATAAACACTAAATTAGTCCGGCGCCTTAACCGTGCAACCAAGGTGAGGTCGTGCTGGTGCCAGCGAGCTCGACTGACATGTTCATATTGGACTCGGGAGATCGTAATTTATATTCACGGCTTTCACATCTCAGACAAATTCTACTACCTAAACCTCTGTCCTTAAATTAGTTTAGTAAAACGTAGTGTAGGACTTGAAATGTTGTGTTATTGTGAAGTACATTAAGGTGGGTTGGAAGAGGATGCGAGAAAAAGCAAGTGTTTTTGCAGTTTTTATGTCAAAACATTTTTGGACAAATAAATAAATTATTGCTCCAGTATAAACATAGAATGTAATTTTCTTCACATGGGAATCTCAACATTTCTTGAATATCTGCCAAGGATGTGCTGTAATTTAATAACTTAACTTATTTTCTTCATTTAAACATTTTGTTAGATAATGCTACGATGCTCACGACAAACTGTTGATATCACAATGTGAAGATAATTAAACCAAATGTTTTTACTGAAGCAATACTTTATTTGTTTTGAGCAAAAAAAAATAATCCATAAAAAATGCAAAAGCGACTGGCCTTTTTTCGCTATCCCTCCTATCCCACCTTAATCTACCATTGCAAAAACCATATTAATAACGATATAACGAGAGCAAATACTTTACATTTCATGTGCCCATATTATTAAGGTTTATTTTGTCTTGTTCCATATTGTTAGTACAAATAAAGTCTCAAAGATATATTTTTAGCAATCAATGTGAAAGATGAACTCTTGCCTCCCAGTCGCTACTCAGGCTATGTATGCTATGGATCACAAAGGAAGGGAGAAACCAAAGAAGAAAAAGGTTTAGTTTACTTTTATGTTTTACGTATAGCATAACTTACAAAGTTCTTTTTTTTTTTTTTTTGCAATCTCTCAGAAGCTTTTCATTTTATTTACTTTGTAGTTTGTTGTTCGCCCTATCTGACAATGTGGCTTGTCTTACATTCAATGAGGAAAATGAAAAATGCATGCACAAAAATTACAGTCGCAGGATCCTTTGTATGCTCACGTTCAAAATGACAGGCTGAAAGTAAGATGACACCAAGTTTGAAAGATTGCTTCTTTTAAATACACACAAATCTATAATATATATTACGGACATATATGTAATTATATAAGTGTATATATAAGTATAGTTATATAGATATATATGTATGTACAGTCAACTCTCAATTCTACGACCTTTCACAGTTCCCTGGAAAAGGGTCGTTATTTCGAAGGGGTCGTTATTGGAATTTTAACAAATTTTGTTTCACCCCTGACCTTCATACGAAAAAATTGCATTTTTTAGACAACAAATAGCGTGGGTCATCAAATATCGTCCACAAAATCCAACCAAAAACGTAACCAAATCAAAATAACAATGTTAAACAATAGCATGGGTCGTCGAAAATTGTTCACAAAATCAAACCAAAATAGTAACCAAATCGAGAATCGAAATAACAATGGCAAATGCAAGCCTGGCGCGTGATGTAGCGGCAGTCGCGCGCGGGGAAACATTGTCTTGCTTGTGGGAGGGGGTGGACAGCAGTCAAGTGCTATTGGCTGGCATTGATGAGGTGGTGTCTATTTTTATACCTGACCCACCCCAGTTACTAGTAATACAGCGCTCACAAAGATAATTGCAACGCAGTGACCTAAATAAATGCAACAAACCCATTTTACAGCCGATTTCCTTAAACTTTTCAAACTTTTCCCCACATTTTTCACGGTTCCCCAAAAAAAGGTAGTTACTTCGAGAGGGACGCTATTCCCGGGGTCGTAGAATCGAGAGTTGACTGTAACTGGAAGATAGCCTATATATATAAAATTAGTATTAAAAAATTAGTACTGACCCCGTTGTTTGGGAGCCCCACCCTTCTATTGTCCATACTGACAGGTCTATTGTGTGAACAATGCAGAACTCGGGAAGTTCAGTACTGTGAAAAAAAGAGGATCAGTCAGTGATAAAAAATGTGGATATGTTGACAGTGGCGATAGTTGGTGGGACAAATACAAAAAATATGTTTAATCAAGTTGGCTTTAGTCTCTGTGTAGGCGTTGGGAAGGTGACCTGGCTGTCTAGGGGTAAGGTATCGGACTTCTGTGCTGGCGGCTCTGGGTTCAATCCTCGGTCCCGGCACAGATTTATCTGATTACCAAACCCTACCTTCACCTCTGACAAGACGTGTATTAATCACAACTTGTGAATGTGTGGAATGACAGACCTCCACCGTGGTTCGGATTCCACGTTAAACTTTAGGTCCACCATTTCATCTCACAATCACCCTATCATTACATATTAGCGTAAGTGCGTATAACCCGAACGGGTAGTAAGACGCGGTGCTAATAATAATAATAATAATAATAATGTAGGCGTCGGGAGGACCGTAAGACCGCCATTCAATCTCTAGCAATGGCTCTTTAGTTTTCCATGGCAATGATTACCATACGAATGGTCATATTAACAATGACCTACTCTCGGTGGCAGACACGTGGGTTTGTTTAAACTAAAAATACGTCATAGAGCATGAAGAAACTAAAATGTTGAGACCACCGGGGATTGTGTTGGGATTCCTGTCGAAGTACTATTGTGGGACCTGAACTTACTTACCATAATCAAGTACCACTCACAACCAGCAAAGTGCTTAGCAAAGATGAACTGAAACAGGGGTAAAGGTGACCTGGTGGTCTAGGGGTAAGGTGTCAGACTTCTGTGCTGGCGGCTGGGGTTCAATCCTCGGTCCCGGCAAAGATTTATCTGATTTCCAAATCCTTCCTACACCTCTGACAAGATATCTTGTGAATGTGTGGAATGCCAGGTCGCCACCGTGGTTCGGATTCCACGTTAAACTGTAGGTACTCCATTTCTTGTCACAATCACCCTACCATTACACATTAGCGTAAGTGCATATAACCCGAATGGGTAGTAAGACGCGGTGCTAATAATAATAATAATAATAATAATAATAATAATAATAATAACAGGGGTAAAATGAGTTCAACGAACAAGGATAATAATATATATCACTCTAAATCTAATGAAATGTAACAGGGATACAACAAAAACAATATTTTTAAATGTAATAAGTAGTTGCGGATGACTGTTTTTGTAGTTTCTTGTCAACGTTTTCAAACTTCCCTAAAATCCCACCTGCGAGTACTCGTCTGTATACAAAGCTAGTATTACAATAAATAATAAAATATCTTAATTTATAAATATCAATAATTAATAAGAGATAAAATAAACCAAATTTAAATGTGTGTGTCTTTCATGGGACACAGATTGTAGTACGACAAAAATTAGTGAAGATAAATAATTAATGTGAGGTTTATAAAATTTTAAATATTATTTCTTTAAAAATAGCCAAAGACAAAAATTAGTAATTAAAATTTTAGTTGGCGATGACGTGGATGTTCTAAGGTTAAAGAGTTTTGTGCAGCCTCACACGTTGATATGATCCAGAAATAATATATGTGGTGATTTTGTCATTTTGATTGCCTTATAAACTTAAATTTCAGGAATAACTTTTGATGGAAATCATATTCAACGTTGCACTGGTCATTAATCTTGCTATTTACACAAGTGTAATTTACTTTATTTAAATCTACTTATTTAAAATTTAAAATCTTCCGTGCATGAATGTTTTTTCTCCAATATGCTCACATTCCTGGTCAACCTCACAGTCGTATAAAAGAAACAAACACAATTAACTCATCGGAACAAGGTTTATTTACAATAAGAATACAGGAGAAGGCCAAAATGATATCAGAGCTACCATTGCAACGATACCATGGACACGGCTACAATAGTGATGGTTGCCATGGCAACGATACCTTGGCAACGCCTACCAGACAACGGTACCATAGAAACGATTACAATGTCAATTGTTACCACGGTAATGGTTACCATGGCAACAGTTTTATAACAACACGGTTATCATGACCATGGCTATCATTGCGATGGTAAACATGGCACCAATCACCATGGCAACGGCTAAAGGTTACCGTGGCAACGGTTACCATGGCAACACCTCCCTTAATTTAGGTGGCAACTGCTGAGTTCAAGGAATTATATATATTATTTAAATATATATGAAAAATCATATTTTTTCAACATTCTAATGTAAGTGTAACCTGCTTTGGCGGCTGCATTGTCTGAGGCGTCACTTTCGTGTTGGACTAGAATTCTGACGACAGACAGATCGGGGTTCGAATCCCGGTCTGGTGTACTAGAGTAGTTTTTACAAAATTGTTTTTCAATGTTTCTCCACGCAAATGCGGGTACACTTCCTCTAAATTCAGCCTTCCGCCCCTCTAACTCATTAGCGAAATTAGTACATACGCGTATAACCTGTACAAGTAGTGATCGCGTTGCTAAAAATAAGGGTGTAGTTTGTGTGTTACAAAGCACTGTGGTGTACCCTCTCTCCTCCCATGTAAAACCATGTTGACACTAGAGCTCCCCTCTCCTCCCATGTAGCACCATGATGACACTAGAGCTCCCCTCTCCTCCGTGTAACACCATGTTGACACTAGAGCTCCCCTCATGTAACACCATGTTGTCACTAGAGCTCCCCTCATGTAACACCATGTTGTCACTAGAGCTCCCCTCATGTAACACCATGTTGACACTAGAGCTCCCCTTTCCCCCATGTAACACAATGTTGACACTAGAGCTCCCCTCATGTAACACCATGTTGACACTAGAGCTCCCCTCTCCCCCATGTAACACAATGTTGACACTAGAGCTCCCCTCATGTAACACCACGTTGACACTAGAGCTCCCCTCTCCCCCATATAACAACACGTTGTCACTAGAGCTCCCCTCATGTAACACCATGTTGACACTAGAGCTCCCCTCATGTAACACAATGTTGTCACTAGAGCTCCCCTCATGTAACACCATGTTGACACTAGAGCTCCCCTCATGTAACACCATGTTGACACTAGAGCACCCCTCATGTAACACCATGTTGTCACTAGAGCTCCCCTCATGCAACACCATGTTGTCACTAGAGCTCCCCTCATGTAACACCATGTTGTCACTAGAGCTCCCCTCATATAACACCATGTTGTCACTAGAGCTCCCCTCATGTAACACCATGTTGACACTAGAGCTCCCCTCATGTAACACCATGTTGTCACTAGAGCTCCCCTCATGTAACACCATGTTGTCACTAGAGCTCCCCTCATGTAACACCATGTTGTCACTAGAGCTCCCCTCATGTAACACCATGTTGACACTAGAGCTCCCCTCATGTAACACCATGTTGACACTAGAGCTCCCCTCATATAACAACATGTCACTAGAGCTCCCCTCATGTAACACCATGTTGACACTAGAGCACCCTTTCTCTCATGTAACAACATGTTGACACTAGAGCTCCCCTCTCCTCTCATGTAACACCACGTTGACACTAGAGCTCCCCTCATGTAACAACATGTTGACACTAGAGCACCCCTCATGTAACACCATGTTGACACTCGAGCTCCCCTCATGTAACACCATGTTGACACTAGAGCTCCCCTCTCCTCCCATGTAACACCATGTTGACACTCGAGCTCCCCTCTCTCCCCCTCCCAACAGAGATACGTGGTATATGGACTAAACCTAGCTTTAGGCTTGGGGTGAAGTCCCTGATAGTCGAGTTGGTAAAAACGTAGCAAAGGTCTGAGATTCAAGGCCCTGTATCGACACATATTTTTTAATAAATGGACCTAACTATATCCTTTATATTTAAGCTACACTCTTGATTTTAAAACTGGAAACCAAAGTTGCCACAGTGGCGGAAATGAAAATATTACAGTTATATTTACATTCTTAGTCCCTTAAATATACATATAATTATAAAGTTATGCATAAGGCAATATTATTGGAAGCTTTTATTAAAATTTTAGGTGAGCTTTATAATTAAATAAGACACATTTCAAGAAGGCCACATTTTAGTGACTTTTATTCAATGTTGGTGGTTGGTGGTTGAAAATGAGCTTTCTATAAAAAATCAGGATTTAGTTTCAATCCACGACTTAGAAACTAACTTGCAACTAGTAAATACTCCCTATTTATATTCTTCCTAGCTTCCTCTTTGTCTTTTATAAATGTCTCGTGTATATTTTCCTTTACACTCTATCTCACTCATAAGCCTACTTGGCGCTTTTAATTTTATGATCACTCTATAGCAGGGCCCGGATTTTGTTGGCTTAGTTAAATGAAACACTTTTGTCAACTTAAATCTTGCATTACCCTGAATGTGAACATTAATTTACAAACATCTTCTTCATAAGTAATATCTACCATCTCCCAAGTAAATAGTTTTAGCTTAGTTGCAGTGCTTCACCAGGGACGTGAATATTTCTACCAAAAAAATATAAAAGGTGGACAAAGTTCGTTCAAAGCCTAGATTATCTTGTCCCACTGTTTGCTGACAAAGCTTATGTTTGACTAGTAATTAATTTACAACACATCGATATTATTTTACATAAAAGCCTAAAAATGTCGAAATAATTATCCAAACATGGAAATATGACTTAAAAATCCAAATTAATAACAACAACAAAATCCCTATAAACGATACATTTATACAACCACTAGCTTTTACCCGCCGCGGCTTCGCTCGCAATAATTGATAAAATCTTTTAATTTCTAACTAAACTCTTTTTAAATTTAAATTAATAATATATATTTCCTTTACTACGAAGCATAATATTATATGATTTATCTTATATACGATAAGTTCAAACATTAGCATTGTAAAATTAATTAATGTATACGAAAAGTGTAAACATTAGTATTGTAAAATTAATGTAAAATAAAAGGACGGGAACAGTCCTATTTGTTATTCCAGGACATACTTTACCAACGTATAGAGTTTCATTCGAATCCGTTCAGCAGTTTTGGCGTGATTGAGTAACAAACATCCAAACGCACAAACTTTCACATTTATAATATTAGTAGGATGAGATCTTGAACAGAGTTTATATGCATTGTATATGAGGTATCATAAAAAATATGCTTATAAGTAACGTTTTGACAATTCTGCTAGGGGAATTTCTCTCCTGAATAGCAACATGAAATAGGCCCCCTCTCACGATCAGATTATAATAATAGTAACCAGAAGTCAGCCATGCGGATTATGCTACAGTAGCCCCATGGCTTCTTTGGTGCTGACTGACAGTTCACAGCTAACTTCTGACAGTCAACATTTAGGTATATACCTAAATTTTGACTGACAGAAGTGAGAGCTGCTAAACACATGTTTTTGCAGATCATATGGTTCGGCGTAGGGATACATAATTTGGTCTGGTAACTTTTCAAAGCCGTCAGCTCTCAGCTGTGAGCTGTCAGTCAGCACCAAAGAAGCCATGGGGCTACTGTAGAATGATTTGTTGAGGTGGAGGTGTAGAGAAAGCGTGAAAAGGTCCTAGTCTTTGACAAAACCATTTTTTGATCAAAATTAATCAAATTATTCTCAAGTAGAAACGTAGAGCATAATTTCCTTCAAATGGGGACAGTCAACATTTGTTGAATATCTAAGAAGGGTTGTCCTCGAATTTAATGACACACTTTTTATCTTCATTTAAAAAGTGTATCATCAAATGTCAATTTGACCTTGAAAGATATTTACAACTGTTGAAGGTCACCATGTGATGTTTCTACTGGGGCAAGGGTTTTAATTATTTTGGTCAAAAAATTATTTAGATATAAAAACTGAAAAAAACATGCCCTTAACTCGCGTCTCCTACACTCCTACCTTGCGTGCCTCACTCATGGTAATCGGATGTAAAATATCAAAATTGTTAACAAACTATTTATACATTTATTTTCTCCACAAGTTAGTTTATCCTATCGTTTGACACTCTAGCTCAGTCGGTAGCGTGTCATTTAGTCAGTTTGGAGGATACAAGTGAAAAAGGGGACAGTCCACTTTTAACACAAATTGAGATAGTGCTGCCATCTGTTAAACAATAATTATGAGAACATTCTACTGAACTTTTTAAAAAAAAAGTCTCTGTCGTATTTAAATTCATTAAAAAATATATTTGCTGGGGTCTTGCGATACAAAAGTCATTGTCCTGGAAAATGTGTGTAAGGTGACTCTACCCCTATTTCCCCTGTACCCTTAATATGGTTCTTAGGTTATATTCCCGTCATGACAGAAAAAAATAACAGTGAAATTGGCGTTTCACCTTTCATAGTAATGAAGTGACGGGTGATTTGTATGTTTCAGATTTAGGTTAGTTTGTAAGTCATGTTCTGATAGAGGCTCTAATCAATCGGTTCGTAAAAAGACATGTTAAATACCTTGAATATAATTTAAATATATTTCTACCCTAATGTTTCTACAGTACGGACTTAAAAGGCTTGAATATCAGACGTGTAAATGCTTATGTTTTGAAATATCATCTCTAGGAGGGTTAAAAAAAAAACCTCACCACTGCAAGACTACCAACACTCACACAAACAACCTTTTTTCCCCCTTTCTCCACCAAAAAAGCAGGCAACCACCCCTTAAATCCCCTTTGAGGCGCTTTGACTACGCCGTCTCCTTGTCCTCTACTCGCCGCCAACTCTTTGATGTGGCTTTTACACCATATACAAGAAAATTAAAAGAAAATGAACCTTCTCGGTTTAAAAATAAAATTGAAGTGGGGCACAAAACCAAAGCATTTATTTTATATAGCTCCCCGCTCCCCTCCCGTTAGGTATCTCCTGACGAATGTGGTTTGGATTTAAGAAGATATAATTCTGGTTCTTGGAGTAGTTCTTATGTCAGACCTTCTAAGGGAAATTTCACTCCGCAACGTTGGCTCTGAGATATGGTGAGGTGGAATGGAATACGAGTGGAGTCCAGTTTTTATAACTAAGTTTGTTTTTTACCCAAGTAATCAAAACATTTGTTTGGTAAGGATTCATTCATATGTTATCTTACCTTTATTTACCCTCCCCCTCCCATGTAACGCCAAGTAGACATTTAGCCCTGACCTTTCCCCCCTTCAACCTTTGTTTAATAGGTTTTTTTAAACTAAGATTGAATGTCATTCATTATTAATATCGGGGAACATAAGGTATATACTTAACTTGCAATTTCGGCACCTTCCGGAAGTTATCTATGTTTACAACGGTGAAAACACAAACAATAATATTTTCTCAAAACTAGAACTCAAGTACCAGATCTGTGTTATGTAAGTCTCGCCCTGCGTAATAGCATGCAGACATTAGAAAACACCCCTTTCCACTCGCATCAGCGTTACGTAGTTAATGGATGGCCACTAACATTTATTAAACACATATTAATATAAGATTTGAAATACAAATGTCTTTGATCCTTTGTTTCTTAGAATTGAGAACAACTGCAAAAAATATAAATTGAATTTTGATAAAATTAAATAATATGTTTTATTAACTATGAAAAACAAGGAATTAGAAACATTTAAAATAGCATGAAACACATTTAAATTAAGTAGAATTATAAAGTTATCAAATATGAAAAAAAAAATGAAAATAAGATTACTGCATTGAAGAAATTAAATAATAAGGAATAAGTTACGTAATATCGTAAAATGAAATTAATAACATAACAAAACTGAGAGAGTATAAAATTAGTTTTACGGTTCTATAATATAATATGAATTATATAACTTAATAAAAATTAGTCAAAAAATAAATAAAGTGAAAAAATAACTTGGATATTTAGTGAAGAAGAAGAGACACAATATTACTACTGATACAAATATGAAGATTGAATTGTCAACCAGTTACCTAAAGTAACTATCCGCTTCCGTTTCCGCACGGTCTAAGGCGTCATTCTCGCAATATAAGATTGCCGATGACGGTGTTCAAGTCCCAGTTGGGTGAGCTGAGGGGGATTTGATTTTCACTCTCCTTTCATGCACATGCGGGTACACTTCATCTCAGTGCCAGATTAAGGAGGGGAGGGGGCTAAAGGGGTCCTAGTCCCAGCTTCTGAACCATTCTTAACGGTTCAAGCAACTTCAAAAATTCCATTTTACGCTATTATTAATGTTTTTTTTGTGTGTGTGTGATAGTTGATTAGTTATACTTAGTATTCGCCTATAATCTTACAAAAATTTTCAATCGCAATTCAATTTTTATTTGATTGTAAAACTTCAAATACTGTGGATGAAATTTCACTTAATAACTGTTTAAGTTTTTACAGCGATAAATCTTGATGAATCTTATAATTATAAATGTCACAGTTTTATGCCTTTATCAAGAGTGTTGATGTAGTTAGTTGCCAAGAAATTGATAAATATATGTATGATAATTTTTTTTTCCAAATTTAATTACTAATTTTAAATTGTAATTGGTAATTCCTCTCACCAACTGTGAGGCTGAGTGCTCGTTTTCAAAACTTACCTTAATAAAAAAACACGATACGGTCAACAATGCTTGAACCAAGACTTAACAGTCCTGCTATCATGTCATTAGAACACGATATTAGTCCGACACATAGTTAAGTCAGTAGCGTGTCAGCCTACCAAGCTAAGGTCCTGGGTTCGGAATCCGGCATGGCAAAGTGCATTATTGGGAAGAAAAAATTGGTTTACCCTTTCATTGATAAATTAACGGCTGGGGACTGGATGTTGTGTCTGCCCTAGTCTTAAGTTATTTTATAAGGCATATGAAGCTACGACAGGCCTAGCAAGCTGGTAGTGTAAAATATTTGGCTTCAATAAAAACTGACACAGGCTGGAGACAATAGTGGATGTAAAAAAAATCATGATTATTTTACAATACAGTTGTCATTTGACGATGTCATGCAAACATTCGAAAATATTAGGGCAAGTAAAAAGCTATTTTAAATTGGCATTTCTACTGGTAGCCCTATGTTTACTTTTGTACTATTTTGTTTGCTTGTAACTATAATATTGATTCCACCAGCTTAATGCCTGACCCATTAGCCTAATATTAGTAAATAAGCATAGAACCTGAAAGGGTGGAACACATGAAGTCTTTCAGAGAAACGATCACGAGCAGTACGTCTCGGCTGTCAAGTTCCTTGCTGCTTACACAATACTCACCTCACAGTTTTGTCTACGTCTGAACCACGGTGACAATGACATTTCATACAGTGTTGCCACATCACCCCTCTCTAACTTTAATGTATTTTTTTCTCAAAAGTTATGTGAAGAACGAATTTTTTTAAAGAGTGGCTTCGACTTACCCACCTAATCATATGATACTGTTCGTATTACTATTCACTCTGTATATATACATATATCTATATGTATATACTGTATATACTATGTACTGGGTGTTAATTTGAAAACTTTCCACAAAATATCTCGGAAAAAAATGTTTTAAACTAAAGTTGTTTGGTTCTGAGGGGGAAGTAGGACGGTAAGGCTGGTATGACCTTGGGTGACTGACGTTGCTAAGGTGACGTTAAGATCACTTTGATTTTATTAAATGAGACTCCCTATTTTTTATTACATATTCCTGTAGATCACGTTGTGTCATTTTCAAAATGGTAGTTTTAAGCTTTTTGAAGTAAAAGCTATCACTAGAAATGAGCCTCACAAGTTTCTGAGTCGCCTGACACCGGTCGCGGCATTAGACTTTGATCTATTCAAACACAGCTCGGAAGGTACAAGTGTTTCTGTTTAAGATCGTAGACAAAACATTGTTTTTACTATCAATGCCATTTACAAATCCATTAGTTGTCTCGCTTGCTTTCTAATTTTAACATCGAGTCTTGGAAAATGGTTTACAGTCTGGAATAGAGAACAGAAATGATTTTTCTGTGTGGAGCCCAGGCTCAATGTGCTCAAAGAACGTCGGCAACATTCAACCAAAAATACCAGGATAAAAAATATTACATAGTTATGTTTTAGATCTTGTTTCAAAATTGAAAGAAACTGGATCTGTCTCAAACAAAAAAACTAATTGTGTGTACTATGTTGAAAGAATTAACTTGAGTGGAAATTTTGGGCACTTGTATAGAAAATCCCATAAATTCAGTATGGGTGTCTAAAACTACTGGTGTATCAATTGGCTCAGTTTATAAGACATTAAAATTAAATAAGTTTCATCCTTAGGAAATGTAGGTACATCGAAAATTAAGCGAAGATGATCCTGATAGACGAGTACAGTTTTGCGAAGAAATGATCGAATTATTGAATGCGAATCTATTTCATTAGAATGAATCTACTTTTCTGAGGAGTGCACTTTTTTCTTAAACGTTTTTGTAAATAAATACATATGTCTTTTATTGGAGTGATCAAAATTCTCGTATTTTTACTGACTGACACACACAATGGCAAAAAAAAAAAAAAAAGTGTGGGCAGGTATATTCATTCTCTCGTAGCGCATGCATGCCTTTTGCATTTTCCTCAAGAGGAACCAAACCCCCATTCCCCCGCAATCCCAAACCATACAGTACTCGTTCGTCAATGGTTATAGTTAGAAAACAGATTTAATGGACAATGGATTGCCAGAAGAGGACCAATTGAGAGGCCAGCAAGTTCACGTGATTTAATCGCCCCTAGATTTTCTTATGGGTACATTTAAAGTCCACTATTTATGGGACTAAACCATCAAATATCGAAGAGTTAATAAATAGAATAACAATGGTATGTAGACGTATTACAAAAGCAACCCTATGAAAAATTAGAGGTGAATTCGAAAATAGACAATATCATTACTTAGACCAACACGGAGAGCATTTTGAAATTAAAAAAGGTGTTTCTCTCAATAATGAATTTACAAATGCATACAAACGGGAACAAACACACGTGTGCGAGCACATAGAAACACTTGTACCTTCACGAGCTGTGTTTGAATAGATCAAAGTCTAATACCGTGACCGGTGTCGGCGACTCAGAAACTTGTGAGGCTCATATCTAGTGATAGCTTTTACTTCAAATATCTTAAGACCACAATTTTGAAAATGGCTCTACGTGATCTACAGGAATATGTAATAAGAAATAGGGAGTCTCATTAAAAAATAATTAAGGTGACCTTAACATAACCTTAGCAGCGCCACGCAAGGTCATACCACCTAACCATCTTACTTACCCCTAAGAACCAAACAACTTTTGATTGAAACATTTTTTTTCTGCAATGCGTTGTTTTCGAGATATTTTGGTGGAAAGTTTTCAAATCAACACCCGGTATATATTTATAGATACATGTATGTATATGTATATGTTGCGGGTAGTGTGAGAAATCTGGATAGTGTTGAGGTTAGCCATCAAGAGACTTGGATAACATTGAATACTATTTGTAAGGCTAAGCCAGTTTCAGTATGGATTGTATTTTGGAATAATATTTTGATCTGGGACTTGAAATTGGGTCGTGGCAATGCACTACAATTCAAAATGCCCCATTCAGGTGCTTTATTTTCCACTCACCAAACCTAACCTGAACTAAACTAACCTAGCCTAAGCTCACCCAACCCAACTCAACCCTAAAATTTGACAGTATCCAAGTGCTGCTGGATAATGTCAAGATTATCCGAATAAATTTAGAAATATAATATTCTATCACCTCTCATTCAATATAATCCTGGTAACTTGGATATTGTCAAGATAATCCGGATGTCGACTTGATCCAATTTTGGACTTTACACGCAACATAATAAAGGTTGAGGGCTTTTAAGAAAGGTGATAATCTGTAGACTTGCACAAATATTACTAAAAGTGTGAACTTACTCCGGAAATTACTACAGGCCTTGATATGACGACTGGACTACCATAACTCTTGTATAAATGTGTACTCTCTGGAGCAGGCTGTGCAGTACATAACCTCTCAACAAGCTGAGGCCCGACACAAAGATCCACAGGGACTCACACATTTTTGATAAATAAATTACCGCTGTTTTGGACCCCCTTGTCCCACGCGTTTATTGCATTTCACGGGGAATGCCGAGGCGAGGATGTGCTTGACGTGATTTGCGGCAAGTGATTCATGAATGTTTCATGAGCTTCTGCATCCCGCCGTGCGCCGCGCTGGAGCGGGTAACATAATCCGGAGGAGGGGGGATGGAGCCGCCTTTTATTCCCACCCTTTCTCCCCGTACAGGGTGGGGGGAGGGGGATCTCAACCATTTCATCTGCTCGACAAAATCTTCATAGGAAGGGCCTTCCTTATCTGACGACTAGGAAAGTTTCCATTTATTATTTTTATTAGAAATGTCACGATACTTTCTTTTCTTTCGATTCCGATTATTAAGTTCAACCTCGATTCTTCAATTCTCGATTTCGATTATGAACATTTACTATTTAATTATTTTTACAAGCATCCAACCTCATTTAAAAACAAATGTATTCAACTTTATAGAATAGCAAAGAAACAAAAAAACCACTATTAAATACCACAAAAGTTCATATTTTTAACAAAGAAAAAGATCAGTTTGCCAAGTATTAAGGTATATTTTACAAAATCAATAAAATAATTAGTTATTACATTATAAAGCATGTATTTTTACCTTTAAGTAAAGTCTCGACTAATCAAATGATTTTTTAAAAAGGTATAACGAATAATTGTTAAAAGCATAATCTTTTAAATTCACCAAATATGGTTGTTAACTTGACCAAAATACTATAGCAAATTATGGCAAATAAACTAATATAAGAGATATTTGATTAATACTTGTTCTGAATTATGACATTTTCTTTGTTGCCAGTAGTTTCATTGAGAGCTGAGAATCGTAATATTAAGATCGATTCTCGATTATTTCGATACTGGTAAGAATCAAGGACATCGAAGTATCAAAGAATCAAGATTGACATCCCTAATTTTTTAAGTATTCATACTTCAAGTAATGTGATCAGGAGCTATCTCTTTTGACAGATATTATCAATTCTTTAAAATAACACTAATAATATATTGTATAAATCCCACTTCGGTGGCCGTATAGACTAGAGTGCTACTGTCACAGTAGACTATACTGCCGATGATGGGGAGATCAAGGTTCAAATCTCAATCGGGTGAACTGAGGTTTTTTCTCCAAAATGTTATTATTATTATTATTATTATTATTATATTATCACCGCGTCTTACTACCCGTTCAGGTTATACGCACTTACGCTAATGTGTAATGGTAGGTGATTGTGAGATGAAATGAAGGACCTACAGTTTAACGTGAATCCGAACCACGGTGGAGACCTGGCATTCCACACATTCACAAGATGTATTGTCAGAGGTGATTCTCCAAAATGGTTTTCCACTCTAGCTCTACAAAAATGCGGGTACACTTTCACCTAATATAGTCTTCTTCATCCCTAAAACAATCAGCTTGATTAGAATATAAGTGTCTAAACTGAACGGGTAGTAAGACGTGGTGCCAAAAAAACCTAATAATATAATAACATTATATCGTTAACGTTTACTTTCTCTTGACCCCTTAGAGAGAAAGTGTTGGGATCGTCCAAATATCGAACTCGAGATTTTGATAAATGTCGACGTTTCATGAGCCCCTGAAACAAAAATATTTGTTTTCGCAATGTTTTACCGATTGGGATGAAATTTAATATCTGGGCTTTTCATAAGATCCTCCCGAGCTATAATGATTTTGATTAAATTTTATATCTGGACACTAATTAGGCCTATTAATTATTATATTATTATTATTATTATTATTATTATTATTATTATTATTATTAAGATGTAAATTCTAGTTTTATCATTAAAATGTCTTTGAGGGTACTTTACATGGAAGAAATTTTCTAAATTTCATCATTTCTCCCCAACTATTTGAGACACAAAATAACGTCTTATCATTGTAAAGTTGTAGTACTATTAAGGAAAAAAAAAATTATTTGAAATATATTTTTATAAAACCAATAACTTTTTAGATACAAGCATATATATACTTTTTAATTCAGGTCTCTGAAAATGAATTTACTTCTTATTCTCTTTGGTGGACAAATATATTACTCGTTTCTCAATATTTTTTGTAACAGTGTTCCTAGTTCCTAATGCCATAGATTAAGTAACTGTGTATATTATTTAACTTATTATAGTGTTTCTACAACAATGTATAGACCCATTACTTCGTTTCACAAATTTTATGAGTTTTTAGTAAATGTGTGTTTTAAGATAGGTTAAATACGAGAGAAAGTCTGTGCAGCGCACCGTATAATTTATTTGAAGTCAGCTTCCTAGATTTTTTTTTTCCGAGGTTAAATGTTTGATCTTGACAAACTAGCTGGTATTAATATTACATTCAAACGCTTATACATGGTTGATCTTGTATGATGTTCAAAATAACGTTCTAGGTGCTGTATTATTGTGACAAAATCCTAATTACATTTCCTTGATCGATTTCGTGTTTCATTTTCGTCATTTTTATTCTTTGCCTTGCCGCATTATATCCCTTTCGTCTCCCGACCAAAAACAATGGGAAAAGCAGCTACTCAAGTCCAATAACTATTGTTTTTACAATTCGTCAGCTAGTGTTTATAAACTGACACGCCTTGTGAGAGACCTGATACTTAGGCCAATATCTGGCAACGTCACATTCTCCCCCCTGCACAGCACCATAAATGTCATAAACAAAATTACGTTACGGTAACTGAAATTCTCTTTAACGATCCAGAATACCTAACCTGGACTTTTAACACTGCCATCCCTTCACTGGATACATTCAACCAATTCTGGGAACTAAACCATGTCGAAGGAAGAGTATATTTTTGGTACACTAACTTCACATTACAGAATTTCTCAAAATTATGCCAACTCCCAAATATCATATGCCAAAATATTAAATGTATTTTCTTTTTAAAAAGAAGCATGGAGTCTTATTCCATAGTGGTTCAGCACGAGGACCATGGGCCGCATAAAATCATCGATAGGGCTGTATGCGGCCCACAAGTTTGACATCCCTGATCATGATAATACAACTGATTGATATTAATTAATTACTTGTATCTCTTCACCAGAATAGAGTGTTTTTCAACCCTATTGAATGTTTTTATGAAGGTAACTAAGCTTCTACATTTTATTTTTCCGCCCCCTCCCTATCAACAATCAACGTTGAAGGAAAGGATGTGATCTCCTTCCACTCTTCAGTCCCACCATCATATAAGTGCTTTATAGGGTGTGATATGGAAGTTATTTTAAAATGTCAATTAACCGTAAATATATTTGTTCCTACGCTAGCCTGTTCTTTGTTTATATACATTCATTGGTATCATCACGCTTCCCATCTTTGTTGTGTTCCTGTCAACAACTGTCCCCAGTAGAGAACTGAGACTAGTCTCTATAGCTTCTAGTTGTGGTTTCCTTGGTTAAGATAGCTTGTAAGTCGTGAGTTGTAGTATAAAGTGAGTAATGTACACCCGTTTGGCAAAAAAGCAATGCCAGAATATTCCTCTAATGGACAAGAACATTTACTGCATATACAGGGTGTCTACCGAATTATGTAAACCAAATTTCATGAATTTTTCATTACCTATACATAAATATTCATGACTAAAAAATTCCATGTAATAAGATTAGGTAAAAATGATAATTTATTCATTAATATAACACAAAAGATCATACTATTTTAGGAAAAAGGCCTAAGAACCCAACAGGCCCTAATAAAACTTCTTTCAGTGCCAAAAATATATATTAAATAGCCCCTCAAACTAAGATTTTCATTTAAATTTCATAACTTCTTATTTCTAAGATTTTCTCATTTCTGAACTATGTAACCCCTGGGTAGTAATTGTAAATTTAATTTAAAAACCCCGCCCCTGTGGCGTAGTTGGCTAACGTGTTAGTTTCGTGTTGAGATAGACTACCGAGGACGGGGAGTTTTAGCGTAATTTGTAATTAAGCATTTAACCCGAACAGGTAGTAAGACGCAGTGCTAAATTAATTAATTAATTAATTTTAAAAAATACTATCCTTATCTGAACAAACAATTTTACTCGCAAAAATTAATAGCCTGGAGACTAATTTCATGACTTTTACACGAGTTCCATGACCAAAATCTGATTTCATGACCTTTTCATGACTTTGATGACCGATAGACACCCTGAATATTTTGAATACCTAACTCCACCAGTAGTGGCCATATATTACGGAAACATGTTAATTATTCACAAACTTGCAATCACCTGCCCCTCCACTCCCCAGCGTGTCGCCACGTAGAACTCATCAAACTCCTCCTATTTGTTTCGTAACACTAATTAATTACGTATTGTCCTCTATCGTGCGTGTTCTATCCACGCCTGTGGGTTTACCTGCCTTTCCGGGCTTGCTGGCGAGGGAGACCGCTTCATGAGAGTTTCCATGACAGTTTTACATCCGTTTGCCCCCGAATGCTATAAATATGAGACAAAGTTTCATAAAATACGCCAAAAATATATATTATATAAAAAAAATTACCACCCTCAATGGGCTTTGCGTGTACGTATGGTTAAAATAACTCACGACTTGCAAAACTAATTTAACCTAAAACAAAACAAAACAGTGAAATTTAAAGTCAGAAATTATTAACATTTAGTATACTAGATGGATTTATAGCCAATAATAATTATGGTTAGAACCGGAAATGTTCTTGGTCACAAGGAAAAAGCCCATAATCATGTATGCATGGGCTTTTGCGCTATGTCTTACTACACTTCCGGACTTATTAAGTCAACAACCCGAAAGTTGGTTTGATGGTGTGTTAGGCATGTACTCAATTCTTAGACTGGTTAGTGTTGCCTGCACCATCTGGTATGGATCTATATATATACTAACAGTGAAGTTAAGGAAGTGTCGTAGCTCCCCGTTACCTTCCACACTGAATTTCTATGAGCTCACACAATAAGGTTTACCAATTTGGTTGAACAGGTATTTTCACATAGCTTGCAGGGTTCTTTTACATGCAACCAACGGCATGGGATTGACTTTACCTTCCCTACGAAGGAATTTGTGCTATGAATTTTTATCCCTCAAGAAATGTCAGTCGATTAGGCTGGATATGAACCCACAAACATCGGGTCCTGATGTAGTAAAATTTAACCCAAGGTCACTGAGGTCAACTCATACAGACTATGCATATTTAATTTCACTGATGGAGGAATCTCATACATGACTTAGCAGTATTATGGTAGGAAGGACATATCTTCCGGTAGAGAAGCTACTTAAACTTACTTATACTTTGGCGTTAGGAACATGAAAGTTCATTGTAGCACTTAAAAAAAGTACTGCCACTTATCTCTATCTTGTGCTATCCAGTCCACATCATTACACTCTATCCCTATCTTGAACTAGTTCTACCCAGTCCACCTCATTACATCCTATCTCTTTCAGGTAAATTTTAATATCCTCCCATCTGCATCTAGATCTTCCCAATGGGTTTGCCATTCACTACCCTAAACCAAGTTCTAGAATCTTCCAATAATGTTGCATGTCCAACACACCGTGATCTACGAGACTTTTTTATCCTAAAAATGTATTGTGATAAGTACAGGGTATGCAACTCATCATTATGTAACATCCTACACTCCTCAGTAGTCTCAATCCTATTTTGGACAAAATATGACCCTAAGAAACTTTTTTCTCGAATACCCTAATTTGGTTTTTGTCATGTAAAGTAAGAGAACGCGTTTAACACCCATAAAGAACCAATGGTCAAATTTTGGTCTATTCTGAATTTTACAGTCCTTGAAAGCAGGCGAGATGTCAACAACTTACTGGCCGAGTAATAGAGTGCATTTCCTAACTATTATTTTCCTATTTCAACCCTAGTATTCAATAACCATGTCGAATGATTTGTTGTTCGTAGTAATCTCTAAATTATTGTCTAATAATTATCGATGATCGATCATTATAATAAAAGGCAAAACCCACTCACTCCTCCTCACTCCCTCACCCTCACTCACTTACTCACTAACTCCTTCACTCCCTCCCTCACTCCCTCACTCCCTCACTCCTCACTCACTCACTCACTCACTCACTCCTCACACATCCTCACTAACTCCTTCACTCCCTCCCTCACTCACTCCTCACTCACTCCCTCACTCCCTCACTCACTCACTTACTCACTAACTAACTCCTTCACTCCCTCCTCACTCACTCTCTCACTCCGTCACTCACTCACTAACTGACTCTTTCACTCTCTCCCTCACTCATCGCCCAACACCGTATTTCCCCAACCCCTAAATCTATAAACTTGAAATTTTGAGCTAAGTTTACATTTAAGCCCTAGGCAAATGATAATATGGGTTTTTGCGAAATTTGACCTTGAAGGATTTAAAAAGGGAGTTGGAAGTTTTCAAATTTCACTTATGTATCTTTTGAACCAGCGGAGAGAGAGCCTTTACATTAATTTAAAGGTTTCTTTCTAGAATTAGGTGAGACACTTTTGATAGTTTATCAAATTTCATCCCCTAAGAGGATTTAGAGGGCCAGAAAAGTGTGTGACTCATTGACACACTCGTCTCTACATTTTCTCAAATCCAAGCCCTGGAAACTTGAAATTTTTATTGGCAGAAAGGTAGGAAATATAACCTGAAAAAACCAAAATTGAGAAATTTCAAAATGAGGCTCTTGTAAATGGGTGAGCCTATAGTTAGAAAAACATTTTAAATTAAAAAGAAAATTAAAATTTGTCAGACAGAACGACAACTCCAGATATCCAAATAAATCTTAAAACTGGAGATTCTAAGAGCTAATTAGAGAAAACGGGTGGCGGAGGTTTCAAAATTTTAAAAACTAACAGTAAGCAATTACTTCCCAGTGTGGTAGAAAAATTAAATTCAGCAGGTAGGTAATATACCACTTGGAATAAATATTAAGGGCTGAAAAGGTTAAATTTTTATTTGAGACTTTGAGAAACGGGGGAGGGGGGATTATAAACAGAAAAAACACTTTTGGGTGTGGTGAAAATTTTAAATTTGGCAATCAGGTACAAGGACAACTCCGATAACTATATTCGTCTTAGTATTAGATATTTCTAAGTAGGAGCCGGTTAAACAGGAGTTTACAATTTCCATAACTAATAAAAAATAATTACTTTTATGTGTGATAATAAACTGAAACCAGAAAAAATATATAAATAACACTCCAAATAGCCATATGAGTTTGATGATTTTAAATGGAGAAAATAGGGAAAGAAGAGGTGAGGTTAAGTAGAAAATAAAAATAAAACTTTTAAGGTGAAACAGAACATTGAAATTTATCAGGAATTCAGAGGAATTACTCCACAAACAAAATAGGTGTTAAATATTTACTATTTAGAAAAGGGTTTGGGAAAATGGGGGTGTTTCAAATTCCCAAAACTAAAATAATAAATTACTTTTTAGTGTGTTAGGAGATTGAAAATAGTCAGCCATTTTTAAGTCTCACCTCAAACAAACATTAACATCTCATCTTTTAATTTCAAAATAAACGAACGGTAAATCGTAAAGGCGAGTTCCTTCTATATTCTTAAAACTAACATAAAAAACTTTTAGGTGTGATATAAAATACTAGTAGAAGTTTATTATGTAGGTAAGCGCCCACCGAGTTGGTACCGCACGGGCCGCACACTTTAGGGTGGTGCGCCCACTATCCACGCTGAAGGCACATTTAGGGTGGTGCGCCCATTATCCACGCTGATGGCACATTTTAGGGGAGTGCACCCACTATCCGAGCTGAGGCACACTTAGGGGGTGCGCCCACTATCCACTCTGAAGGCACACTTTAGGGGAGCGCGCCACTATCCACGCTGAAGGCACACTTGGGGGGGGGGGCTATCCACCTGACGGCACACTTTAGGGTGGTGCGCCCACTATCCACGCTGAAGGCACATTTTAGGGTGGTGCGCCCAATATCCACGCTGAAGGCACATTTTAGGGTGGTGGACCCACTATCCATGCTGAAGGCACACTTTAGGGTGGTGCGCCCACTATCCACGCTGAAGGCACATTTTAGGGTGGTGCGCCTACTATCCACACTGAAGGCACACTTTAGGGGAGTGCGCCCACTATCCACGCTGAAGGCACACTTTAGGGGGTGCGCCCAATATCCACGCTGAAGGCACACTTTGGGGGTGCGCCCACTATCCACGCTGAAGGCACACTTTATAGGGGTGCGCCCACTATCCACGCTGACGGCACACTTTATAGGGGTGCGCCACTATCCACGCTGAAGGCACACTTTAGGGAGTGCGCCACTATCCACGCTGAAGGCACACTTTAGGGGGGGTGCGCCCACTATCCACGCTGAAGGCACACTTTTGGGGGTGCGCCCACTATCCACGCTGAAGGCACACTGTATAGGGGTGCGCCCACTATCCACGCTGAAGGCACACTTTATAGGGGTGCGCCCACTATCCACGCTGACGGCACGGACCAAGACTCAGTTTGCTCAGCTGCTCTCGAGTCAGAAGGTGAGTTTCTCGTTTTCGTGCTCAAGGAAGTATTGTTTGCATTTCTACCCACCTCGGTGGCGTAATTGGCTAACGCGCTTGTCGTGTTTAGCTCGACTGCTGAGGACGGGGAGATCGATCGAGGTTCGAATCTCGGTCGGGTGAACTGGGGGTGGTTTTTCCCTAAATGGTTTTCCACTCTCCCTCCACGCAAATGCGGGTTCAATTCCTATAATTTGACCTTCCCAATTCCTAATCCATTAGCGTAATTAGTACTTAAAGCGTATAACCCGAACGGATAGTAAGACGCGGTGCTAAATATTATGTTTGCATTTCTGTTATTGTTGGATTTGTTTCAGGTTTATAATTGTGCTGTTGTGAGTTATATTTCACCATAGTACTTAAATATGGAAAGCGAGGAAGAATTTGTAGCTGTTAGATAACTTTTAATTGAAGAGGAGAGAAGAAAATGTAGGAAACGACGATTCTGAGTTCACAACGTCAACAGCAAAATACTTATGTTTGGCGAATACCACACATTATTTCCTGATCTGATTGAAGATGACACCGAAAATTTCGGACCGCACTTGATTTTAATTCCCTCGCCCGGCTTTCTGTTGAATGGTGGAACGGTGGAGAGTCCGTTGCCGGTTGTATCGACGTTGTGGGCGCTTACCTTAAGTCAATAAAGTTTCCCGGACAGACGAATGACATCGAATGTCACTATTGAAGTCCGAGAAAGAAAGAGCTCACCACTAAGTTATAATATATATATATTAGCACCGTGTCTTACGTCTTACTTACTACCTGTTCAGGCTACACGCATATGTACTAATTAGGCTAATGAGCGACGAATGAGGAAGGTTGAATTCAGAGGAAGTGTACTCGCATTTGAGTGTAGAACCATTTCTGAAAACCTCAGTAGGCCTACACCAGACCGAGATTTGAGCCCCATTCTCCTTGTCATTAGTAGTTTAGACTAACATAATAGAGATGCCCTAGAACATGTGGCCACCGAAGAAAGTAAGTTAATATAGAACACTACATTTCACTGTGGTTTGAAATTGAGATTTCGTAACTACTTAAATAAACCATATAATCTGGTCAAATTAATCTTCAAATTTCAAAATGGGAATGTTGGAATTGTAGTGGGGGTGGTGGGGGGAGGGGTGTTGTAGTAGCTTAAAATCTTTTCAAAATTATTATTATTATAAGTATTTTTTTCGGCATCGAAGAACATTTAAATTCAGCAATTTTGCAAAAGGACCCCCTCTCCCCCACAGTAACCATAAAAGCTGGAAAGTTTGGAATTTTAAAATAGGGTAAATAGAAAAAACGTATGGTTTAAAAATTGAATTTTGTATAGGCAGATGAAAAAAAAAACTAAAATAAACGAACACAAAACTAAAGATTATTTTGAAGTGGTTCCATTAGCCTTGCTATAATAAAGCTAAAATTTTAAGGATAAACTAGCGCTTGACAAGCAACAATATAACCATTAAAATAAACCAATTGTGTCGACACAGCATGGTGGACAGTGATTCCTTTTGGAAAACCATGATGCATATTACTCAATATGTTTCTTTAACAGAGTATATTATTCAGTTATGTTCTTTTTTCCAACACATTCCTGTAACAACGTATATTAGCTCGCTTATCTTATTTTATGATCGTTCTTAGGTAAAAATTACATTTTAATGGGTTGTATTTTTTTTTATCAAAAAGTAGGCAGCCTGATTTCTAACGTTCTAATTTGATATAATTTTGGTGCTGCTTAGCCATGCAAATAACGGGTAAAACTGCTAGTTTATTATAACTATAAGACATAGATTTATTTTCCTACATAACAGTTTAATTTTGCACATGTTTTACTCTCGATAACATTATAGTTTATATAGAGACATCGATGTTGAAGTTTCATTCTACTTCCAGCCCTAGTAAACATCGTGAACACTCGTTTGCCCCGGGATCCCCAACCCGACCCTGATTTATCACTACTTGTTTTCCCCTAAAAAAAAAAGTCTCAACTCATCACTTTCCAGATGATGGCTTCAGGGTTCACCATCTCCTGAGTTACTTTTACCTCGCACTTTTCATCAGTCGTCTTCACCTCACCTCCCTCTCTCTTTCCCCCGCCCTCTTCTTGTGTTTCTCATCTCCCCGGGCAAAAGGATCAACGAGGACTTTACGACATCGCGACTTCTAATGGAAATATGGCGGCGAGTGCGCCTTCTGTCGACACTTTATATTATTTTATAAAATAAAGTAATGAATTGTTTTTAGTTGGACAGTTTTCTACCGAGAAGTGATACATTTCACAAAGTAGATAGCGGTATGATTAAATTTAGAGCCTGTGGGTTTTCTAAGTAATTAGTTCTCTTGGCACCGTCGTTAAAATTTGAAAATTTAATTTGGCTTGGAAAATTAATTTTGTTGGCTTGGACGTAAATAAATAAAAACTTTAAGCAGCGATGCTATATCTACTCTTTGCCATAATCCACATGAATAATATGACTGTGGTTGAAACAACAGGTATATGCATTTGCTAGGTTTAGCTTTCAAAATAATTAACAAATATCCCAACAGTCACTAGTGTTTGGTTAATTGGGCTTGAATTAGGTTTAAGGTCACTCCTAGCTCTACACCTTCATAACCCTCTCTCATTACGGGTAGGACGTGTGGACAGCCTCCTCTGGTGTACCCTGGGCAACGTTCAATCACCAGAGAGGCTAATAGACTACATACAAACAACCTCGTCTGGTGTACCCTGGGCAACGTTCTGTCACCAGAGAGGCTAATAGTCTACATACAGACAACCTCCTCTGGTGTACCCTGGGCAACGTTCTGTCACCAGAGAGGCTAATAGTCTACATACAGACAACCTCCTCTGGTGTACCCTGGGCAACGTTCTGTCACCAGAGAGGCTAATAGTCTACTTACAGACAACCTCCTCTGGTGTACCCTGTGCAAAGTTCTGTCACCATAGAGGCTAATAGTCTACATACAGACAACCTCCTCTGGTGTACCCTGGGCAACGTTCTGTCACCAGAGAGGCTAATAGTCTACATACAGACAATCTCCTCTGGTGTACCCTGAGCAACGTTCTGTCACCAGAGAGGCTAATAGTCTACATAAAGACAACCTCCTCTGGTGTACCCTGGGCAACATTCTGTCACCAGAGAGGCTAATAGTCTATATACAGACAACCTCATCTGGTGTACCCTGGGCAACGTTCTGTCACCAGAGAGGCTTATAGACTACATACAGACAACTTCGTCTGGTGTACCCTGGACAACGTTCTGTCACCAGAGAGGCTAATAGTCTACATACAGACAACCTCCTCTGGTGTACCCTGGGCAACGTTCTGTCACCAGAGAGGCTAATAGTCTACTTACAGACAACCTCCTCTGGTGTAACCTGTGCAAAGTTCTGTCACCATAGAGGCTAATAGTCTACATACAGACAACCTCCTCTGGTGTACCCTGGGCAACGTTCTGTCATCAGAGAGGCTAATAGTCTACATACAGACAATCTCCTCTGGTGTACCCTGGACAACGTTCTGTCACCAGAGAGGCTAATAGTCTACAAACAGACAACCTCATCTGGTATATCCTGGACAACGTTCTGTCACCAGAGAGGCTAATAGTCTACACCCAGACAACCTCATCTGGTGTACCCTGGACAACGTTCTGTCACCAGAGAGGCAATTAGTCTACATACATACAACCTCCTCTGGTGTACCCTGGGCAACGTTCTGTCACCAGAGAGGCTAATAGTCTACATACAGACAACATCCTATGGTGTACCCTGGGCAACGTTCTGTCACCAGAGAGGCTAATAGTCTACATACAGACAACATCCTATGGTGTACCCTGGCAAAGTTCTGTCATCAGAGAGGCTAATAGTCTACATACAGACAACCTCCTCTGATATACCCTGGGCAAAGTTCTGTCACCAGAGAGGCTAATAGTCTACATACAGACAACCTCATCTGGTGTACCCTGGACAACGTTCTGTCACCCGAGGGGCTAATAGTCTACATACAGACAACCTCCTCTGATATACCCTGGGCAAAGATTTGTCACCATAGAGGCTAATAGTCTACATACAGACAACCTCCTCTGGTGTACCCTGGACAACGTTCTGTCACCAGAGAGGCTAATAGTCTACATACAGACAATCTCCTCTGGTGTACCCTGGACAACGTTCTGTCACCAGAGAGGCTAATAGTCTACAAACAGACAACCTCATCTGGTATATCCTGGACAACGTTCTGTCACCAGAGAGGCTAATAGTCTACACCCAGACAACCTCATCTGGTGTACCCTGGACAACGTTCTGTCACCAGAGAGGCTAATAGTCTACACACAGACAGCCTCCTCTGGTCCACTCTGGACAACGTTCTGTCCCCAGAGAGGCTAATAGTCTACACACAGACAACCTCCTCTGGTATACCCTGGGCAAAGTTCTGTCACCATAGAGGCTAATAGTCTACATACAGACAACCTCATCTGGTGTACCCTGGACAACGTTCTGTCACCCGAGGGGCTAATAGTCTACATACAGACAACCTCCTCTGATATACCCTGGGCAAAGATTTGTCACCATAGAGGCTAATAGTCTACATACAGACAACCTCCTCTGGTGTACCCTGGACAACGTTCTGTCACCAGAGAGGCTAATAGTCTACATACAGACAATCTCCTCTGGTGTACCCTGGACAACGTTCTGTCACCAGAGAGGCTAATAGTCTACAAACAGACAACCTCATCTGGTATATCCTGGACAACGTTCTGTCACCAGAGAGGCTAATAGTCTACACCCAGACAACCTCATCTGGTGTACCCTGGACAACGTTCTGTCCCCAGAGAGGCTAATAGTCTACATACAGACAACCTCCTCTGGTATACCCTGGGCAAAGTTCTGTCACCATAGAGGCTAATAGTCTACATACAGACAATCTCCTCTGGTGTACCCTGGGCAAAGATTTGTCACCATAGAGGCTAATAGTCTACATACAGACAACCTCCTCTGGTGTACCCTGGACAAAGTTCTGTCACCAGAGAGGCTAATAGTCTACATACAAACAACCTCCTCTGGTGTACCCTGGGCAACGTTCTGTCACCAGAGAGGCTAATAGTCTACAAACAGACAACCTCATCTGGTATATCCTGGACAACGTTCTGTCACCAGAGAGGCTAATAGTCTACACCCAGACAACCTCATCTGGTGTACCCTGGACAACGTTCTGTCACCAGAGAGGCTAATAGTCTACACACAGACAGCCTCCTCTGGTCCACTCTGGACAACGTTCTGTCCCCAGAGAGGCTAATAGTCTACATACAGACAACCTCCTCTGGTATACCCTGGGCAAAGTTCTGTCACCATAGAGGCTAATAGTCTACACACAGACAACCTCCTTTGGTGTACTCTGGACAAGTTCTGTCACCAGAGAGGCTAATAGTCTACATACAGACAACCTCATCTGGTGTACCCTGGACAACGTTCTGTCACCAGAGAGGCAATTAGTCTACATACAGACAACATCCTATGGTGTACCCTGGGCAAAGTTCTGTCACCAGAGAGGATAATAGTCTACATACAGACAACCTCCTCTGGTCTACCCTGGACAACGTTCTGTCCCCAGAGAGGATAATAGTCTACATACAGACAACCTCCTCTGGTCTACCCTGGACAACGTTCTGTCACCAGAGAGGCTAATAGTCTACATATAGACAACATCCTCTGATATACCCTGGCAACGTTCTGTCCCCAGAGAGGCTAATAGTCTACACACAGACAACCTCCTTTGGTGTACTCTGGACAAAGTTCTGTCACCAGAGAGGCTAATAGTCTACATACATACAACCTCCTCTGGTGTACCCTGGGCAACGTTCTGTCACCAGAGAGGCTAATAGTCTACATACAGACAACATCCTATGGTGTACCCTGGCAAAGTTCTGTCACCAGAGAGGATAATAGTCTACATACAGACAACCTCTCTTGGTCTACCGTGGACAACGTTCTGTCCCAGAGAGGCTAATAGTCTACATATAGACAACATCCTCTGATATACCCTGGGCAAAGCTCTGTCACCAGAGAGGATAATAGTCTACATACAGACAACCTCTTCTGGTCTACCCTGGACAACGTTCTGTCCCCAGAGAGGCTAATAGTCTACACACAGACAACCTCCTCTGGTGTACCCTGGGCAAAGTTCTGTCATCAGAGAGGCTAATAGTCTACATACTGACAACCTCCTCTGGTGTACCCTGGGCAACGTTCTGTCACCAGAGAGGCTAATAGTCTACATACAAACAACCTCCTCTGGTGTACCCTTGGCAACGTTCTGTCACCAGAGAGGCTAATAGTCTACATACAAACAACCTCCTCTGATATACCCTGGGCAAAGTTCTGTCACCAGAGAGGCTAATAGTCTACATACAAACAACCTCCTCTGATATACCCTGGGCAAAGTTATGTCACCAGAGAGGCTAATAGTCTACATACAAACAACATCCTATGGTGTACCCTGGGCAAAGTTCTGTCACCAGAGAGGCTAATAGTCTACATACAGACAACCTCTTCTGGTCTACCCTGGACAACGTTCTGTCCCCAGAGAGGCTAATAGTCTACACACAGACAACCTCCTCTGGTGTACCCTGGGCAAAGTTCTGTCATCAGAGAGTCTAATAGTCTACATACTGACAACCTCCTCTGGTGTACCCTGGGCAACGTTCTGTCACCAGAGAGGCTAATAGTCTACATACAAACAACCTCCTCTGGTGTACCCTTGGCAACGTTCTGTCACCAGAGAGGCTAATAGTCTACATACAAACAACCTCCTCTGATATACCCTGGGCAAAGTTCTGTCATCAGAGAGGCTAATAGTCTACATATGACAACCTCCTCTGTATACCCTGGGAAAAGTTCTGTCACCAGAGAGGCTAATAGTCTACAACAGACAACCTCCTCTGTGTACCCTGGGCAAAGTTCTGTCCCAGAGAGGCTAATAGTCTACATACAAACAACCTCCTCTGTTACCCTGGGCAACGTTCTGTCACCAGAGAGGCTAATAGTCTACATAAACAACCTCCTCTGTGTACCCTGGGCAACGTTTTGTCACCAGAGAGGCTAATAGTCTACAACAACAACCTCCTCTGATTACCCTGGGCAAAGTTCTGTCACAGAGAGGCTAATAGTCTACATACACAACCTCCTCTGTGTACCCTGGGCAAAGTTCTGTCACCAGAGAGGCTAATAGTCTACATACAAACAACCTCCTCTGATTACCCTTGGCAAACGTTCTGTCCCAGAGAGGCTAATAGTCTACATACAAACAACCTCCTCTGATATACCCTGGGCAAGTTCTGTCACCAGAGAAGCTAATAGTCTACATACAAACAACCTCCTCTGGTGTACCCTGGACAACGTTGTCACCAGAGGGGAACAAAAGGCCCAATACTACATAAAAAAATCTTGATATACTTGGACAACGTTTTAGTCACAGATGAGGGACATATAAGGGGTAAATAGTATGTAATATATGTATTATGTATATTAATATGTATGTATGTATTGTATGTATGTATGTATATGTAGTATGTATGGTATTGTATGTTTCCCGGTCATATGTGCCATACTCTAAAAACAAAAAAAGTTGCGTATCTTATTTCCATTTTCTTAATGACATGACAAAGATTGTTGTAGGTTAGCAGTGAAAGGGAGTATAAGTTAAGATAGAATAATACATAGCTCCAGGAAACGACACAGGCCATTGCATTTTAAGCCATGTGCCTGACAGCGATTGATACTTTATCGTTAACCGAAAGAGTGTGACACGTGTGCTTTAGACACGTGTCGGGTAGTATGGAAGAGAGTATACTGCAGAAAGAAACTAATCCAGTCATAGCTTGTACCCACCTTCTAAAACAAAGAAACGATCGCACAGCCTGATATGTTGGTAAGGCCACACGATTGCTGTGTGTGTATATTGGCCGATGTTTATCGGCAGAATAAGAACCTACGTATGTTGCAACCTAGCCTGTAATTATCGACAGGGCGGGTCACGTGATCCAGTGCGCCATCATGCCTGGTTAGCCCGTGATGGATGTCTCCAGTATATTGCGTGTGGCTCTATTTCATTAGTATCATTACTCTGCCTTCAAACACGACAACTTCGGGGAAAAGCTTTCATTGGTTTAGGGAGTGTTTTCATAACAATAACTGTATGATACAAGCCGTACAACTTAGCGAAAAAAAATAACCCTCCAATGTGTGTTTTAAGCCACAGATAGCATTTACTGTGTTCAATTCGATATTTACCAGTCCCGTGCTATAGTGGTCAGTGTACCTGTCTACGAGCCTAGGGTTCAATCCCCGGCTGCTACTTCGGGTATTTTTCTCTAGAGGATAAATACCCCAACGATCACCAGGGTTTGGTTAATTAGGCTTAAGTTAGGTTGTAAGTGTTTTCACTAGTCCTACACCCTCATACTTACTATCACCCTCATACTCACTATCACCATCACCTCATCTCATCGGCACATGGAAAGAGCCTCCACGGAAAGGATGTACGATTAGTACACTCGGGCATCCCCTGGGTAACGGTATATTAGAACTGGCTAATATTTCCACTACTGGGCTACGAGGATGTAGCCCAGACGCGCAATACTAGTTCGCCAGTTCAATCAGACACTTTGGTTCAATAGGTAACGTGTTTGCCAAATGAGCTAACGGTACCGGCGTCTATTCCCGATATGACCAAAAAATATATCATTGGTGAAATGTGAGTTTCTCATTTTACAGTAATGAATAACGGCCAGCAGGGCTATTATGACCACGACGCAAAATCAGTTTGCGACAGCAAAGAGTAGCTAGACCGAGTCAAAATTCATCACGGCCGATTACTTTGCGAGCGCAAATATTTTCCTAGTGGAGTGACCCTAAGTTGCGCAGACATTTTACTTGTCCTTTGGTTTGCGTTACGAGTTTATGTATGCTAAGTTTTGTAATTTATTGGTTGTTCTGTGTTACCTTATTTAATTTTGCCATCACTTTAGTCTTCTATAAATAAATGTCAAAAGAATATTTTTTTAAACATAACATTATCATGAATGCATTTTTATTCACCAACAAACTGATAATTGGGATATTCCAATATTGGTATTAATTGTTTGTAGGTTTTATAGTGGGTGGAGGTTAGGCTTCAACATATTTGGAATGTTAATAGTATGTTGACTCGCCTCATGGAGAAACTTTGACCAAGATGTTTATCTCTTTAGTCTAATTTTTCAATGGTGAGGAGGTTGGGATTTGAATCCTAGTTGGATGTGTGGTGTTTATTTTCTTTAGAGGTTTTCTCCCTCTCACTCTATACAAATCCGAATACTTTTATTCTATAACCCTACCTTTATCATTTATACTATATTAGTGTAAAACACGAGGATAGACCAGATAAGACAATAAAAAGTAATCTATATGTTTACGATACCTCAACAAAACTTTAATAATGTAATCCTATTTAAACTGATTCGTACATACAGTAGTAAATACTATCCACATTAATGTGAGTTGTAGGCCTATAAAATATTTGCAGCCAAGATTGGAAATAAAACAAAGGGCATTTAAAAATCAATTGCAATATCAATTAATGGTGAACAATGTATACTATCTAGTCGCAAATGAAACAAAATAGGCTTAATGCTTACATAAGGTTTGGCTTAGGCCTAGGTTTTTAAATCATAAGAGTTTACCAAATTTATCTAAAACTCATAATTAATTGCTAGGCCTAGTTATCCTGAAGTGAATAATTTACATAAACAACTCATTCTAAAGAAATATACTTTCATTATATTCTTAATTACTTTAACTAAAGTCTCTAAGAATTCCCTTTAAATAAAATATGTATTTTATGATTTTTAACTAACCAAACCACCCTCTCGCTCAGTTTATTGTTAACTTAGTAGGCCTACTCCAGAATGCCCATTGTTTTGACAATAAGTTGTCCAAAATATTCGAATATTTTTTGCAGTTTTTGAACGCTTTCATCAACATTAAACAGTTAGTTTTATTTTCTAAGACCTTCAAACAACATATTTGATTCAATCTTGAACGGGAGAACCTTTTCGACACTGTAGATTAATAAAATTAGCACATACAGTCAACTCTCGATTCTACGACCTTTCACGGTTTCCTGGAAAAGGGTCGTTATTTCGAAGGGGTCGTTATTGGAATTTTAACAAATTTTGTTCCACCCTTGACCTTCATACGAAAAAATTGCATTTTTTAGACAACAAATAGCGTGGGTCATCAAAAATCGTTCACAAAATCCAACCAAAATAGTAACCAAATCGAGAATCGAAATAACAATGGCAAAAGCAAGCCTGGCGCGTGATGTAGCGGCAGTCACGCGCGGGGAAACATTGTCTTGCTTGTGGGAGGGGGTGGACAGAGTCAAGTGCTATTGGCTGGCATTGATGAGGTGGTGTCTATTTTTATACCTGATCCACCCCAGTTACTAGTAATACAGCGCTCACAAAGATAATTGCAACGCAGTGACCTAAATAAATGCAACAAACACATTTTACAGCCGATTTCCTTAAACTTTTCAACCTTTTTTCCCACATTTTTCACGGTTCCCCAAAAAAGGGTCGTTACTTCAAGAGGGACGCTATTCCCGGGTCGTAGAATCGAGAGTTGACTGTAGTATGTATGTTCAAGTTGAGTACCGCATAGATAGATTTTCTTTATCTAACTTCAACTCAATCAAACAAAATTAAAATTAAAACACCTTGCTGTAGACTTATATATTCAAACGTTCACTTTCTGATTTGGTTAAATCGAGAACCGTTATAATATAGGTCCACTAGGAAAGGAAAAATACAAAATTAGTCTAATGTTTGAAAATTTTTGTTATTGAAACAAAGTTTTAAAGTCATATATTTTTTTAGTTATAAAATAAAGTTGTTTTAGAGTAAAATTAATATAAGGATAGGTCTACATTATAAACTGTTAAAATTATTTTTAGTTAATAGAATATGACACACTTGTTCCAGTATTAACACAAATATATAAAGAAAAAAGCTCTGGGTTGTATATCAACCATATTACAAAAAAAAAAATTGTTTATTTATTGGCCAACTTATCATACCAATTCATTTTCCCGTGAGAGTTTATAGTTTGAATGCTTATTTCACATTGTGATTTTTGACTAAAATATGTTGTGTGTATTGAATAATATAGGTTTAGTATTTTTTCATTACAAATTGTAGGCAAACAAAATGATGCAAGAGATTTATTAAATCAAACTAGTTTAAATTTCCTCTTGCAAATAATATGTCTTGTGATCAGTTGTTTGAGAAAATAAAAATATATATGAATAACGTTGTCATGAATATCAGCATTCTTGAAATAAATTTACCTAGTTTCTAGCCTCTAAACTTCTTAAAAGGTAATATTCTTTGAAAAGTGTTGCCAACTGTTGACGCAAACTGGTTTCATTCTGTGCGTTGACGCTAGAATCAAAGTCGAAGCTAAAACTAGCGGACGATACAAAGTGTGGTGGTCATTATAACCCAAACGCTATCGTTTCCTCGAAAGTGAAGTTAGCTATCGGTAGCAACTAACTTTGCGTCGAGTGATCATAATAGCCATGCGTGCTTAGTCTAACGCGCTACTCTCGCAATAAACTAGACTGCCGATGACGCAGAGGTCAAGGTTTTAATCTCGGTCGAGTGTAATGAGGTTTTTTTATAAAAAGGTTTTCCACTCTCCCTCCAAATCAATGTGGATACACTTCCTATAAATGTAGCCTCCCGAATCCCTAAAACAATTAGCGTAATTAGTACATAAGCTTATAACCCGAACGGTTAGTAAGATATGATGATAAAAAAAAAGGCCAAAGTGACTGTTCTCTGTTTAATCTAATTTATAAGTCGGTGGCTGATATAATTAGTCTGTTTAGAAAGTGTACGTTTAATACCTCAGGCATCTGTCTTGTTATAAAATAAGTTGATAAATATTACAATATAAATTCAGGTGAATTCATGTTTCATACTCACAGCTATGGCTATCATATCAACAAACACATGTTATAAATTCGAGAATATAGAGCGTATACTAGTGACAAATAAAAGTTGCAAATTCACGAATGAAAATAGCGTAATATTACGAATAGACAAATATAGATAGCAAATAAATGAATGTAGATGGCACATACTGTACACGAATATACAAGTCAAGTTCACGAATACAGTTTGAAAAATCACGGCTACGTGCTAAAAGTCATGAATACCAACTACAAACTCACGAATACAGTACAAATTTGCGTATTCAGAATTCAAAATGACGATTGTAGTTTGGAAATTCACTAATACAGTACGCACATTCACGAATACAAGCTTAAAATTTCTCAAATAAACCATGCAAAATTCACGAATGTTTGATGCAAATTCACAAACGCATGATGCAAAATCGCAATACAGGTTTACAAACTCACTAATATGTATTGGGAATTCACGATTACGCACATTCACGAATACAGATTTCAAATTTACGGATAGTTACTAAAAAAAATTCATGGCTACAGATAGGAAATTACAACCTTTGATTCCAAATCACGAATACAGGTTGCAAACTCACAAATATTTATTAAAAACTCACAGGTACATAAGGCAAATTCACAAATAGAGGATGAAAATTGCTAATATGGGCTACAAATTCACAGGTAAAAAAGTCAAATTCATGAATACATGATGCCAAATCACGAATATATTTTCAAACTCACGAATATTTATTGAAAATTCACTGGTACATACGGTAAATTCACAAATACAGGATAAAAATCGCGGATACAGATTGCAAATTCACGAATGTTTATTAAAAATTCACGGGTACGGAAAACAAATTCACGAATACATGATGCAAAATCATTATTACAAGTTTAAAAATTCACTATTACAGTAAGAATACTGATGAATGAAAGTGGAAAATTCAATTTCAGCCCTACTGACTGTAAATGAACAAATGCAAACTTCAATGTACGTTTTATTGATCAAGCAAATGTAATATTTCTATGTTACATAACATGCCTGACGTTCCGGTTATGATAGTGCTTTGCAAGGATCGCCAACTGCATGCAGCTCTCCTGCTTGTTCCTCACCTAGCCCGGTCAACGAACCAAGACTCGCTTCCGATCATCAATTATCATATCACAGAGTTGGACGCCACATTAGTAATTATTAAATTAATATTTCAACAACAAAACGTGTCTTTGAGCCCCAAGTGTGACAGGGTTTTATTTACCTCATCAAAACTTTTCTTTTATAAACGGGTTCAAAATTTAAAAAATATACGTCTATGGTTAAACATTTTAATTTTTTTTGTGTGTGTGAGTAATTTTGAATTTAAGTTTCAAGACAAATTTCTATTTTAGAACCTAGGCCAACACCTTAGCTCAGTGGTTGTTAGCTCATCTACCTAGGCCCCGGGTTTGAGTCCTAGTAAAGCCTAAGAACAAATATCATTAATGACATTGCATCCCCTTTCTTAGTGTTTAATGGACGGCCGGAGGAATGACTCTTGATAGCTACAGTAGCCCCATGGCCTCTTTGGTGCTGACTGACAGCTCACAGCTGACGGCTTTGAAAAATTACTAGACCAAATTATGTATCCCTACGCCAAACCATATGAGTTGCAAAAAAATAGTGTTTAGCAGCTGTCACTTCTGACATTCAAAATTTAGGTATATACCTAAATGTTGACTGTCAGAAGTCAGGTGTGAGCTGTCAGTCAGCACCAAAGAAGCCATGGTGCTGCTGTAAGTTAGTTTGTAAGTTGTGTGACGAGGTAATAAATCGATCCAGGACCACAATGTTTTATTAGTGATTTTTTTTTCTGCACCGCGTCTACCCGTTCGTGTTATACGCATTTGTACTAATTACGTCAATGTGCTAGGGTCAAGGAAGGCTGAATTTAGATAAAGTGTACCTGCATTTGCGTGGAGGTAGAGTGAAATCCCATTTTGTAAACAACACACCTCGTTACACACGACAGATCATTCAGCCAACGAAGCGGGTCTAGTGATAGTTCCTAGTTCGTATCGTCGTCGGTGGCCGACCACTGACAGTTCCATCTGAGCAGCCTCACCCTCCACCCGCCAGGTGGCAGCGCGGTAGCGGCCGGTGTTTGTCGCAGTAAACACACACATACACTCACAGAGCCTCACGCCGCCCCGTGACGTCATAACACGCACAACACCGGCGATTACCGACCACTACCTACAAGATAATAGCAGGGGGGCAGAAACATCAAAGAGACTCGCCGACCGACCCCACGCCCCCACTCCCCTACCCAAACCACTCTGCCCACCAATCAACATTGCCGACAGCGGGTGAACTCCTACCACCCTTCCGGCATATCTTACAAACTCTTTTAACTCACAGGATGACTCGAATCATGTTCACGAAAATATAGGGTAAGTGCGGCTAGTCTACAACAGGAGGGTTAGTTGGGTAAACAATGGCTCAGCCGTCTCAAGTCTTAAAACGTGCCAACGTGTTATCCAGTAGTTTTAAAAAATCAGTGTTTTTTCAGTTTTTATGGCAAATATATGTTATTTATTGACAAACTAAATAAAATATTGCTCCAGTACTAACATAGAGTTTAATTTTCTTCACATGGCAACCTCAAAATTTCTTGAATATTTGTCAAGGGTGCCTAGAATAATTTAATGACAACTTTTTATCTTCATTTAAAAAGTTTGTTAGATAATTCCGCTAGGCATATGACAGATATTCAACAACTGTTGGGGGTGACCTGGTGGTCTAGGGGTAAGGTGTCAGACTTCTGTGCTGGCGGCCGGGGTTCAATCCCCGGTCCCGGCACAGATTTATCTGATTTCCAAACCCTTCCTTCACCTCTGACAAGACGTGTATTAATCACAACTTGTGAATGTGGGGAATACCAGGCCCCCCCGTGGTTCGGATCCCACGTTAAACTGTAGGTCCTTCATTTCATCTCACAATCACCCTACCCATTACACATTAGCGTAAGTGTGTATAACCCGAACGGGTAGTAAGATGCGGTGCTTAATAATAATAAATAATAACTGTTGATATCAACATGTGAATAAAATATAACTGTATGTTTGTGCTGGAGCGATATTTTATTTATTTTAGCAAAAAAAAAATGTTTCGCTATAAAAACTGCAAAAATACTAGCTTTTCCCCACGTCTTCTTTCAACCCACTTAACGGATCGGAACTTCATAGATCTGCTCGATCTAAAGAGTCACCCAAGATCAAAGATTTTGAATAATTTAATCAATGTTTGTAGAAGGTTTATTAAGTCCAACTAAATAATACAGATTGTGTTTGAATTTAATAATTTCTCTTGGTGATAGAGTTAGGAAGAAAACAAATTAATACTATATTCAAAATTAGACCTATATGAATGGCCGCCATCTTTAAATAGGTAACCATATCGCATATATACATAGGTTGTTCTGTCTAAGTTATAACAATGAACAGTACTTGCCTAATTTAATAAAAGTTGGTTAACGGATTTGGCAGTAATCGTGGAAGACGACAGACGGACGAAATGGCAAAATATGGAGATATAACAAGACCTCAATTCACTCTGTCAGAAATGTTGATAAGACACAGCTACGTTCCTTCCTCGACCAACATGGGCACGATATATAGTAGACCCTACCTGCGTTTTAACAAGGATGTCACTCGGGGAGAAGGAAACTACTAACTCTGAATAATTAGAACCAATATGAGTTTTTTTACTTTACCATATATCTTCAACATTCAGTGAATATTGAGATTATATTTAACACCAGACCCCAAAAAATTAGTCTTACAAATATGTATGTACCGATGTCTGTATGTCGCAATGTCTGTCTGTCTTTAGGAATTAGTTTCATGGATTTTATTCATTCTTGATATTTAGTAGAAGTTATGTGGTCATAGCCAAAGCCATGGCAAAGGAAGCTTTCAACAAGAAGAGGTTACTGCTGACCAGCAAGTTGAGTCAGGAAGAACTGAGGAAATGATACAATTGGAGCAGGAACTTGTACTCTTGGGAATATGGGAAATTAATATTTGGAGAGTTTTGAACTGTGGTGCTGTATAAGATTTGAGAATATCAGGTAGACAAACAGGACAAATGAAGAATTCCTAAAAGAGTGGGTCAGAAGAGAACAATTTTGACTGTTATTCTTCAGTACAAAGTGAACTGGATCGGACACATCCTTATGAGAAATTGTCTTCTACATGACGTCATAGAAGGAAAGGTTGAGGGTAAGAGGAGCTTAGGAAGGAGGATTCATATATTAGATGATTTGAAGGAAAAAGAAAACTCTGAGAGCTGAAGGAGGAGGCAGAGGACAGAGCACTTTGGCGGTCTAAGTTCACTGACAAAAGGTATGGAACTGTCGTAAGACAGAACACCTACTAATAATGATAGTAATAATAATGTTGGCATATATTGGGGCCTTTTTTGATTTAGCTTCTGAGCCAAAATTAAGCGTAGCTTACTGAATATATTTTGATAATTTTTAATTTCTTAAAAATGGCTTTAAGGTTTTTTAATGGCTATTTTGAGAGTGTTTTGCCCGATAAATAAGAATGTTTACCCAGTAAAAAAAAGGTATTAAATAATGACTGATTTTATAAAGCTGTAATTTTTTTAAATAGACTATTGCAAATTTGTTTGCAATTTTGTATCTGATGATATCTGTAATTATCCCAATAATGTTTGTTTTCTTAGGAAAGATTACAAAGTAATAGTTAAATGATAATTGAGTATTTAAAATTTTGTAAAAAAAACTACTCATAAAATATAATAGACTAAGTGAGAAAGCTTGTAAGATTGTGTCGTTCCATTTAATTTGATACAATAAAAAAGTATAGCTCTAAATTAAAGCTCAGACAAGTAAAATTATGTAAAACAGTGTTAGAGGAATTGTGCACCGGAACCTTTTTGAGAAAACAAATTTTTTTCTTCAGCGTAATTAATTATAACGTTTGTTTTATTTCAAAATATGTATTTTTTAAACTAATCTTTTTTTTTTTTTTTTATTTAAAAGCTGTTTAAACTGATGAAATTAGATGTATCAAATATTCCATACCTATTAACTAAAGTGTTTGGTTTTTTATATTTGACTTAGCAACTTGCAATAAATAAACGTATACGATCAACATGATCACGTGAATACTTTTTAAACTATTAATTATTTACTGCTTTACACAGAATGCATTTTCAAATGGTAGTTTGTTTTTATTTATTTATTTCTTATCTTACTGTCTTAAGTTTTAAATGTATCTTAAATTAATGGTGAACCAGTTTTGAACCATTAGATATTTTATTCATCCTTTAGTAAACACAACTATACCAGGTTTGTTATCATATTGTGGTAAACACAACTATACCAAGTTTGTTATCATCCTGTAGTAAACACAACTATACCAGGTTTGTTATCATCCTGTAGTAAACACAACTATACCAGGTTTGTTATCATCCGTAGTAAACACAACTATACCAGGTTAGCTATCATCCTGTAGTAAACACAACTATACCAGGCTAGTAGCATCCTGTAGTAAACACAACTATACCAGGTTAGTTATCATCCTGTAGTAAACACAACTATACCAGGTTAGCTATCATCCTGTAGTAAACACAACTATACCAGGTTTGTTAGCAATCCTGTATGTAGACACAACTATACCAGGTTTGTTATCATCCTGTAGTAAGACACAACTCCCAAGTCTGGTCAGATTGAGCGCACTATGATCAGTGGCCATTGTGAAATCTACCTCCCATAGTACGACCAACCTTGGCATATTATTGATGGCAGCTATAAACTATTAATAACGTTTCGGAAGAATTCTTCTCGTATGTTGACAGTATGTAATCGTCTGAATCTGATAGCGATATGTATGAAACTCTCACAATTACCTTCCTCTATCTACACATCACGCAAAACAAACTACCGGCTTTCTCCATCTTTCCATTTAGTTGCACGGAAACTTAGCCCTGCCTTATTTCTTTACTTTACAATTATGTTTGAATTTGTCCCTATTTGTATATTATTAAATTAAATGACACTTTATTCCTTCATGGCGATTCTTTTGAAAAATTAATATCCATAAAAAGTGTTTTATAAAAGAAATAACATAATTTTTTTTTCAATTGCGTATTATTAATAGGAGAGCGATAAGGAAGTTAGAATCTAGTTTAAAATGTACCTTCATTTTGCGTGGAGGGATAGTGGGAAACGATTTAATTAAAACTACCTTTGATATATATATAAAACTGGCCAGATTTCGGACCCCGACCTCTACGTCACTTTCGAACCAGACTAAAAGAGCTTGAGCTTGACGTTTAATCCGTGTGCCCACGGGTACCTATTTTTTTTTTTTTTTTTTTTTTTAAGAGATCAATATCATATCTAGCCCAGGTTAATGGACATGCGGGCAAATGTGTCAGTCTCGTCTTGTCTGACTCATTGTTGATGGAGAGATGAGAGTTCGAATCTTGGGTTAGGTATAGTAAATAAGTTTTTCCTATATTTCTTCAAAATTAAAACTAAATATTTAAAACATTAAAACGATGAAGAACGTGCCTTTTTGTCTACGAACTACGTTTTAAGGCCATGCCTATCTCCTAATGTAGTGATTTAAGTAAACATTTTTTTACCACGAAAATGATTTAATAATTCAATATTATAAGACCCTACTTATTTGAGTAACACATCTGGTCATCTTCACTCATTTTTATGGAGTTTTCAAACCATGTAAAAAATAGTTAATAAAATAGTTTTCTTAAAATATTTCTGTTTTAAATACATTTTAATTTGGAGAGCAAAAGGTATTCACATATATATTTATTCTATTTGTGATATTATAATATATCGTGCGGTTTTTCCGACCACATAATATAGCCTATAATTTAGTAATGTTTTGAGTGTATTTTTATATTAGTGCTAAGTTCAATAAATACGACGATATTTGATACATTCACGAATGGAGTGTAGGTAAGTGACCGCAAGCAGAAGTCCATTTGATGGTTTGCTGTAATTTTATCAGTCAAAACTTTCTCAACAAACAATTTTGTTTTTAATCATGTTTTAATTTTAAGTGTTTTTACATTATTTAGACAAGAACTTATGAAAATAACCATTTGGACATTCTTTTTTTGTTGAAGTACCGTCTGTAGTTAAATTATTATTATTTTTTTTTTATTATTATTATTATTATTATTATTATTATTATTTATTATTATTATTATTATTATTATTATTATTATTATTATTATTAGCACCGCGTCTTACTACCCGTTCGGTTTATACGCACTTACGCTAATGTGTAATGGTAGGGTGATTGTGAGATGAAATGAAGGACCTAAAGTTTAACGTGGAATCCGAACCACGGTGGAGGCCTGACATTCCTCTGTAGTTAACTTAGAAATGCTTTACAAATTAGGGCTATTTATGACGACATACAGTGTTATTTTGTGTTCATACTCATTTGTTTAAAAAACCTAAACGTTTTATTTTGAAACAGATTATTGCTATGGCTTTTTGTCTAAGTTATTAAAATAATTATTTATTTTGGTTGCCAACTAAACGGATATAAGTGCGAGTATAGTACTTTTTAATTTATTATTTCGGATATTAAAATATCGTTATAAAAAGCATAACAATTTTATTAATATTTGTTGTTCTTTAAATAAGTTACGAAAAATCCAATTATACATACAGTATTTGTTATTGAAGTATTATTAGAAGCGTTTATTAACACCTTTGATAAATAATATTTTACTAAGAGAATAATAACAATCTCCATTCTAGTGACTTCCAACCAATGTTGGCAATAACACTCTTCTGCTAGCTGTCGGCTACCACCACTCCTTCGGCGAAAGGATTGTACCTGTCCTGGTTACCCGCCATTATACACTAAGGAGGTAGGGATGAAGAAGGTAGAATTTAGAACAAAGGCTCCCACATTTGCGTGGCGGAATCACAGGAGGGAACTCTGAAACCAGTGTTTATGTGATCTTAAGCTTAGTACGCACTTGGAAACATTGTTGGCCAACTGTTCCCCAAATGTTCCACAACTGTTGGCCAACACAGGAAACATATTGTTGGCAAACATTAAAGAAACATTGTTTCGCGTCCAGACTGCAATGATGAAACATTTGTTTCTCATAGAGAGCTCAGTTCAGTGAAAGATGTATGTTGAGGATGCTGCTATGGCTTGTGCTTTGTAAATAGTTATTAGCTGTTCAATAAGACAGAAGAAGAAATTGGTGGAAGGCTCGTTTTCATTTACATCAACTGAAAACTGTCCACTTATTTTATTAAAAACATCCTTTTTTCTACGCGATTTTTACATTCCTCAATAGTCACATCCCACAACAGTGTATTTGTATGAAATATTTCAATCCATTCCAGAGTTTTTTCGGCTGACCACGACATGACAAAAGGAGATTCCAGTAACTGATTTACTCTGGGCGGTATGCAAGAACGTTAGTGAATGATTAGTGGACCGATAGTACATTATCTCTCACCTTTTAACCTAGGATTACACAAGCAAACCCACGCTAGTGTCAACAAAGCATCCAAATAGCAGAGTCCCATGTTACTTGCTCTCGGAAATATTGGCCAACATTGTTTCTTGTAACCCATCTGAAATGGATCGCAGGAAACAAGTTTCCTTATTGAAAAACTTGACTACTTATTTTCAAACTGTTTACTAGCTGTTTACCAATTTTTTACCAACTGTTTACAAACTGTTTGCCAACATTTTTTCCCTGGGAAATGTTTCCTAGTGGGCCTATGGATAACTCAGTAACCAGTTTGAGAACCAATATGAAAATAAAGACAAATTTTAAAGAACTGTTTCTAAGGGACACAATTTTTTTAATGGCTCTGGGTGTCACCAAACCGCATCAACCCTAGCTAATCCTCTGGGACGAGTAAGGTAGATTCTCATAGGAAATACACCAGCTTTTCCGTGGAGGTAGAGTGGGAACCTATTTAGGTTATAACACCCTTATTTCACTCCGGTATTCAAACCCTGGTCCCGGTAATCCCATCCAACACTAGAGTGACGTGTTAAACAATATGACCCTGATATGCTAGTTCTGTCGGTCCGTTTTAACTCAATATCTTAGCTCTTATTTTTAAAATGTTTTATTAAGTAATGCTTACTCAATCAACAACTTCAAGGAGACTTTTCCTAATATGCCCGTATGGTACATCCAAAATTTGGTCAAAACATGCCCCTGCATCCAAGGAGTGTTTCAAAGAAACCTCTACATCCAAGGATTGTTTCAAAGAAACCTTTATATTCAAGGATTGTTTCAAAGAAACCATAATATACAATGATTGTTTCAAAGAACCCTCTGCATTCAAAGATTGTTTCAAAGAGACCGCTACATCCAAGGATTGTTTCAAGAGACCTATACATTCAAAGATTGTTTCAAAGAGACCTCTAAATCGAAGGATTGTTTCAAAGAAACCTCTACATCCAAGGATTGTTTCAAAGAAACCTCTATATTCAAGGATTGTTTCAAAGAACCCTCTACATTCAAAGATTTTTTCAAAGAGACCCCTACATCCAAGGATTGTTTCAAAGAGACCTCTACATTCAAGGATTGTTTCAAGAGACCCCTACTTTCAAAGATTGTTTCAAAGAGACCTATATATCCAAGGATTGTTTCAAAGAGACCTTTACATTAAAATATTGTTTTAGGCAACCTCTACATCCAAGGATTGTTTAAAAAAACTCTGCATCCAAGGATTATAAAAGAGACCTCTGCATTCAAAGATTTTTTCAAAGAGACCCCAACATCCAAGGATTGTTTCTAGAGACCTATGCATTCAAAGATTGTTTCAAAGAGACCTCTACATTCAAAGATTGTTTTAAGGAGACCTATACATCCAATTATTGTTTCAAAGAGACCTTTACATTCAAATATGGTTTCAGAGAGCTGTATTCAAAGATTGTTTCAAGGAGACCTCTACATCCTACCCAACATGTATTTCTGTGTCTTAGTAGTTGTATGAATGCATTGTGAGTTATTCAGTAAAAAAACAAAAACTTTGAGCTATGTGCATAACGCTTCATTTGCATCAGACTACAGAGAAAAATATAAAAATGCGTTTCCAAGACTGGTTATTTACATACCTACTATTTAAAAAGAGAAATAGTCAGTAAAAACAAGTACTCTTCATAGATAAATGAATGATCGCATTGGACAAGCCACCATGTGAGTATTTCTTAGAACATACCGCCAAACAAAACCTGAAACACATATGACTTCGAGGACGATGTACTCAAACCAGGCGTACGATCAATAAAACAGCAGCAACAAAACATTTTAGATGACAACTTGTTTCTTGGGTCACCGCCCCTTTCAACTCTTGTACAGTGCCGCTGACATTCACAACTCCGCCTTCCACCGACCACTTCATAACCTAACATCACACACAAATTCAGAAGAAAAGTAAAAACAAAAAAGTTTTAAACACTATCGTTTTTGCTTAAGAGCCCTTAACGGAGTATTAAATTCTCTTTGTTCCTCAACTGCAGTTTTAAAAAATGAAGCTGCTGTGAGGATGCAAAGAGAATAATTTAGACGGAGAAACCGGACCGTCAAATTATCGTAATTGCTAGGCGTAAAGCGGGAAGGTGCATCAGTTTGTGCCGTCCGGGCGTGTACCTCAGGATGCGAGGCAGTTGAGTCACTCCTGCAGCTCGCCGCGGCTCATTTAAAGGTCACAGTAACTTAATTACTAGGCCGACGAAGGAGACAACAAACAGATTCGTAAATTAAATTACGGAATGAATGCTGTTGCCGGTGACGTGGTACGCCTGGATAATGGCGCGTGACCCGGCCGAAGGGAAGCCCCGGGGGTCAGTGGTGAGACGCGCGGGGCACAAAGAGGAGTTCTTGCTCGTTACTTGGAGACGTCCATTTCGCTGAGAATAAAGAATTGTTATTAATAGTTAAGAAAATAGCGACAAATTAGAGGGGGGTCGAGATATTAAGAACATCCAACATTGACAGAATCTGTCAAAATTAATATCAACCAATCTTGAACACGTGATTGGCGTATTAATACATGAAAGTAGACTAAGAAGCTTGGTGAACTGTTAGATAAAGTTTTACATACGTGTATCTAGCTAAAAAAAACTATAAACCATTTTGCATTGTTAGAACCTTATATTACAACTAGAAAATTTATTTGCTCGACTTCACGTATTCATACGTCAAGTCATGTAAGCTGCATCTGTCACTCTTGATAATTACTATCAATAATTATAAAATAACACTAATAATATAATACAATCCCCAATGTTGACCTCAAATAATGTGTTTATATTTTTTAGAAGTGTCTTTCTATGAAAATTGGACTGTAATATAATAACATAGTGTGGATATTTTTATTATTTTTTTTAATTCTTTAATACAACTTTAACAATAATGAGGATATGTGTTTTAATAGGAAAGTGGGGGAATTACACACACACACACACATATATATATATATATATATATATATATATATATATATATATATATATATATATATATATTTACATGAAGCATTTATTTATTCATTAACTTAAGTCCAGTGACGTCAAAAATAAAATAAACATAAGATAGGTGATAAATGAATTGTGGACTTGCTCAGACAAAAAAAAAATGTGATTACAATATTTGGGTTCACAAACAACATTTACTTTTTACTACAATTATCTTAGGGAATAATTTAATAAAAAAAACAACCATTATATTACAACAACAAAAAATTGAGCATGGGACTCTCTCAGGACCTAAGGGTCATGTTGGAAAAAATATACCTTTACTGTTTAAGTGGACTACTTGAACGAGCAACTATTTAATAAACAATTGGAAATCCTTAAATATATATACTGTATACCTTTATAGGCAATTTCCTCAATGATGTTGGTCGTTGGACACTAGAATAATTAATACTAAATAAGGTCCTTGCATTCTTCGTTACTTTGGACAAAAAAAAAATCAGTTTCTTTCTAGAGTCAATGTTGAAACAACAAAAATACATCTACAAGAAAACTTCTAATGTCAGTGAATTAAGCTAAAATTAATATTAACCTTTGAACTTGGAGCAATAAATTTTAAACGTTGAATGAAGTCTGATCGAAATTGTAGTATAAAACAAAGGATGAATCACAATTAAAGTTTGGGTTGATATCACTTCATGTTAATGGTGTCTTGCAAGTAGTCTTCGGCGTTGAGGATGTTAGATATTAGTGGATCAGACAGTCTCACTTATGAGTCCTAGTGTTGTTCTAGAAGTTATTAAAGTTGTCCCCAGACATTGTACTATCTTTTACTGGCATAATTATGATGTAAATGACATTAATAAAACCCTGCAATTATCACAAGTCTTTCTTCCTAAAAAAACATTTTACTTTTTCTTCCGTCCGCGTCTCTTTTCCTTTTCAACAATGCCTAGCCTCACTTCTTTCTACGTCTCTCCCCTCCCCCAATGCTGGAGTCAATTTCTTTCCTCCTTGTATAGTACGGCCATTATGAGTCTCTTAGAAGACAACAATAAAATTACAACTGAGCAGGATGGTTTTTCAAGCGGGGACGGAATATCCGGACAAAAACTCCAGTAAAAAAATATATTTCTTTATCAGATAAATGTATTGGCATCATTATTAGGTGTTTCCTTCGACGCAATACAATGTCCGTTGAAAATAATAAGTTTTAAATAAATAATCACTTAAGAATAAATTAAAGTTAAATAAAATATAAATTGACAGAATTAAAATTCTTACAATAGTTTAGTTATATCTAATAAGTTTTGATACTGTAACCATTAATTAGTTTAGTCCATGGTGTAAGAATGAGTAGGCCATCTAGAATAAAGGCACATGCATTAGAGTGCAGATGAAATGTTCAAGCCAACTCGATATATCATATTAGGAAAACCACCATCCAGTGCACACAGTCGAGATTCGAACCTTGACCTTTACATTACCAGCGATCTAGTCCATTGTTAACCTGACGCCTAAACCTTGTGACCTCCAGTGAGGTTTAATACGAAATAGATCATGTATTCGAAAATTAGATTATTTTTGATGTAGCATGTCAACCAAGTAAAATGAAATCTACAAACCGTAATCTGCACAAAATACTAAACTGAAATAAAGGAATCCAAAGAAGCGAATTAAAAATAATATATTCTGCAATAATATAATTTGTGTTCTACTTACTTTAAGCGGATGTTCCCGGATACAAACACCATGCTTAGACAAACTATTCCGCAAGTATGGTGGAAGCGAAGGCGTGGCAGTTTTAACAGACGTCCGAACCCTTGAACACTCGACGTTGAAGAAGGACAGGACTGTTATTGGTTCAATGCTTCGAGCTACGAGCACTGCTGTCCTAGCGGACTTCCTTGGCAACTCTTTCTCCACTTTTCCCAACTCCCCGCTTTCTTTCCTTTTCCCTCATTACGTGCCCATATTTGGTCCTGTTTATAGTCAGATAAGGGAGTATATAACGGGTGACCACTAGGTTCATTTGTCTGTAGTTAATCATTGGATATCCTCGAAGGAAGAACCTCTGCTCCAGCACCTGAAGAAGATACTGCTGGCCGTGATGGTTGGGTCGTGGGTCTCTTATTTGGCGATCCAAGTATTCATTATTTTTCCAAGTCCTTCAGACTTGTTGATTGAGTCCATATAACTATGTTTTCTTTCTATGTCCTTAGGAGCTTACCTTAAGCTTCCTTTTCTCCATGAGTTCATTATTCCGTTATAAGTCCTTATGACTTCACAATATCCCATGACGCTGTGGACGTCATGCTCACTTGTTCGAATTTTTGTATGGATACAAGTAGGTCTAACGCCTTTATTTGAGGACTTAGTTAGGTCAGTATCTCACAGCATTCTTGTTGGTACCCCTCTTTCAGTGTTACTATTTTGGGTGTGCAAAGTGCGAAACACGGTTAGTGTTGCATAGTGGCCCGCACAGATAGTATTTTCCTTTGCCCCTTGTTGGCACCTCATGGGTACAAGTATTTGAAGTTAGTGTGTACTATATTTAATGCATACCCCAGGGAGTGGGTAGTGGTATAAATATACTATTGAGTGCTCTGGCAGTACCCACTGGGAAAGGACCGGCCATAGTACAATTTTGTGTGAACACATGATTGTTAGCCATCTTCCAATGTAATTGACCTGCGATCATCTTACCATTTATTATCTAGGATGTCGTTGCTTTTTTCAAGTCATGCTAGGTAGGTAGCTTGGCCGAAATTTAACTTAGTAACTCTAAAACTATAGGATTTGCTGTTATATCTTTACAAGTTACTAACTATCCATGCTTTCTGTTTAGACCCTTCTGGTGGAAGTCTGGCGTTAGCCCGGCTGTTTTGGAATCCTATACCCTCTATCTACGTAACTTCCATTTGACTGTTACCGTGTCGTCTTGGACACGTTATTCTTCCGTGCTACGGATAGTTTCTATATTCTTGGGGTTGTTAAACCCTATCATAACAATTGTAACCCCGTATCACCTTTTTATGTTATTTGTATAATAAATCTATTATTGTTACCTATTTATTTCTCTTACTCTTATGAAATATTTCCCAGTCTCTACTTTGTTATACATTTACTTTGTAATAGCTATCATTTCCTTATCTACATAATAGATTGTAGGGGAGGAAATGGTGCATTGCATTTATTTTCTACTGAAACATTTAGACCTATAGATACAAAAATGTAGTAAAGCTCTTATAGGGGCAAATAGTTATTTTTATCAGAACTTTAATACATATATTCCGTTCACGATGGGTTTTTACCTGGATGACAGTTCGAAAATCATATGTTTAGGTTTTGGGTTGCCAAAACTTTTAAAAGATCACAGTTTTGTTATAAATGTAAAGTTCTTTGATTACCTGTTATATATTATATTTAATATAACGTTAAATTAAGATTTCTCATACTATTTCATTTTTTTTTAATAATTTCTTTTTATCCAACTCGAAACAATATTTTAAACATAATTAAAAGTACTTATTTTCCGTTTTGGAACGTTACTGATTTTGTGTAATAGTGCACACAATAATACAAGCATCGTATTTACTTGGAAAAGAGAAAATTGTTGTCATTTTTTTTACATACAATAAATGATTTTATGATTATTTTATCGTATTTTGAAATATTTAACTGAATTAAATATTTTCATCAACTGCGTGTCTGCATTATTGTAAAAAACTTGTTTACCGTTATGTTCAATCATGGTTTAGATCCATCCGTCACCATTTTGAAGCTATGTTCGTTAGGAGTTTTTGTGAAAGTGGTGTTAATATTTTTTTAAGGGGAATAAAACTATAAATAAACTTTGTGTCTGACCTCAAATAAATATATAAATAATATTGGCCTAAATTACTGTGATTAACTATCACATTAATATATTACCATCTGTTTTCATTACAGTGATCCAAAGTGATAGATGTCAGCTGTTGGCGTAGTGATATATTAGGGTTTACTTCTAGTAATATTTCGAGCTGTCATCCAGGTAAACTTAGCTTGTGAATGACTTTACATTAGTAGTACGGTAGCATCATGGACGTAGAAAGGTGGGGTTTGGGAGGTCTAGACCCCACTTGGAGTTAACGGACTTATCAAAGTTGGGGATCCATATAGACTTATGTGTATAATAAAATAAGAATATTTATAGGATATTAGGCTGGGTGCACACCAAAAAATGCACATCGAAACAAAAAAAAGCGTATTTGATTTATTATGCCTAAATGTATTCAAATGGGATTGCCCCACACCGGTTAGTCAAAATAAAAAGCCCTTTAAAGCACATTGTTTTGGAATCATTCAAAAAGCAAAATCACCAATAATAATAACAAAGCGCAACCAGTCATGCTTGAAACCGAAAAACGAGGGCGATGGTATGAGGAGAAACATTTGTGTCTGCACATGCGCTAACCATCCCAACAATCTCGGTCACAGAGATGCACACCCGGCATTGAAGTAGATTGTAATGGAGTTACACGCTGATAAGCTGATCGTGTTATTGAAAGCTAGACTACACACCCAAAGAACATCATAGCAGAGATGTATTGGACATACTTTGGCAAGAAATAGCAATTGAAATGGGTGCACTCTACAACATCTCTCAGGATATTGTTCAGAATCTAACAAACCCTTGCTAATTAACATCAGTAACATTCTCGTAAGACAATGCACCACTACTGGAACACAGCGGTTTCCATTCCTGCCAATGCTTTGCTATGCTGTGCTTTTTCGATCTGAAACAAAAGGCTTATTGAGCCAATACAAAACAGTTTAGAGAAGTTTGCTTGAAGGAAAAATGCTTTCAATTTGTTTTTCTGTGCTTTTTGTGTGTGCGCCTACCCGGCCTTAGTCAACATTCAAACACACACAACTCCGATCTAAAACCATTCAAGGATGTAAAACTCTTTTAAACCATATTGTCTTTAATATTCAATGGTCAAGTTTAATCTAGTACACTTCACATATTAAAGTGCAGCCCATCCACCACTACAAACAAACACACCTCTTATCGCCACACTAAAGGATTCCCCTACGTCACTACTTTACTTTGACACTTTTCAAAGTGGATACTCACTTGCCGTATAGGGTCAGGTCCTTCGAGTGTAGCCACGCACATTACATGCGGAGCGAGTAATTTAGGGACTGATGACCCCGTGCCTGTCGTCGACCCTGTCATCACCGGACAGCTGAGAAACCCCCCTCCCCTACCTTGGACAGGTTCCCTCTGTAATAATGTGGTGAGTAGGTGGACCACTCCCTTCCCTCATTATCACACACACAGAGATCTCGACAGAGAATTAGCTTCTCTTCGGGTAAACCCCTGCAGACGTTGCCCGGGGCTTCCACGAGGAGTACAATGACAGATTACTGGACGAGAAACATCCAGAGAGAGGAAACCTGTTGTCCCGTCCTGGTCAGGGCAGTCGCCACGAGGAGGTACTATGACAGGATTACTGGACGAGAAACATCCAGAGAGAGGAAACCTGTTGTCCCGTCCTGGTCAGGGCAGTCGCCACGAGGTACTATGACAGGATTACTGGACGAGGAACATCCAGAGAGAGGAAACCTGTTGTCCCGTCCTGGTCAGGGCAGTCGCCACGAGGAGGTACTATGACAGGATTACTGGACGAGGAACATCCAGAGAGAGGAAACCTGTTGTCCCGTCCTGGTCAGGGCAGTCGCCACGAGGAGGTACTATGACAGGATTACTGGACGAGGAACATCCAGAGAGAGGAAACCTGTTGTCCCGTCCTGGTCAGGGCAGTCGCCACGAGGAGGTACTATGACAGGATTACTGGACGAGGAACATCCAGAGAGAGGAAACCTGTTGTCCCGTCCTGGTCAGGGCAGTCGCCACGAGGAGGTACTATGACAGGATTACTGGACGAGGAACATTCACATCCACTAGAATAATTATCTTTCCACGCCATTGAGCTCAATGGCATAAATAGGCCTAATTCATGTTGTCAATCTCGGTCTGAAGAATTTAACTAGTTTTGATATACAAAAATGAACTATCTAAAATAATGGCTAGTCCAGTTGTTGGAACACAAGCAATTTAACACACTTTGATGTAATATTTGAATTCGAAACTTTCCATTTTGAATCGAATCCGAATCTTGGCAAATTATCTTGAATCTATTTCGAATCAAATATCATGCTCAAAAATGTTCTTCCAAATTGAATAGCATGCTAAGAATTTTATCTTTCAAATAGAATGTTTAATGCTGTAAAGATTTCAAATCCAAATAAAATAACACATTTTTGGTATCTATGGAAATATTAAAAATTTAATCTCAAGTTGAAAAGGAGTTTTTGGGATTTACCATTTTTAATTATTCTAATTTACCTGCATGTTCTTTACATTGTTTTAATATAATAAGCCAGTGAAGTCTAATAAAGTTTAACGTCAATGAACCCATATTTGAGTAGATATGAAAACCACCCTTTGTGCACCTGCTTAAGAGTTGATCTCAAGACTTTTTATCAAGATTTATTTTATAATGGCTGACATCTTAAACTGCAAGTAGGACTATGTCATGTGGGTTTTAAATTTTTCAAATAGGTCTAAGTTAAATTTAACTGAAAATATCAAAATAGTAAGAACACCTAACAAAATATTTTTATGAAGGTAAGGACATAAATATATTAACTATCTTAACTGTGACAAGAATAGTTGGAATCATTTGCTACGCAAAACTATCTCAACTTAAAAATAGTTGATTGAATGACATCAACTTGACATTGGATCAGATTCTTAGTAATATTCAAGTTTAGATAATTCGAAATTTCTAAGTTTCATTTACATCGGGGATTCTAAAGTATTCGTACATCAACGTCGAAAATTGGTCTAGCTTATTTACTTCTAACAAATAAATATTCAGGGGAGTAAATAGTTATTAGCGTACACTGTAAGAATAATCTTCAGAAGCAGAGTATTAAGTAAAGTATTTAAATTATAATCCAAACAAATATAAAAGTTATTTTATTTTATTAGATCCGTAATTTGTGAAGTATGATGAAGATAAGCCAGATAGCACTAGGTTTAGACAACTAATGTGACATTATGCCTCAACCTATCAACCATAATGTTGACAATTAATATAATTGGCTAGGTAGATGCTAATGTAATCCTAGTCAAGTTTTAAATCAATCTAATAATTGGAAAACGCTAATGTAATTTCAATGAACATATTGGTTAAAGTGGGGTTTACTCTGTCATGTTTTATTGGCGCTAGTCGTGTCAACATGACAGCGTTAAACTCTATTTGAATGAAAACCGAATAGTTTGCATGACGCATGATCTGGTTGCAAGAAAATTCGGTTGCTCAAATAATTTGACGCCAGTAATTAATTGTCGCGCTAGTTGTTATGGCAGGTGTATAGACCTCGATTGATGTGGCAGTCACAGCAGGCAGATAATAGGCGCATTGTATTGTTTAGAACAATAATAATTAGCACCGCGTCTTACTACCCGTTCGGGTTATACGCTTTAAGTACAATTACGCTAATGGATTAGGAATTGGGAAGGTTGAATTAGAGGAAGTGAACCCGCATTTGCGTTGAGGGAGAGTGGAAAACCATTTAGGAAAAACCACCCCCAGTTCACCCGACCGAGATTCGAACCTCGATCTCCCCGTCCTCAGCAGTCGAGCTCAACACGACAAGCGCGTTAGCCAACTACACCACCGAGGCGGGTCTTGTTTAGAACAGTTGTGTAGACATGTAGTGAACGCAACTATCTCGCTAGTAAGTCCTTGCACAATATTACTTGCACGAAAGTTGGACTGGCATTGCTATTGGTGCAAGCTAAACATGACAGTGTATACGGGCCTTTAGATAGATGTTGTGGTAGACTGTAAAGGGTTATGTAGCTAATTTATTGTAAATACAATTCTTTAGCGACCCAATTCATTCGTTGCTACGTTTATTCTTGGTTGATTAAACTTGACCATCAAGTGGCAAATTAGGCTAATTTATCCATAAAATCATAGAATGAAATAAACAATGGATGAACTAAACTATTTTAAAATCGAACTTGAAGAAGCCTACATTCTATAATATGTCAAATGTTTTACAGAATATTAAATATTAATGTTGAGGCAAGCGTCCATTAGCCCGCATCGAACGGACCACACGCATCAGCTTTTTGTATTCTCTACATTATTTTAAATGAGACTGCGTTCACTTATCCGCATCGTACGCATAAAACATCAGCAATGTCGATAAAAAATTATGTGAGACAGATTGAAATTAGATTCTTGCAATGCGTGTGGATGACGTCATCTGAATGATGAGTAGTATAACCATTCCGCCCACTCCCCACCACTCAAATCATTCGTATTCTGAATTCCCAGCTTTATTCTCTCTATTTAGTTTAGAGATGGGAAATATAGTTCACTGTTGGGAGCAGTTCAAAGTGAGTTGGTTCATTGTAATAAGCAGTTAATTTATCTAGTTTAATAGTTCGTGAATTACTTCTTGTAGTTAAGTCGTCCGCGAAATCCATCGTTCGCGACCGATAAGAATAAATTTTGTAGTTTAGTCGTACGAAACCGATATAAAACAGCCTGTAGTTTAGTCGTACGTAGCCGATAGAAATACAGCCTGTAGTTCAGGTATTCGTAGCCGATAGAAAAACATCCTGTAGTTCAGTCTTTCACGACAGAGAGAAAAACAGCCTGTAGTTCAGTCTTTCACGACAGATAGAAATACAGCCTGTAGTTTAGTCGTACGTAGCCGATAGAAATACAGCCTGTAGTTTAGTCGTTCGTAGCCGATAGAAATACAGCCTGTAGTTTAGTCGTACGTAGCCGATAGAAATACAGCCTGTAGTTTAGTCGTTCGTAGCCGATAGAAATACAGCCTGTAGTTCAGTCTTTCACGACAGATAGAAATACAGCCTGTAGTTCAGCCGTTCCCAACCGATAGAAAATCCTATAATTTAGTCGTTCGCAAACCGATAGGGAAATACAGCCTGTAATTCAGTCGTTCGCAACCGACCTACATCTTTCAATCTAGTCCTCAACCAGTTCGCGAACTACCGCGTGTGTGTGAGTTATTAATTCTCCCTCACATCCCTAGTTACATAGTAAAGTTCTGCCTGCTGGGGAACTTTTTAAAGTTTATTTAAGTGTGTTCACGATTCAAGAACTTGTTATTTTGGTCAAAACAACTGTGAAAAGATTAAAGAAAAACAAAAGATTATTTAAATTAAATTAAATGAAACATGCATAATTTTTGATCAGAAAAAAATACTTTGAAGTCAATTTAGATTAATTACAACAACACGAGACTGTTAGATTAATGATAGCTTTTTATTTGTCTCTTGTAGTCTATATCTTAATGACCACCAGTGCCAATGATATTATAAATATTAGGTAGGACACACAGAAAGTGACACGATAGAACTGAAGGATATGTAACGATTTTATCGTTATGGATAATTCATTACGTAATACAAATAAATAAGTTAACAATAAATAGAAAAACATAAATGATATATAAGAGTTACAATAGTTATACAAGATTAATGCTGGTTGACAATTGAACGTGTAATATATAGTTCAGGAAAACAAGTGAACATATCATAGATCACGGAACTTAACTTAAATACAAGATGTGTTGACATATAGCAAGTCCAAACTATAGGATTGTCTTGCAGCTGCTCGGTAAATAAGCGTCCAAAGCAGCAAGGTCAAAGGCAGTAGGCTGGAAGAGCCTATTTACTATCAAAACAGCTGGACAAGCGCCAGGCTACTGTCAGTAGGTCTAAAAGGAAAACAGTGAAATAATTACCAATTACCAATGAAAGTTAACTGTAAATACTATAAGTTTAGAGTTACTATTATGTATATAACTTGAACTAGCTTGCTTGAAGTCCTGAAGATACATTGTATAATGAATGACATAAAGGTTTGTTAATTACATTGGTAGATGGCTAGCAAACAGGGTCAACACCAAATTTACTATGGCCGGTCCTTTCCCAATAGATACTGCCAGAGCACTAATAGTACAAATAAGCCACTTCCCTGGGGTATAACATTAATTTTAGAACACACTAACATTAATACTTAGTCAAAGGAGCAAACAGCATTATCTGCGTGGACCCCATTATGGAAAATAGTGGAGCTCCGCGCTTTATCCACCCCAGCTAATACCACACGCAAGGAGTGCCAACAAGAATGATTCAACACATTGACCCAACTAGGTCCAAGAAAAAGGACAACAACCGACCTGGTTGTAGCCATACAAATACTAAACAAGTGAACACGACGTCCACGGTGTGTTGATAAAACAGACTAGTCATTAAGACTAAAAAGGAAGTACTGTACTTGTGGAGAAAAGCAACCTTTAAGACTAGGACCTTATTACCTCTGGAGCTCAAGGCTCCTATATTTAAGCTATGACATATGGACATAGGGACAAACTTAGTACTTGGACTAATATAAGAAGTCTGAAAGACTCGGAACACATTAGAGTCACTTTGACTACACCAACTAAGTCAGAAGGACACAAAACCAAAATTTAGTCACTTTGACCGAAATAAGAAATCTAGAAACATAATCACCTCGACTATTATAAACTAAGTCAAAAGGACATGATAGACATTATAGTCGCCTCGACTATACAAACTAAATCTGAATGACATTACATCAAATTCTATTCTGTTAGATTAGACCCATAAGTCTGATGGACTTATTAAAAACGCCTTAATACTTATAAGATCAAAGAGGATTTCCCTCGATGACGTGGTGAGCCCTACGATCCAAACTTCATGGCGAGCTGGTACTTCTGTAGGTGATAGAGCGACGATTATTCCTTCTTCGATGTTACGATGTGGTGAAGTACAAAAAGTGAATCTGAGTGGCATTCATTATATACAATTTCTCTGACCAAACAGGAATAAAAAGAATAAGGCGTAAACCACAGGCAATGGGAGAAACGGAAACAAGGGAAAAGGGAAAAAGAATGAAGTACCAAGCAACGCCGCAAGAGCAGCAGCGCTCTAGGTTCGTGACTTCGATCCCAAGCTGATCCCGTCCATTTCAACTATTGGGTGATGCAGTGAGCGGGCGTGTGTGAGATTTACCAAGCTGGTGCCCCTCGCCATACTCGTCGTAATTTCCTTGAAAGCATGGTGATTGTATCCGAGCCCATCCTGTTATGGTGAGTAAGCCTTGAAGGATATTATTACTAAATAAATCAGTTTTAATCATCTTCTTTGGATTTAGCTATAGTATTTTATAAGGATTCTTCTCGTGAGTGTTATTTTACACACTTGTAGTATTTTCTTCTCGGAAGCATGGTGGCTGTATCCAAGCCCATCCAGCCATGGAAATTGATGTTGGAGCATATTATTCCTAAATATGCCAATTTTAATTCTCTTCTTTGGATTCCACTATAGCAATTATCATAATTTAGTATTTTTATGTAGGCTCGTGGTGAAGATTCAATTTTACATAATTGACATGCTACAGATAGATGCTTGGAAATCCGAATGCTCCGAATGCAGTACTCTCAGAAAATCAACTACGGGCCGATGGACGCCTACCTTTGGTTTCAGTCAAAAGATTTTGCCATAGTTTTCATTAAATAAATAGTTCCCAGAGAAGATAGAACATATGTTTACAAAATAGTGATCTTGAGGCACTACCGACTAACCAGAATAATATATATGCACCAACTCCTACTACCCACCTGGGTTAGCAACATTTAATTATGCTAATGACGTGTGGATGAGAAATGTAGAATGTAGAGGAAATGTACCAGGATTTATGAGGAGAGAGATTAGCGTTTAACCCGAATGGGTAAAAAGATACAGTGATTAAAAAAGGAGTGAGATTTAGAAACCATGCTGGAAAAACATTCTCAGTAAGCCCGGCTGAAATCCTATCCCCGAACTCTGTCAGCCCAGTCTAGATGAGCATGACGTTTGATCCACACGTCCACCAATGCGAGTGAGCACAATGAATGGGTATAACTTTAGTAATGCTATAAACGAAGCTGGCTCATCTTTAGCCACGTCATTTTTAGTCAAAGCTTAAGGGTACATTTAAGAATTCAGCAAGCAGTACCTTGCTACACCTCACGTATCCAAAAAAAAACAGCCCCAAGTCTACGCCTGTAAAGAATAAAAGTTACTTTCCCCTCGTACACGTGACATGTTCATACAATCGATTCTGAGGACTAAAGATACAATAAAAGAATTACAAAGGAATAAGAAAACACAATCATGTGAGTAAACAAGATGAAAGGAAAATATAAGTATGATCGATATAATATATCGACTGAATATTATTCATACATGGAACGTATGAGAAGTAGGTGGTTGTGGAGGGGGACGAAATAATGTTGTCAGTCTGTGTGATTAACGAAATAAAAGGTTGCAGTAGAAAGGAAATAGCTCACTTATTATTTATAAGCGTGTGTTCAATAATTCACCTCACACAACACACACTCACTTTTTGTCAGGTTGACGCGAGGATATATAGACATGTCAAACGTAAATAAAAGCATGTGTATGTATATATGTGACTTGAGAAATTATATTAAAATGATGAAGGCTAAAAAAAAAAAAAGAATCGAAAAGAATTAAAGAGTAGGGCGGCAGTTGACAAAACAATTCCCCATTTGTTTCAGTAAGCTATACTTTGTATGATATATCTAGCAAGGCCGTTTCATGTCCCGTCATTTGCATTACTTTATCGAACTGCATCGATAACTCTACAAGGAACTTTATTCGAAACAATTCTCTAGTTTGAATGTTTGAATAATTAATTAGCGCACGAGAATATTCAGGTAGGTGGATTCCAGTACGATATGGGGTGACCTGCAGCTTGGAACTGAATAGAAACACTTTTTAATTTTTAACTAAAATTAGTATTTTTGAGTGGTTTCATATATACTACATTTTTAATACTGACTTTTTTATACGAAGGATAGATACATTTCTGGTGTACTGAAAATGAAAATTGATCTTGAGATTTTAACAATGACATAGTTGTATATACTTTCTCATATTGTTTATTATAGCTTGGAACCAAATTAACAGAAATATGTTTTAAACTTATTAATTGAAGAATTTAGCTTGTACTTTCTAAACCAACTGATTATATCAGTCCACGTTCATTAACTAGTTTAAACCTAGAACAGACACAACCCCCAGACCCGAGCCGTTATTTCATCACGGTGAAAAGGTCAACCCACATTTCACCAGAAATAAATTCTTCAGCCGTGCTAGGAATCGATCCTGGTATCCTAGATCAGAATACATAAACGTTACCGACTAAGCCAAGTCAAGGTAGTTAAGTAATAATGATTTTCAAAATGTTGAAATTTAAAAAAAATTGTCTGGACAATTTTGTTTAATATATATATTAATAAAGTAATAAGTAATAAATTAATAAATTAATTAATTGATGATATTAAAGTAATAAATGATTTTTCAAAATGTTGAAATTTAAAAAAATTTGTCTAAACAATTTTGTTTAATATATATATTAAACAAAATTGTTCAGACAATTTTTTTTTAAATTTCAACATTTTGAAAAATCATTTATTACTTAACTACCCTCAAATAATGTATATTTTTAAAAATAAAAATACATTACTATTGATAATTTTTAAAAACTTTCTAAGATACTCTTTGTAACTAAATCTTATTAGAGATTTTGATAGGATTTCAAACCTTCTAAAATTTGTCTTCACTTAATTTAATCTATTTTAGAAAAATAAACTAACATTATTATTTTATCATGTAAAATAGTCCCCATTTACCAACCAATATAGAATTAAATCTTGCAAATATTTAAAAAATCACTCATTATTAACCTACCATGAATTTTTTTTAACGAAAAACCAATAAATAAAATTATTTATATAAAAAAAAATACCAGATACACATTTTGAAACAAATCGATAGGGACATTTAAAAAATATTTTAAATAAATAAAAAAGCATCAGTTAGCTACAGAGTCGTGCCAAACATTTCATTAGGAGGTTCAATATAATGTTACCAATTTCCTCCATTTCTCTTAATTCACAACAACAAGCCTATAGGTAAAACTATTGTATAAAATACATCCTCACTTCTTAAATATAATGCTAATTTACTCTTAAATACCATCATAACAATCATCGTATCGTTAAAATAAATATTTTATTGGCAAATAACTAATAAAGAAGCTAGTAAAAATATAATTCACTAAAAAGTTGGATAAAGGTTGAACTGTACGACACATTAACTTGAATATAATCATTAACTACGAAATATATAAGGTATTCACAGACACAAACGGCGTTTGGATGGTAAGTTACTAAGCAAGCTTTTGAGATTTATGATCACTAGATCGACGTTCACATTTCTCGCAGGAATACAAGTATCAAACCATGTTTCCTTAATTGAGTAAATACGCTTTCCACAGAAATGGAAACGAATCCAGTTATTCTTAACACATTGCTTAACGAGCATAAGTCACTAACGGTACGCAGTCGTATCCGTCCCGAGGTCCTTGGTTCGGATCCTGACCAGGTTAGTATATGACTCAATAGCCCTGTATTAACGAGCGTCAGTTTATTATCAACGCTAGATCTCAATATTTAAGTGTATTGTGTTCGAGCTCCGGGTAGTTTCGCGTTCCCTAGCAACGATTAGACTGAGTTTAATTTAATTTAAAGATAACTTGAATTAAAGATCACAGATTTAATATTTAGGGTTAATTTATTGCACACTTTGGTTAGTAATGGAATAATGAATATAAATAGTGGAAGATAAGTTGGAGTGACTAGTTCTTCTCCAACTCTTTGACTGCGCGAGTGTTTTTCCGGCTGCCAAGAGTGCTTCTTGCAACCCTCACTGCGTCCCCTTGGACGATTTACCTTCCTAGAAATAAATAGGCCAAGGCCGCTTTCACTGTCACTTAAAAAACTACAACTCGTTTAGGGGAGATCTTTAAATTTCTCCTGTTATTTATTGTTAGTTTTTTAAGGATTGTAAATAATAAAAAAAAACAATATGCATTGCGTTCTTATTTTAGAAAGTAAGACCAAGTAACGCCCCAGTACGTCCTTCACTAAAACTAATTAATCCTGCTAAAGTTAACATGAAATATATGTTATGCTTCAAGATCACACTCTACAGCTTTGTTACATACTTTTCGAAATCTTGTTTCTCTTTCTAGCTTTTTCCCTAGAAGAAAGACTGAAAAAACTCAATGAAAGTGAAATTTCAACTGTGTCAATTTAAAGTCAAACATTTTCCTAGCTTTATAGTAATTTGCCGAGTCTTGATTAAAGCTCGATCCCTTGAATCAAGGAATCAACCAACGTGTTTTCATAAACGTTGCGTCAGCTGGTGTGCTGTGAGGAGTCAGCAGGTGTGTCGTAAGGGGTCAGCTGGTGTGTCGTAAGGGGTCAGCAGGTGTGTCGTAAGGGGTCAACTGGTGTGTCGTAAGGGGTCAGCTGGTGTGCGCGGGATCACAGGGGTGTAAGGGGTAGCTGGTGTCTAAGGCAGAGGTGTCGTAAGGTCAGCTGTGTGCTGCAAGGGTAAGTGTGTACCACAAGAGTCGCATGTGTCGCGTGAGTCGAGGTTGTCGCGGAGTTGGGGAAGATCAAAAAGAAGTGAGAAAAGATTTGAGGAATAAAAATAAATCTTCTCAATTCCATGCTCAGCATTAATTAAAAAGCTCAATTATAAGAATGACAGCTATTGAACTTTTAAACAAAAACTTAACACTACTTTCTCCTTTAAAAAGTGATGGTGTTCCCTGACAATTCTATCTTCTTGTTCCATCTACAGTGAGTTGAAAAAGGTTGAAAATCGCTGATGATGACGAATGTCATATTTCTTTGTTCCTGAAGTGTTTATTTTAGGGCTGGTAGAACTGGTAGACTGGTAGGATAGTTAGTATTGGCAGAACTGGTAGAATTGGTAGGATTGGTAGGACTGGTAGGATAATTAGTATTGGTAGGATTGGTAGGACTGGTAGGATAGTTAGTATGGGAACTGGTAGGATTTGTGGGGCCAATAGGATAGGTAGGACTGGTATTATTGGTAGGATAGGTAGGATTGGTAGGACTGGTAGGATAGTTAGTATTGGTAGGATAGGTAGAACTGGTAGAATTGGTAGGATAGGTAGGACTGTAGGATAGGTAGAATAGTTAGTATTTTTTAAACTGGTAGGATTGGTAGGACTGGTAGGATAGTTAGGACTGGTAGGATAGGCAGAACTGGTAGAATTGGTAGGATAGGTAGGACTGGTAGGACTGGTAGAATAGTTAGTATTGGTAGGACTGGTAGGACCGGTAGAATAGTTAGTATTTTTTAAACTGGTAGGATTGGTAGGACTGGTAGGATAGTTAGGACTGGTAGGATAGGCAGGACTGGTAGGGTAGGCAGGACTGGTAGGATAGGTAGGACTGGTAGGATAGGTAGGACTGGTAGAACTGTTAGGATTGGTAGGATAGGTAGGACTGGTAGGATAGGCAGGACTGGTAGGATAGTTAGGATTGGTAGAATAGGTAGGACTGGTAGGACTGGTAGGATAGGTAGGATCGGTAGGTATGTGTTTAGTTCGTTGGTCTAAATATGTGTGTCCTAGTCATCATCTGAAAATAAATTTCAGCTAAAAAAAACGCTTAGTAAAACATATTTAGGCGTTTAACTTGAGCTGGGTTATCAGCACCTTGGACTCTTCTTATAGTCACTTTGATTCTCTCGTACGTACAACAGCTACTTTAGCCCCACATGCACTCTAAAAGCTGGACTTGGCTGAAACGAGAGGTGGTTGGACATCATCCATTGCACCGCCCCCAACGATCAGAGCAGTGGCCGAGTATCCTTAAACGCCCGATTGAAACTCAAAATTGAAACAATCCAGCGATCAAAAGACACGTGAACTGACATCAAGGTTTGATTAGAGTATTCCTAGAAAACCCCTTGACTCGAGTCCGGCCATCTGCACAGACGTATCACACGCGATCTATAACTTCTCTAATCATTTTTAATTGAAACATTATTGTTTTCTGCCCGGCCGGGACGGGGACAACAAAGAAAAAGCTTCAAATCCACACTGGAAAAAAAAAAGAAAAAAAGGAAAAGCTACAAAGGAGAAATTAAATTTTAATTGTCTTCCTGCTTAATACGTATTGTATTAATGAAAACTTTTTTTTTCTTTTTAATTCTCTCTCTCTCTCTTCTTATACATTTTATAAAAGTGTCTCGATGCCGAATTCTTTTGAGAATGTGCGTGTCCAATCTCCTAGTACTTGATCGTGTTAAACTTTTATTACATTCACATTACTTTAAGAACTTTTCTTACTTCTTTATTCAACAATTTAATTTTCCTTTTGTACCTGCTAAGTTGGTCTCCTCCCCTCTCTGGTCACACCGCGCACAAAAGGAATGGGAAGAGACCATGATTGGCTGATACATGTTTCAAAGTGGTCACGTCCATAATTTAGTTCGTCACATGACAGACAGTCTTGTCAGGGTTTCCAAAACGATCCAACAATGCTGGACTTTTTTTTTTCTCCCGCTAAATTGATTGCCTTGAAACTAATTTTATACTAATTTTTTTACCCGTACTGAAGGGAAAACGAACATACTTGTTTGGTCAGGTTTTCCGGAAGCGGAGAGGTCTGATTTAGAAGCTTAGACATTTTTACCGAGATTTTTTTTTCTAAATCATGGCCTATCAACACTTTTTCTATGGAAATTCCTGCACGCTTCATCCAAAATGTTACCTTCCTCATCAATGCTCTGTTAGTTTAGCTATACAGATATCCTAGACGGGTAGTAAGACGCTGTTATAAACATAATTATAATGTGGCGACAAGCAACATCAACAGAAAAAACCGACGAAGGTCATCTTAGTCCATCAGCTGGCCTGAAAAGCTGGATATATACCGTGAACGCTTGATAACTCGTACTAAAGTGGGTGGGAGTCTGTCCAAGCTACGAAAAGTCCGTCTTATCAAAGGGAAATAAAGTTGTGCCTAAAGAATGAAAACTAATACTTTATATGAAGTAATATTATACTTTAATGTGACGAGGTAAACAATACATATCAGATAAAACACATACACAAATAGCACAGTTATGTACTGGAATGGGAAAGGATGATATTATAATAGGCCTATAGTACGTGCAGATTATCTATATATTGTACTGTACGTGCGGGGGTGAGGTTGAGGTGTAGTAGTGCTGCGTTTGCAAGATCTCCACCAGCTTCCGCCATTACACTACTTCTATAACGTATTTAACCTGTCATTATGTAGCTAGTGTGTTGCTAAAAGTAAAATTTTGGTAGGAAGAACAGTAAAAGTTAGTTACTAAAGTTACTAAAACAATTTTAATAAATTCATATGTCAAGTCATGTTATATTCAGCTGTCACTTTTGATCAATATTATCAATACCTATAAACTAATACAAATAATTCAATAAAATGTTATCAATGTTGGCCGCAAATAAATATGTTATAATTTTCTCTACTGTTCTTCCAACCAAAATCAGGGTATATATACAATTCTACTTTCGGAAAATGTTGTCCGAGATATCGAGAATTGACTCTATTGTAATCTTTCAGTGCGGCATTCAGCATCACCAACATCAAGGACTGGCTTGGCAACATCAAGTAGAACGTGTACAGACACAACTGGATTAGTTTTAAGTTAGGCTTTGGATAGAAATAGTTAGTAACGGTTAGTTCCCGGTTTTAAATAGTGATTAAAACGTATATTATTAAAGAAGGATATTAATTTGTAGTAGAATAGAACTACCCGCATTACAGATCAAGGTGGCGGGTCGAAAAAATTATGGAAATAAAGAAAATATTCTAAATGGTAGACAAAACGTACAAAGTGAATATTGGAGAGCTTAAATTTGGAAGGTGGGTTATGGAGCATTCCAATAATAAATCAAAATCACAATCATAAACTAAAAAACTCCAAGATGGTTTATCCAAATTGATGGATGAAACGTACAAATTGAGTTATGGAGAGACTAGATAGCTGTTGCCCGCGGCTTTGCTCGCGTGGAAGTTGATTATATACAAATACGAAAATATACATATGTATTTACAGATTAATTTAAAATATTACGTTACGTTGATGACCATAACTTGACCTCAGATCAAAAATAATGCGAGTCCGATACAAACTTTCACCCCTTTTTCATCCCTTATTAAATAAAATTTCCAAAATTCCTGAAACACGTATTTATTTGTTTTACGTTAATAACCGAAATACAAAATTTTGTTTATGTAACTTTCAAAATGACGGACTTTCATACATATTATCATACATATTATCATCCCCTATTTTGACCCCTTTGGGGTGTAATTTTCTAAAATCCTTTCTTAGTGGGTGCCTACATAACAAAATGAATATACAGTCCGAATTTCATGCTTGTAGCCTTGATAGTTTGCGCTCGGCGATGATGAATCAGTCAGTCAGTCAGTCAGTCCGATACAAATTTTCACCCCCTTTTTCATCCCTTACTAAATAAAATTTCCAAAATTCCTGAAACACGTATTTATTTGTTTTACGTCAATAACCGAAATACAAAATTTTGTTTATGTAACTTTCAAAATGACGGACTTTCATACATATTATCATCCCCTATTTTGACCCCTTCGGGGTGGAATTTTCTAAAATCCTTTCTTAGTGGGTGCCTACATAACAAAATGAATATACAGTCCAAATTTCATGCTTGTAGCCTTGATAGTTTGCGCTCGGCGATGATGAATCAGTCAGTCAGTCCGATACAAACTTTCACCCCCTTTTTCATCCCTTATTAAATAAAATTTCAAAAATTCCTGAAACACGTATTTATTTGTTATACGTCAATAACCGAAATACAAAATTTTATTTATGTAACTTTCAAAATGACGGACTTTCATACATATTATCATACATATTATCATCCCCTATTTTGACCCCTTTGGGGTGGAATTTTCTAAAATCCTTTCTTCGTGGGTGCCTACATAACAAAATGAATATACAGTCCAAATTTCATGCTTGTAGCCTTGATAGTTTGCGCTCGGCGATGATGAATCAGTCAGTCAGTCCGATACAAACTTTCACCCCCTTTTTCATCCCTTATTAAATAAAATTTCAAAAATTCCGGAAACACGTATTTATTTGTTATACGTCAATAACCGAAATACAAAATTTTATTTATGTAACTTTCAAAATGACGGACTTTCATACATATTATCATACATATTATCATTCCCTATTTTGACCCCTTTGGGGTGGAATTTTCTAAAATCCTTTCTTAGTGGGTGCCTACATAACAAAATGAATATACAGTCCGAATTTCATGCTTGTAGCCTTGATAGTTTGCGCTCGGCGATGATGAATCAGTCAGTCAGTCAGTCAATCAATCAGGACATGTTATTTTATAAGTATAGATTAACTTTGGTGAGGATGTTATGGAGAGCTGAACTTTGGTGAGGATGTTATGGAGGGCTGAACTTTGGTGAGGATGTTATGGAGAGCTGAAATTTGGTGGAGAGGTTATCAGTGGCGGCTATTGTATAGGCACTGCGGGACTGCAGCACCCCCTATTTCCACTTGATATTATCGATAACATTTAATATAATGAGTTATTTTGTATTTGTTTATTTATTTTTTAGTATAATATATATTCCTTAAGCTTAATGTCAGTACTTCAGTAACCATCCCCCAGTTTATGAAAAAAAGATACAAAAATCTTTGTATGGAACTGTGCGATTCACAGTTCCAGCGACGTGGTGTTTGACTATTGTGCGCGTGCGCGCATAGGAGGAGGGTGGGGAGGAAAGCGGAACTGCCAGGTAGAGAGTGCACTGTTGCTCTCGCAGTGCCGGCTTTGGCGTGGTGGTGGAAGGAAGTTTTTTTTTACTCAGCGTGTATTGTGCTTAAAAACCGTGTACCATTCTTGAATATGATAAAGTGTAGAAGAGTGTAGAATTAGATTATTATTCTGCTTCCAGCTATTCTATTTGATTCTTTTTTTTTCGGTTATTTTATTTAATAGAGAGACTAAATGTGCTTGCAGTGCTTTCAATGGAGAAAAATTTCCTCAATTGTCATCCAGAGATTAAGGAGAAAATTATTTAACTTTTTGCGCAAATTAAAACAAGAAGAATGGATTTAATTTTTAAATGAATAGATCAAGCTTGAACTGTAACAATTTAAGTTAAAGTAAGTAAAAAATGTTTTTTTGCTAAGATTTTATCAAGTTCCTGAATAAATTTTCTTTTTATACATTTTATTTTCCTTTTACACAATTTTAAAACAAAGGCTAAACTTTTCTGGAGCAGCACCCCACTAATTTTAGCTACGAACCGCCACTGGATGTTATGGAGAGATGAACTTTGGGGGGTATGTTATGGAGAGATTATTTTTGGGGGGGATGTTATGGAGAGATGAACTTGGTGGGTATTTTATGGAGAACTGAACTTTAGTGAGGATGTTATGGAGAGCTGAACTTTGGTGGGGATGTTATGGAGCATGTCATCTTTATTAGAGATAAACAAAACCTGAAAATTCTAAGATATTGAATTCAAAATGGTGGACGAAACGTACAAATTGAGTCCTAAAGAGCTGAAATTTGTTTTGGATGCTTTGATGCATGCTTTCTTTATAAGAAAAAAACTGAAACTTGAAAAATTAAAGATATTGGACGTAATGTACAAATTGAGTCCAATTTGGGTGAAGTAGGGGGCTCAAAATTTACTAAACTATTAGAAAAAGTTGTATTTATAGTTGAAAATCTAAATTCTCAGTATTTCTCTTACCACAAACCCCACACCATATTTTACGATTCCAAAATCTCTCAGCTACTGATACCTTAAACTAAAAAACTATAAAAATAAACTAACAAAAAACAACAAGATTATTTTTAAGAGAGTTCAATAGCAGTGAGATTACAGAACTAAGAATCAAGGGGAAACAAGTGCTGACTTGGGATGGAGAAAAAACTTAAAATAAACAAATTCATGTTATCTAGCGCACTGAAACATTATGATCTGTGACAAATAATGAGTCTAATTTTTAATTGTTTTTCTTTAACCAGGTTTATTATGGCATTTATACACCTGGTGAACTGTGATGAATTTTCCCCTTTATGTTTCTATGACAATGTATATTACTTCGTTTCACTCGATTTACTATCGTGCTTAGACCACTGTCACCTGTAGAAACATACTGAAACTACTGATTATTCGTTCGTTTTTCCTTACGATAGCGGTAGTAAATTGTTTCATGGATTGTATATAGTTTATATATGTCAGTTAGGGTTGCATTTTTTAACATTTTTAAAAATCAAGCTCTTAGGTTATATTCAAATTCGTAAGGTACCAAATTAATTAGGTTCCTAAGACCTTTACTAATGCTATTACATTTTCTTCTAATGAAATTGGAGTTACTAGAATATTAAAATGGATCATGGAACGTAAGGACGATGAGTAAGGGTTAAGACTCTAAAAAATCTGAAAATGGAAATGGAAAGATGTGGTGTGAACATACCGGGTTTAAGTGAAGTCCACTGGAATGATAAAAGTGAAATAGTGTCTGAAAACTACACAATGTTCTATTCAGTTAGAAAGTGTGTAGAAAAAGGCGTGGCGATAGTGATTACAAATTAATTAGGTAAAAGTGTTACTAAAGTGATATCCCCATTTTGACAGAATGAAGATTTGTGCACAATGCTTGTCTGTGAAGCAGGCGCGGATACAGGGGGGGGGGGGGTCAAAGGGCCAGCTGACCCCCCTGTGGTGTTAAGAAAATTAATTTTAAAAATGTATATTTAGAAAGAAAATACCAAAAAATTAAATCATACAAGTTTTTATATTTCCTAGGGATGTGCGAATGTTCTTTTAGTCTCAGGTGAAGCAAAGATTGAAGCATGCCTAGAAAGGTTGAAGCTGAAACCAAATACAGTTTTTTTTATCAACACTATTATCAATTTTTAAATTATCTACTAATACTTCTAAATAAAGAGAAAGTTTAGTAGGGAAAAAACACACTATATTATATTATTTTTATGCTGACATGTCTGAGTTTATTCCTGCTTGCGTTATAGGTAGATATAATTCAATATCAAGTTAGTGTTAAATACTTTTTATTGCTGTTATGTGATTATTATAATTTATTTAAATGGGTAGTAATTAGTGATTTTCAAATATTTTCGTTATTTATAGAGGTTTTATTATAACTTCAAAACTTCTCAATATGCTAAGGTTATAGTGGTTGTCGAAGTGACGAAATCGAATCGAAGGTGACTTAGGCTTCAACTTTGACTTTGACACTTCGAAGATTTGCACACCCCTACTGAATTCCTAGTGCAGGCTGTTCACCTCATACACCTGTCTTCAACACAAGTAATGGACCGAGTTAAAGAGGGGTGGAGTGTGCTATTTTTATAAAGACTACCCCTTCCAGTGAAAAGTACGCTAATCTGTTTCAAACCAGTCAGAGGTAGCTGGAAATATTTACTTTTAGTATACCAGAGCGATTCATTCGAGTGGCCTTAGACGTGGAACATTTTACGTGTGTGTTTCGTTTTGTTAATGCTTATGTGCAATAAAGTGTAATTTATAAATATTTCAGTCTCTTTGTGGTTATAATGACCTATGATGGTTTTATTTACTCTTAGTAAACTGTGAGTGTGATATTTGTGTTTTGTTTTTTATGGTTATTGTGCTACTGCCTATTGTCATTGTGATACTGTGACTTTGATACTTCCTCATGCTATTCAATTTTGTGATAAATTATTGTCTTTGCTAGTTATGTGATTTGAATGCAAGTATTGATATTATAATGTCAAAAAGAAAGGGACAGACAGATTTATTTTGTTTTTTCAAGAAAAAAAAATCTTGAATCAACAGGAAACTAAACTGTGGATTTAATTGAAAATAGTGCGTCAGTGAACTTTATTTGTGACTCACCCTCAACCAGTGGATCTAATTCAAATACTAAAATCTCTATAGAAAGTGTAGGACCAGAAAAATTTGATATTGGCAATTTTGTTGGAGCTGAAACTATTTCCGATTACTTAAAATACCACATGCTAGTAGAACCGTGGACTCCACCACTAAGCTACAAGTTCCCTAATGTTGTTCAGTCAGGAGGTATTAGACATTTTCAAAGATCATGGCTGGACAAGTTTGTTTGGTTGACGTACATTGCTAAGGACAATGGCGCTTATTGTATTGCATGTTTACTTTTTGGATCAAAGGAAGGAGGTAGGAGTAGAATATCTCTCGGAAGCTTTGTACGGACTCCGTTTCTAAACTACAAAAAAGGAAATGAAATGCTTTGCGGACATGCCTCCAATGAATATCTTAAAACAGCAATTATAAGATGTTCTGAATTTAAGAATACATTTGAAAACAGGACACAATCAGTTGAAGTCAGACTAAATTGTGAAGTGAAAAAAAGAATTGAAGATAATCGAGCACGTTTGATACCCATGATAAAGACAGTTATACTATGTGGCCGACAAAACTTTCCCCTAAGAGGTCATCGTGATGATGGAGAGCTTAGCGAAAACGATAGCACAGAAAATGAGGGAAACTTCCGAGCACTTTTAAGATTCCGTATTGATGCCGGTGATAGTGATTTAAAGAATCACATAAAAACAGCACCCAAAAATCCAACATTTATTAGTAAAACAACTCAGAACGAATTAATTGAAGCTTGTGGAGAAGTTATCCTTAGTAAAATTGTTAAGTCTATTAAAGCAGGGCAATTTTTTTCGGTACTAGCAGATGAAACAACCGATGTTGGAACAGTTGAACAGATAAGTCTTTGTGTTAGATTCCTAGTTCACTCAAAATTCGAGAAGAATTCTTAGGTTTTGTGGAAGCGAGGAATCTCAGTGGCGAGGCTCTCACAAACTTACTTCTTGAAAAATTAAACAATTTGGGACTTAAAATTGAGAACCTGCGTGGTCAAGTGTACGATGTCTGGTAAAATCAATGGTGTGCAAGCTCGTATTAGGGAAAAGTAGCCTCTTGCTATATATATGCACTGTGCTTCTCACAAACTAAATCTGTCCATTTCTAAAGCATGTTCTCTAACAAGTGTAAGGAACGCTATTGCTGTGGTCAGTAACGTAACAAATGAAGTAAGAGAATCCAGTAAACGAACAGCTTTAATGAAAGCAAAACTACATGAACAATATCCTGAAGAAACAAAGTGAAAACTCAAAACACTTTGTTAGACGCGTTGTGTAGAACAACACGATGCATTTTTACAATTCTTACATGTTTTTGATTCAGTTGTATGTTTCCTACAAGTATTTGATGCGAAAGCACCATCATCAAAGTCAGCACTTTTACTCACCTCAGTTCTCAGGTTTGACTTTATTATAACTCTGCATATTGTTTCATTTATCTTCAGTCTAACAGTCACGTTGTCTCGTCAGCTTCAAAACCCTTCGTTAGACCTGAAAAACTGCTATAATATGGTAGCAAATGTTTTAGAGACATTGAAAGATTATCGGAATAACCCTAATAAATATACAGATGTATATAATGAATAGGTGAATTTGGCTGTAAAACATGAAATTGACATCACTTATACCAAGGACCTTTCGGACACAAACTCATGGGCCAAATGTTGCTGCATATAGTCCTGAGGAATATTATAGACTAAATATTTACCTGCCATTTGTGGACTATCTTATTTCTGAATTGTCAACTAGATTTTCATCAACTGGACATGATATTATCACATTATACGGTTTAATACCAGCATTTGCCAACCAAGACAATGAAATTTTATTACAAGCAGCTCAAACATATGCTAATGACCTTCCTGGGACTTCGTCAGAACTTCGTGGAGAGATTGACTTGTGGCAACAACGCTGGAAACATAAATCTAAGGCAGAGTGTCTATCTAGTGCGGTTGACAGCTTAATGCATGCTTCAGATGGTTTTTACCCAAATATTAAAGTTTTTCTCCACATTTTCTGTTCTTCCCGTGACTACTTGCACTAGTGAGAGATCATTTTCTACCCTAAGAAGGTTAAAGACGTACTTAATGTCAAATATGGATGAGGAACGATTAAATGGTTTGGCCATGTTAAATATTCATCGAAGTATAGAAGTTCATCCTGATGAAGTTTTGGAGAAATTTGCTCAAAAGAATAAGAGGAAAATGCAATTAATGCATTTATAAAATATGAGGTACGTTTGAACAATGTTTTGTATAGGTTTTATAGTTATTTATATTATTATTATTATTATATTAATTATTACTATTATTATTATTTATTATTACTATTTTTATTATTATTTATTATTATTATTATTAGTACTAGTATTAGTAGTAGTAGTAGTAGTAGTAATAGTAGTTATGTTATTTATAATTAGTATGACCCCCCTATGAAAATTTTCTGGATCCGCGCCTGCTGTGAAGCCATTCTAAACTGGTGAATGCAGTTTTTAACAATATTTCATTATCTCAACAATATTCAGTATTAGGAACTTCTATCAACTCTTTGTGCCCATCAATGTTTAATCAGAACTGATCCACGTCCAATAGTGTTGGTGTAAAGTTACGATTTCTAGCCGATTGGGTCACAGAGCTGATTGGCATCTGATGTACGCTCTTAATCAAACTTACGGGAGGGCTTAGCCCCCCCCCCCCCTTCTCCCCGGCTTCTCTCCCTAGGTAAAACTTTGTACATCCCGTTCTTTGCCATAGCTTTAAAAATAGTATTCTTTCCAACAGCATATCTGTCATTTCCACGTAGAGCAATGTGTAGACATGGTACCTTAGTCTTTTTATTCGAATGTAACTCCTGAAATGATCGTAGATAGCGCTCACAGAACTGTTTGTTACTCGTGCTCGGACAAATCTAAGCAAACTCGAAACTGAAACTTTGGATGTAGCTCAAGATGACAGACAGGCGGAGCGAGAAGGTTTATCAGCAAGAGCTAGGGGACATGGGCAGGGGGTGTGGGTGACATTTTCTGTTGATTCTTACCGCTACTTTGAGCACTTTGTGTCACAATACCTTATCTTAACTTCTCGCTAGATGAAGAGAGGGTGAGACGAAATTAAACTGCCTTTTGTGGGGATTATACAAATGTGAAGTACTTTATAATATGACATGGGGGGTGGTGCAAAAAAAAAAAAAGACCCCGAAATATGGGGGGGAAGGTTGTAGAGACCTGGCAAAGTGATTTCCACATATTTAACAGAATGTCTGGGGAAGGGGGAAGTAAGTGGCACACAAAGGGAAGTGCGCGCTCACTCAACCACACATCAAAAGAAGCCGCCTGCTTGTTGACATGAGTAGAAGAGAGGTTAGAGCGCCCGCACAGCAGGTTACATCCCTATGACATTCGCTCCACTTCAAATCAACCCACCTCGTGGGAAGGGGAGAAGAGATGAAAGGATTGAAATTTGGAGTTTACACGAATCATAGCCTTTTGACGTCTTTGGTGAGTTAAGTGATAACTGATGAAAACATTTTAATACCGACTTACATTCCACAAAGTCATATTATTCTGTTTAACGTTCCTTCCGTCTAACCGGAAAGGTAACAACAGACTTACCTTGCTTGTTTCCACTGTGTTGTACAGTCCTATTTTTATAAGAAGCCTGTTGTTTGAAAACTGGAGACTCATGTTACAACAACAAACAACAACAACAACAACAGCAAAAAATATATTACAGTTGCATTTACATGTCTAGCACGTTTAATTAGTAATGTAAAGATAAGTTAAACATTAATCCATTATAAAGTATTATTGTAAGATCTTGATAACTTTTAGATCAATTTTATAACTAATAAATCAAATATAACTTATTTATAGAATACCATATTTTAGTGACTTTCAATCAATGTTGGTGGAAAGCGGACTTCCTAAAAAAAATTAGGTTATAGCTTAAAATATAGGGCCATGGTGTAATTTGTCAAGGTATGATTACTAGCTTTTAGTGCAAACGAAGTGTATTATGTCCAATTTTTAAGAGGAAGTACCTTATCTGATAGCTAAAAATTGTACTAGACCCGAGGGCATTACGTCCTGGGCTGCTTGAGCAGGCTGCCGCCTAAATAAGGAATGAGAAAATTCAAATTTTTACTAGAAATTTAAAAAACAACTAAAAGGGCAACAAGGGCAAATAAAATATTATTTTGTATTGTGCAATATAGATTAAAAGTAAAAATATATTAATTATTCTCCAATAACACAAGGTTATATTATTATTATTGTTATTATTATTATCCATCCCAAACAACCCACAGAAGGAAATTACAATAACTTGTATATTAAAAATAAATATATATCTATAGAGTAAGCACGAAATGTCCACTCTTATAAGCCTTTATTTTGTGATATAAATATATTGTAAGCTTTACAATGTGAGGTGAAGTAAACATAAAAATAAAGATGCATAAGATAAAAATTGCTCACAAACATGTTAAGCTTAAACAAATATGATTGTATTCAAAGCAAGCAATCTCATGCTCATTCTGTCTAAATACATTTCTCTCCTTTAAATCATCTTCCTTCTTGACTGATCGTTGAAAAAAGTGTCAATCATATCATCATGATTAATACTTCTCGCGCAAGAACATTTAGTGACCAAAAATTTACATGGAGGACCCCCCCCCCCAAAAAAAAAAAACTAAATTATTATTATTGTTATTATTATTATTATTAGCACCGCGTCTTACTACCCATTCGGGTTATACGCACTTACGCTAATGTGTAATGGTAGGGTGATTGTGAGATGAAATGAAGGACCTACAGTTTAACGTGGAATCCGAACCACGGTGGTGGCCTGGCATTCCCCACATTCACAAGATGTCTTGTCAGAGGTGAAGGAAGGGTTTGGTAATCAGATAAATCTTTGCCGGGACCGAGGATTGAACCCCGGCCGCCAGCATAGAAGTCTGACACCTTACCCCTAGACCAAACAACTAAAAGGTATATACAAAAATGTTGGTTTATAATGAAATATTCGAGTAAGGAACCGTTTTATATTTACACTGAAGTAAATATTTGATCTAATATAGGGCCTTTAACCTAAATGCACTTCCCAGATTTTGAGAATCACTCAAAAGTTATTTCCACTCGCAATCATTGTCCAATAAATGCCAATTGGACACATTACACGATCATAAATCAGGCCAGTGATTTTAAACGTGTATTATGCTAGTAATAACAACAATAATAATGATGATGATGATGATGATGATAGCAATAATAATAGTAATAACAGTAACTCTATCAAAAACATTTGAGACCATTTTTCAGTATTGTAGGTTTATCATTGTGACTGTTATTATTATATATATTATATTTTGTTGTAGGGATGGTAATCTATGGTTCTTAAATACTCACCTGCTGTTGACTACATAGTTGAATTTAAAATCAATTATTTAATTAATTCCTATATCACAACACGAACACCCCGCTAAAAGAAAAATGCATTACTCTCAATATTTGTATATGAGCTAAGTCCCTGTTAATTCCTGTCCCAGAGCCAACCCGTCAGTACGCAATAAACACTCGTACACTGGAAGCTGGAGAGTCGCGTTTACCACTCCACCTTGACTCTTTAAACTCTAAGAACAGGATCAAAAGAGATTTTCTTGGTTTTTTATGTCTTGAAATCGGAGCTTTTGATCTCTATCTGCTCTCCTTGTGAAGTTCTCTCTCAACCTGTTTTTTTTTAACCCAGACAGACATCAAAGTAAACCACATACACACATATAGATACATGCAAGTACGGTGGGGGGTCTTCTTGTCATCATTAATAACGTCATATGTGGGAGAGTGGAAAGGAAGGGGGAGGAGGTAGAATGCACCCCTAGCGCTCTCAATATTTGTCAGATCCTAAGTCGCATTCGAGACAATTTCTTCAATAAAATCATGTGAAGGGGTTGTTATGGAATTATGTTAGCAACAAACATATTTATTTATACTGAGTGGAAAATGAAAACCTGTACAAAGGAATCAAACCGGGTACCTTTAGCTTTGAGCGTCTGTGCTCTACCACGTAATCCTGGTTCGTCTCATATCCAGGCCATCTTTCATTGCACTAGATATCATCGCCGAGGTAACTGTATGTTTACAATTGGGAAAAGCGTTGTCATTTACTCGTTCTTGTGTGTTCAATCTCCCCCTAATATCATCAGTCACATTGTGTTCAAAGTTTCGGGGTGCAACGCCTTGAGAGCAAGGCTGCCAAGCATGCGTGTACAGCAAGTTGCATAGAAGATAGGCGCGTGGCACTACACATGTAATAATAGCAATAACCGTCTATGATGTAGGACCGTTAAGGATGAGTGATGATACTCAGAACGTATTCACATTTCTAGCTGAACTAGTGTGTTTACTATCAATTGTGGTATGTTCTGCTGCCCTGCTTCAAGATGTCGAGTTGTGTAGTACCACGCGCCTAGCTCCTATGCAACCTGTTGTACGTGTCGCGGGAGCAGGTTCGCTCCTTGGTTGTTCGTGTTGTGGGAGCAGATTCGCTCCTTGGTTGTTCGTATTGTGGGAGCAGGTTCACTCCTTGGTTGTTCGTGTCGTGGGAGCAGGTTCACTCCTTGGTTGTTCGTGTTGTGGGAGCAGGTTCGCTCCTTGGTTGTTCGTGTCGTGGGAGCAGGTTCGCTCCTTGGTTGTTCGTGTTGTGGGAGCAGGTTCGCTCCTTGGTTGTTCGTGTCACGGGAGCAGGTTCGCTCCTTGGTTGTTCGTATTGTGGGAGCAGGTTCACTCCTTGGTTGTTCGTGTTGTGGGAGCAGGTTCGCTCCTTGGTTGTTCGTGTCGTGGGAGCAGGTTCGCTCCTTGGTTGTTCGTGTTGTGGGAGCAGGTTCGCTCCTTGGTTGTTCGTGTTGTGGGAGCAGGTTCGCTCCTTGGTTGTTCGTGTTGTGGGAGCAGGTTCGCTCCTTGGTTGTTCGTGTCGTGGGAGCAGGTTCGCTCCTTGGTTGTTCGTGTCGCGGGAGCAGGTTCGCTCCTTGGTTGTTCGTGTCACGGGAGCAGGTTCGCTCCTTGGTTGTTCGTATTGTGGGAGCAGGTTCACTCCTTGGTTGTTCGTATTGTGGGAGCAGGTTCACTCCTTGGTTGTTCGTGTCGTGGGAGCAGGTTCACTCCTTGGTTGTTCGTGTCGTGGGAGCAGGTTCGCTCCTTGGTTGTTTGTGTTGTGGGAGCAGGTTCGCTCCTTGGTTGTTCGTGTTGTAGGAGCAGGTTCACTCCTTGGTTGTTCGTGTCGTGGGAGCAGGTTCACTCCTTGGTTGTTCGTGTTGTGGGAGCAGGTTTGCTCCCTGGTTGTTCGTGTTGTGGGAGCAGGTTCACTCCTTGGTTGTTCGTGTTGTGGGAGCAGGTTCACTCCTTGGTTGTTCGTGTTGTGGGAGCAGGTTCGCTCCCTGGTTGTTCGTGTTGTGGGAGCAGGTTCACTCCCTGGTTGTTCGTGTTGTGGGAGCAGGTTCGCTCCTGGTTGTTCGTGTTGTGGGAGCAGGTTCGCTCCTTGGTTGTTCGTGTTGTGGGAGCAGGTTCGCTCCTTGGGAGCAGGTTCACTACCTGGATGTTCGTGTCGCCGTCGCAGCTGTACCCGTGGCAGAAAATAACAGCTGTTGCTGCTCCATCTCTCAAGTGGGAGTGAGTGGGATAGGTTCGGAACTAAAGAAGAAGAGTAAAAAGCACGCAATTTTTGAATTAGGTTTAACTTAAATATTGAATAAATTTAACAAAATTGATTAATTTTGAGTTGACTACAAGAGTTACAACATTTTTTTTTAACAGAAAAGCAAAAAGGTGTCTATTGAAAATTAAAAACATAGTTTAGAGGACCTAACGCAAATTGTAGAATAGAGTTCAGTTTATTAATAATAAAAAGTATTAATTTCTAAAAATGAGTTTTAAAGTAGGCGGTGGTTGCATGGTCTAGCTTTCTACTCTCGTATTAGGCCGGACTAGTGGTGACTGTATTATGAAGTGATCTTCCACCATGTTTAAAAAGATAACTAAAAGGATTTAAAAGCTGTTTGTGTCGCCTCAAAGAGGACAGCCTGTTTCATCTGCTCCTAACCTACGCCAATATGTACTCGTCACAAATGTACAACTGTTCCCAAAAGTCGATGCGAACAAAACTACTAATCAGTGCCCGCTTTCGAGTGGTGAATGGTTTGTTAACGTATATTGTCCTCCACTTCCTTCATCCATTACAACCATTTGGTGTTAATAAATGACACATTTAATTTGTTGGAACCCGCCTCGGTGGCGTAGTTGGCTAACGCACTTGTCGTGTTGAGCACGACTGCTAAGGACGGGGAGATCGAGGTTCGAATCTCGGTCGGGTGAACTGGGGGTGGTTTTCCCAAATTGTTTTCTACTCTCCCTCCACGCAAATGCGGGTTCACTTCCTCTATTTCAACCCTCCCAATTCCTAAATCCAGTAACGTAATTAGTACTTAAAGCGTATAACCCGAACTGTTAGTAAGACACGGTGCTAAATATTATTATTATTATTATTATTATTAATTTGTTGGAGGGGTCAACGGAGAAAATCTAAAACTCAATGTGGAAAGAAAGTTGTATAAGCCAAATGCTGTTTACAAAATACTTTACATTTATCATCTAAACATCCTAATAAAATTCAAAAATATTATATTTGTCGTTCTGTAAAATTTGCCAATATTGGCTGGATGTGTTTACTTCAAGATCAAATCAAGCTTGTTTATCTATACTTATAAAATAACATGTCCTGACTGACTGACTGACTGACTGACTGACTGATTCATCATCGCCGAGCGCAAACTATCAAGGCTACAAGCATGAAATTCGGACTGTATATTCATTTTGTTATGTAGGCACCCACTAAGAAAGGATTTTAGAAAATTCCACCCCGAAGGGGTCAAAATAGGGGATGATAATATGTATGAAAGTCCGTCATTTTGAAAGTTACATAAACAAAATTTTGTATTTCGGTTATTGACGTAAAACAAATAAATATGTGTTTCAGGAATTTTGGAAATGTTATTTAATAAGGGATGAAAAGGAGGTGAAAGTTTGTATCGGACTGACTGACTGATTCATCATCGCCGAGCGCAAACTATCAAGGCTACAAGCATGAAATTCGGACTGTATATTCATTTTGTTATGTAGGCACCCACTAAGAAAGGATTTTAGAAAATTCCACCCCGAAGAGGTAAAAATAGGGGATGATAATATGTATGATAATATGTATGAAAGTCCGTCATTTTGAAAGTTACATAAACAAAATTTTGTATTTCGGTTATTGACGTAAAACAAATAAATATGTGTTTCAGGAATTTTGGAAATTTTATTTAATAAGGGATGAAAAAGGGGGTGAAAGTTTGTATCAGACTTGCATTATTTTTGATCTGAGGTCAAGTTATGGTCATCAACGTAACATAATATTTTAAATTAATCTGTAAATACATATGTATATTTTCGTATTTGTATATAAACAACTTCCACGCGAGCAAAGCCGCGGGCAACAGCTATCTAGTCTAAATATAACGGTCGTTGGATACTCGTAGGTGACAAATCCTGAAATTTTTCATCCAACTGTACTGCCAAGCATGATTACGGCGCGTGTTGCCTATTGCAAATAAAACAGGCGTTTCTCTACACTAACTCTGCTATTACCATTTTGACCCACATCGGTGATCACACAGGCTAACGCAGCCATCTTCAACTCACGGCACACTGATCAAGCCACTAAAATTGTCAAGGTACATCTACGGGTATTTTAAGGAGAGATTATATTATTAAAAAAATAGTATTAATATTGTGTTTAAAATTTCAAAGGTAATAATGAAATTATTTTTTAAATAAATGATACGGCGCAGCGCCCAGAATTTCTCTCGCTCTTATCTTAAAATAAACCTTTACTAAAAACTAATAATATTTGTAAACGAAATAATAGGTCTATACATTTTTATGGAAACACTTCACCATAGATCATAAATGAAATAATATACATTGCACTGTTACTTATAGTACCCGCCTCTGTGGCGTAGTTGGCTAACGCGCTTGTCGTGTTGAGCTCGACTGCTGAGGACGGAGAGATCGAGGTTCGAATCTCGGTCGGGTGAACTGAGGTTTTTTTCCTAAATGGTTTTCCACTCTCCTTTCACGCAAATGTGGGTTCACTTTCTCTAATTCAACATTCCCAATTCCTAATCCATTAGCGTAATTAGTACTTAAAGCGTATAACCCGAACGGGTAGTAAGACGCGGTGCTAAATATTATTATTATTATTATTACTTATGCTATGGCACTAGGAGCTAGTAACAATTTTACAGAAAAATTGAGAAAAGAGAAACATCTTTGCCCACCAAAGAGCATAATAATCAAATTCATTTTCAAATACCAAAATTAAAAAAAAAAAATTATATTATATTTGTTTCAAAATCAAAACTGAAAGAAACTAGCAGATATTTTTAGAAAGGCAACCGTTATTATATATATACTAGCATTTAAAAAAATACTAGTTATATTGCACGACTCTACTTGTCATGTATTTGTTTTTTTGGACGTGAAATATTATTTATGTCAACCTCTGTGGTTTTGGGATAAACTGCTCGCCTTAGGGCCCAATGTTCGTTTATTTAAACCAAGCCGACGTCATTGGATTTTTCTTGAGCTATAAAAATCCGTAGCTCAACTAAATAAAATAATTCTTACTTGAAACCTTTACACGTAAATAAATAGTGTGATTTATATTTTATTTAAATATAATGACTCAATTAAATATTTGGCATTGGTTAGCGTATTTTTTCATAAATTAGTAGTCCAAATGTGTGTTTTCAGGTCGGGTAGAAGGTAGATATGTTTCATGCGCGACTAGCCGGCATATTAATTTTCTCTATTATGTATTAACCACCCCCTCGTCCCCCCCTTTACTCTACAGCTGCCCAATCCCCTCACACCTGTCACAAACCACTTGACATAAGTTCATTGTGACTAGATTCTTCTTGGAGTTAATAAGAGGGAAGAGGGATGGGTATACAAAGGTAACGATGACAACTAAAAAAAATTAAATTAGATAAAAAGTGTGGCTAGTTTCAATATGGTAAGTGAAAGAAAAGGGTGGGTGGGGTTAATGATAGATCTGGCCATTCTATCTTATCTAACCTCTGCTCTCCTGGGTGGGTGGGGCTAATACTCTGAATCTGGCCAGTCGACCTTATATAACCTCTACTCTCCTGAGTGGGGCTAGTGCTCTGGATCTGGCCAGTCGACCTTATATATCCCAGTGGTTCCCAACCTGGGGGCGATCGCCCCTAAGTGGGCGATTTGGATTATCAGGGGGGCAATAAATAAGTGGGGGGGCGATTTGGGGGCGATGAGTATTCAAAGAAGGAAAAATTAAAATAGTACTGTACAGTAGAAGTTGCCTGGTAGCACGAGTCACTGGCTATTCTCAGCAGGCGAGTTCACAGCACTCACCCCTCTTCACAGTCCCCCACCTGTTGTTGTTCAGCGCGGCCGACTGGTGACTCAACCCCTCCCCCTCCTGCCATCACAACACACTTGCCATTGACCTACATTCGTCTTCAGTCTTCACTAGCCTTTGTGTGCCTCACCATCAGTTTTCGTGCATGTCTTTTCTGTTTTTGTGCGTTTGTTTTGAAGTATAGAAGTTCATGCACAATGGATTAAAAGAAGAATGAAGAAGTGTCGTCAATACTCAGCTGAGCATTTAAAATTCGGTTTTATCGCGTCACCACAAAATGTGCAGTTTCCACATTGTCTTCTGTATGATAAAACATTTACTAGTAATGAAGCCATGAAGCCTTCGCAAATGAAAGATCATTTATCAAGAGTACACAGTGATAAAGTGAGTAAAGAACTTAGTTATTTTCAAAACCTCAAAGCTAAAACTGATAAATGGCCTAATGTTAGTGAATTATTTAAAAAACGAGCAACCGATCTTGACAAAGGTCTTCTTGCTTCTTACAAGGTGTCTTTATTGATTGCTAAATGTGGTAAACCTCACACAATTAGCGAAACTCTTGTTTTACCGGCTACCACAAAAATTATTGATATCATGCTAGGAGAGGGCCCTAGTAATAAGATAAGTCAATCGGTTCTTTTGAGCAACAATAATGTTTCCAGGCGAATTGACAAAATGGCCACGGACGTTGAATACAAACTCATCAATTTGTTGAAAAAAAGTAAATTTGGATTGCAGATTGATGAATCAACTGTGATTGATAAGAAAGCAATTTTATTAGCTTATGTGAGGTTTATCAATGAACAAAAGGAAATTACCGAGGAAATGCTGTTTGCTAGAACTTTGATCACTGATACGAAGGGATCGTCGATTTTTAAAGTGGTGCAAGATTATTTTGAGAAAAAAGAGATTCCCCTAACAAACGTGAGCACTTGTGCAACAGACGGTGCTCCTGCCATGTCAGGTCGTCATGCTGAGTTTCTATCCCACCTTAAGAAAGAAGTTCCAGAGGTCATCACTATTCACTGTGTCATTCATCGTCAACACTTAGTTGCGAAAAAATTGAGTGGTGTCCTGCATGAAACCCTACAACTGGTTATTACTGGTGTCAACAAGATCAAAGCTAATTCCCTCAATGACCATCTGTTTCGACAACTTTGCCATGAAAATGATGAGGAATTCGAACGCTTGCTTCTACATACGGCCGTGAGGTGGCTTTCCAAATGAAACTGTTTTGTGCCATTTCTTCGAATTATTTGACACAGTTACTGAGATTCTCGACACGTCTGATCCTGATTTAAGTGAGAATTTGAAGCAACGCAAGTTGTAACTTGCATACCTTACAAATATTTTTGAAAAATGAACGAAGTCAATATAAGGCTTCAAGGAAACAAGATGAACCTTATCAAGGACAAAGAAATTATTTCATCATTCATCGCCAAGTATGATATTCACAAGGTAAATATTGGCTGTAAAGAGCTGATTCAGTTTCCGACCCTTAAAAAGTGTTCAGTGTCAGATAACGAGACTCCTGAACTTACAGAAGAAAAAATCCTAATTTTTACTGATCACCTTGACCAGTTAAAAAATGACATGGAATCAAGATTTGAAGATTTGACCAAGTTACAAATTCCGGATTGGATTCTAGATCCATTCTCATTTGAAGCTGTGAATAAGCTTGATAACTCTTTGCAGACAGAGTTTCTAGATCTGAAGTATGACTGTGAGGTGAAAATCTTTTCAAGCAGAGCAGTTACGAGTTAGTATGGGTGAAGCTTATCGACACTTATCAACAACTGTGGGGAAAAACTGAACCACTTCTCATCTCGTTCCCATCAACATATTTAGTTGAAAAAGGATTTAGTTCTGTTGTCCAGCTCCTCACAAAACAGAGAAATAAGTTGGACATTTGCCTCAAAGGAGACTTGCGCCTGAACTTGACGAACATAGAGCCAGATATTCAAGCTTTAACTGAAATCTACCAAGCACAAGGCAGCCATTGAAAAGGTAAAATAAAACAATAACAAAGTTTTCAAACTTTCATTTATTTTTTCAAATTTTAACTGTCAACTTTCTTAATTCTTCCAGATTCCAATTTAAGAATAAAAACATGTACTCATTTTTTAAACGACTGTCAATGATCTTAGTTAATTATTTCACTTCTTGGTTCTTAAAAAATCTGTAAAAATGTACATTTTAATTATTTTTTTCCTATTTTATTTAAGAGTGACCGGATAAAACTGCTTTGTTTGTTTTTATATACGGTAGTAAAATTGTTTAAAATAATAAAACTGCTCTATTATTTACACTTTACTTTAAATTAAAATTAGGCATACAATGAAAATGAAAAGGGGGCGATAGTGTCAGTCAACCTCCAGAAAGGGGAGATGGGCCACAAAAGGTTGGGAACCACTGATCTAACCTCTACTCTCCTGGGTGGGTGGGGTTAATATTATATCTGGCCAGTCGACCTTATCTAACCTCTGCTCTCCTGGGTGGGGCTAATGCTCTGAATCTGGCCAGTCGACCTTATCTAACCTCAGCTCTCCTGGTGTGTGGAGGAATTCATTTCTGAGATATTCTCTCCTTGCAAGAAGCATTTTATTCAGTTTCATCATCGCTTTGGGAAGTGATTTTATATTTTTTAAAGCATATAAAACCTCACTATTTATTTTCGTTAACTGTCCGGTAAGAGTTTTGGGGAGACTTAGTCTTATAGGCCGGTATGCAAGAACGATGTTGGAGTAGGAGTAAAGGAGGAGTAAAGGCGGAGTCAGCTACTCTTGAGGAAGGAATCCGTGTCGTGCTAGAACGTCTGGCTTGAGTTACTCAAGGTCACGTGATGAAATATTACACAGAAGTACCACATCTCCAGGGGAAATAAAATTCACTAGATCCACCGCCTTCTAAAGTGTCGATTTTGCTTGTAAAGTTTGATAGCCTGCTTAAATATGTCCTCTTGTTGATAAACACATCGTAATTAATTAAGAGCGTGTGGTGAAGTGAGAAAGAGAAATGGTATTTATTAGAATTAAATAGGTAGTTTCCAACTGTCAAATGAAAAAAAAAAAATTGATGTTAGGACCATCGCAGCCAAGAAGAAAGCGTGGGAACAAATTAATAGAATTTTAAATCTTCCAGTAACCTCCAAAAGGTGAGTTTATTTTTATCTTATATTATTTTCACTTTAATACTTTATATAAAATCACGTATATTGTTTGAGTAATTGGATCGTCTATAGAAATAAATACAAGTAAAGTAAAATCTTTAAACGTGTTTCTTATTGATGGTAAACACAAACGTCAACGTAACAAAAAATTATTTGTAAGCCTATGCTATTAATTTGCGTAGGCCCTAGCGTTGATAAGTTTTATTCCCTTTCTCTGTAGGCCTAGCGTTTATTTTTGCATAGTATAAGTCGAAACAAAAGTTTTGAAATTCTAAGAACGAGTGGAATTTATATATTATTGAACTAACCTAATCTTTACTCCTAACTTTATGTATTTTGTCTACTGGTAGGTCTTAGTAGGCCTGATTTAGCACTTTAGACCAGTACTATCTTAGGCTAGTTAACCTTCAATATAATATTTTTGTACAAGGTCTAGGCCTAGTCACAAAGTAAACATAGTAACTAAACTAACAATGTCATCCTCATAAATAGAAAAATATTACAACATACAAATATACAGTATTACCTTGAAGTTTATAGAGACAACAAATTTCATAAAATGCTTCACTGATTATTAGAACCAGTATATTAATATAGCCAGCTGTATAGTGGGAACTTTCATTAATATAGGCCTTTATAATAATTTATAATAACCATTAGTAATCTTTTCTTGCTTGATAACAAAGACACCTCAAGTTGACCTAGTCGGAACTGTGTTTATATTATATTGTGAATCATTTTAGAACTCTGGTTCACCTGCGCAAACATTGGGACATTGTCAAATCAAGAAGGAAGAGGCAACTAGTTGAAGAGACAGTGGAACTGATGAGCACTGGACGAGGGCCCTACAATTCTCACAAGCCATCATGTCCCAGGGTCGAGGTGGTAGCCCCCCCATAACTGCTGCTCTGAGGTCTACAGGTTACACCGTTGCTGTCAATACCATTATGGAGTATCTCGATACAACAGGTAGGCTATGTGAGATATTACAACTATAAGGTTCATATTTACAGAGAGATGCACACACAGAAACAGATTTTATAAGTTTATTTATCTTCATAGATATAATTTGGACTGAGAAGGGTAGGCCTACTATTTACTTTTTAATAAACAAAATATTGATATACATACAAAATAGGTGTAAGTTTCATGATAGTATACAGAAAATTAACAATTGTTTACAAAATTAATTACATGATTGTCATAAACATGCTAACTCCTGAAAAACGACTTTGTTGACTTTAATCTGAATGGACATGTCTAGTATTGGTGGATGGAGTCTTTAAGAGCAAATAATGCACACTTGTCGATAAGTTAGGCCTGTCCTTTGAATCTTGTTTTAGTTACCGTACATAACATATGTGTCCTTATAGTGAGTGTTAGGTTTAAGATGTAGGTATGTGTTTACAAATTATAATGTGCAATATCAATCAAACTTGCATCTGTTGACCTGCAATGCTTTGAATGTTAAATTACATTTTCAAAAGCTTATTTGAAAATGTAATCTAAATGGTTTTAATTAAAAGCAATTTGATGATTATGTGCATTGACACCCTAATTTAGTATTCTAGTAAAAAGGACTTGCAGAAAACAAGCCATTGAAACATTTATCTGTGCAATATACAATGGTAAGAATGTTAATTTATTAGAGTTATTCTTTGATATTATTGGAAGTAGCAGCTGAAGGTCACATGACTTGACATCTGACTTATGAAATCTGTTTTAATAACATCTAAAATTTAATAAAACCTCCCCATTTAAACATACTAGCTATGCTTGTTTTGTTCATACTATCCTTTATTTTTCAGATTTCCCAACTACAAGCAGTGTCAGTTTGTCGCTGCCATTTCTTACACCAGTGCTTCAAGTCTCGGTCAGCCTTTTCACATCACCTGCATCCCTCTTGGGGACCCCAGACCTTTAAATTTGACTATTATATGTAAAATAGTTGACAAAACATTCAAAACAATTATCATATTTCCACATTTATTGTTAACACTATTATTATCTTTATATCTGCATTCAAGTGAATCAATTTTCTTTTTGATGAACTAGAAAGTGTTTAATTTAGAGTGAGCTCTGATAGATGAACATTAGGTTGTTGCTCCATAGTTAGACCTAAGGTTAGGAATCTTTGTTGATTACTTTTGACATTTTTGTGATGGATCTATTTCTCTTGAATAATAAATACCGTAACCTGATTTTTTTTTTTTACCAAGAAAGCATGCCTATAAACAAAAACATCATATTCAATTTTTTTTAAACACTTTTGTTTACTATGTTTAATGTTCCGATTGATAACTAACCTTTATATCTTTATATAGACCTGTTATAGCTAGGTAGTTTATATTAATTTTACATAGTAAATTACTGTTTATTAATATTTTATACATTTAACTTGCTATTATGTCTCAAATTATGAAACATAAAATTATAGGACTTAAGAATTGAGCCTAGATGTTTCGGCTATAGAATTTATAAAACCACCAAACATTTTCCCATTTGTTAAAAACATTATTCATATTAGGGTTATTTTCAAGTGATGTGTAGTAAAATTACAATTTCCAATATCCATTGTGTCGAGATCGTTCACCCTGCATTAACCTATAAAATGTAAATATATCTACATTCTTATGTTATAAAGTGATTAGGGAACTTTTCACTTCCACTCTGGAGGGTCTCTGGGGTACTTGATTTCCTGTTTTTATGTTAACCACTTATGTTGTTGCTAAGGACTGCAGGTATCTTAATTCAGCATTGCAAATTAAATTTTGACAATTTATGTATATTATTTTGTCTGGCCAATCTCTAGTGTTTATCTTTTAAAATAAACTGACTGTGAAAAAATGATTATAATTATTTCCATTCCTTAGCAGGGTGGTTTATTATTTTTCATCCCAAGGTCCAAATTTGAACATCTGTTTGCACCACAAGCCGAAGATATATCCAGTAGTTTGTCTTAATAATATAGGCTCGCAAACAACACTCAGAAATTATTTTTAATATTATATTAAATAGATTATATTTGGAAGAAGGTAAAGAAAAGGTAGATAGAAACATAAAAAAGGGACGAGTTATATTATAGTTATTAGAGTTATATTATATAAATTGTAATTTTGTCTGGAGAATCTGTCCAATTATGTCATAGATAAGTTTAATTAAATACATCAAAAATATTTTATGAAATTTCAATCACTTTCACTGAACTTAGCATTATTAAATAATATATTATACCGATTTTTATCAATAAAATAAATGCATAACGAGATGCAGCCATGAGCTTTTCTAAATAAATGTTATTTGAATCAGGCCTTCTTCCAATATTTGCCTGGTAAGTATTAAAGTAAGTGGGAATTTAATAGTGTTTAAGGCCAAATTATTTTGGTTTGTTTACGTTTCTATTATATTGAATTAAACTTCAACAATATTGCATACAACATATTTACTAAATGTGTTACAAATCATATAACATGATCAACACTAAACCCACCTCGGTGGTGTAGTTGGCTAACACGCTACTTTTGTGTTGAGCTAGACCACAGAGGATAGGAAGAGTTGAGGTTCGAATCTCGGTCGAGTGAACTGAGGTGAATTTTCCTAAATAGTTTTTCACTCTCCCACCACACAAGTGTGAGTTCACTTCCTCTAAATTCAACCTTTCATATTCCCAACACATTACCTAGTGTAATTAGTATTTAGGCTTACAACCCGAATGGGTAGTAAGATGTAGTGCTAAAAAAAATCTCTAATACATTATTATTATTACTATGGTACTTTGGTGTCAACGTGCTTGGTTACAGTACCTGTAATCTGAGGCAGGAAAACATCCAGGTTTACAACTCCAGTAAAAGAAAATTAAAATAGTCGATTTCAAAATTATTTATTAGCCCTCACTGGCAAGGACCACAATCATCATGGTTTTTAACACACAATATTTATAATATAAACATGATATTATGTTCTCTCTAACGATCAGTGTCAGAACAGCTTGTATTATGTTTTGTCATGCTTGGCACAGAGTGTATCATGGCCCGCCACTACAGTCTGTGTAAAGTTTGTGTCTTGATATTGTACAAGTATAAACACTAAAATAAATAATTCACTTTTGTGGCCACATGGTCTAAAATATCAAACTCACAAAAAAACTAGACTGCTGAAGATAGGGAGATCATGGTTTGAATCCCAGGCAAGTCTAACGAGGGTGGTCTTTTGTAAATGGTTTTTTCCCTTTTTCCTTGCAAATGTGTATACACTATTTAATATAAACTTCCTCATCCCAGAAACAGTGTGATCAGTATGTATGCATATAACCTGACCAGATAGTACGACAGTGCTAAATCGACAAGATTGTGTATATGATCGGTGATAAAGATCGTACAACTAATTGTGTGTGGATTTCTTATTAGTAAGTTTAAAATGTAAGAATTTAGAGTTGAATTTACGTAACAATACATCCACCTTAGCATAAAGGTATTAAAAATCTACTCTGCTGAGTAGAACGAAAATAATAGTTTCCTCTCTCTCCTTGGGACATACATTTAGCATCAAAATGAGCAGTGATAACCTGCTAGTTTCCACCATACTCCATTTCATTAGAGGTCTGTAAGGTCAAGATAATGGATGTCCACATTTGGTACGTGTGTTGATACAAGAAGTCTGTTTCTAACGGAACATGAAACCAGCTATATATAGTAACATTACCGATGTTTTGATTCGCCCGCCACAATGATTTTAATAAGGTTCCAACTGTAATAGTCCATGTGGTGAAGCCCAGACTCTCAGATGGACCCCCGGGGCTCTGGACAGGGATGTGGGTGCAGCCTCTTCGATATGAAACTCCAGGGAAGTTGGCCTAGTCATAGAACAGCATTCGCACAGCTCCCAGTTCAGCTTCTGTGGTGGAAAACCACACCACATGTTGCATGTTTTGGGCCAACCAAATTGATATTTTCTTAACAACACGCGATACCGTTGACTGGTCAACATTGTAGGCCTACATTTCTCCGCCAACAACCTAAAAATGGAAGAACAAAGTTATTAGCCAATTTTAAAAAATTATAAGAATAGATATGTCTGTAGTCCGACCTAGGCCTACTGTGATTTTTTTAGAGGTAAGGTTATTTTGGATTTTATATATATACAAAAAATCAATATTAAATGTCAACCAAAATCCCAATAGCTACTGTATGTCACAAAACAATCAATTAGCCTATTTGCTTCAATTACATAATTAAAAACAATGGAAGAAATATGTTGTTAGTAAATAATACAAGTCTTAATATTAATTAAACTTATATACTGATGCTAAATTAATCTTAACTAACACATTACAAAAACAAACATGAAAATTTATTAATGTATTCAATCCAAAAATTTAAATTAGTTGTTCATTCTTAAAAAAAAAGTTAATAACAATGTTTTTTGTAAGTTTAGTAATAATAAATAATATAACCTTAAAAAAAAGTATATTTATAATTTGGTATTAACTTACTTGTAAGCATTCCGTGGCATAAAACTGAAGGGTGGTCAACACTTGTTGTAAATGAAGCAGTGGAAGTCATCGTTGTGTTGTTGTGTTTCGGGATTGTCAATTTCCAACGTAGGGAAGATATCTTGTCATGCAACTTCCTTCTAAAATAGAAAATATTTTACGAAATTGTTCGTCAGAATAAGCCTAACAGGTACCCTGGAAATCCCTAACATGCCTCCGTTAAATCACAACAACTTTATTAGCCTCTTCTTCAAAATAGTCGTCGATAACGTCTAAATACGTGACAATCCGGTAGTCATGTAGCGCCATATTTTCTTGACAACACAAAACAAAATAACAGATGTTTGACATCTCTATTGCTCATGCGCGCCGCGCCGGAGTAGCCCTGTGTATAAGGGATAGGAGTAAACCTATGTATAAGGGATAGGAGTAAAGCAGAAGGATGGTCGGGACCAACCTTTGGAATTACTCAAGCACGCGCCCGCGCGCTTGAGAATTACTCAAGAGCGCGCACGCGCGCTCGTCCTAGCAAGCAAATCAACCGTCCTCCGCCTTTACTCCTTCTCCGCCTTTACTCCTACTCGTTCTTGCATACGGGCCATAGTCTACCCTGACGTTTCACCCTTTAAGTTCTCTAGAAAAGTAAAAAAAAAAAATTAATACTGTGGTTTTAAAATAGGGAATTGGGCCGGAAACGTTGAAAATGAATAATTCCTTTTCTAAAGAATAAACTGTTACAGCACTATGCAACATTCACTTGTTTTAACTTTTTAACAACCATATATGTGCCACTCTTTTTTTTTACTAGCACCAACAACCAAGAGTTCAGAATATTGTTTAGAGAAAAGTTATAAGTTATAGCTTAATCTTAAAAAAAAAAGAAAAAAAAACTTTTTAACCAACTTTATATTATATCTCTATTTTGACACTTTGCTTAAATTCGCGTTTTGAAGCACAAATTAAACCAATCAAGTATCAATATTTAAACCTGGTGACCTGGCGGTCTAGGGGTAAGGTATCGGACTTCTGTGCTGTGGGGTCCAGGGTTCAATCCTCGGTCTCGGTACAGATTTATCTGGTTACCAAACCCTTCCTTCACCTCTGACAAGACATCTTGTGAATGTGGGGAATGCCAGGCCTCCACCGTGGTTCGGATTCTACGTTAAACTGTAGGTCCTACATTTCATCTCACAATCACTCTACCATTACACATTAGCTTAAGTGCGTATAACCCGAACGGGTAGTAAGACGTGGTGCTAATAATAATAATAATAATATTATTATTTAAACCTAATTTTAGATTAATTTTATATATCTTACTTAAAATAATAAGGCTACTTAATACATTCCCCGTGCGAATAACGGGTACACCAGTTGGCCGGCCTAGGACATAGGTTGGGGAACTTTTTACCTAGTACCCCTAAATATATTTACTAACGCCGACGCCGACGCTACCGCCTTGATTTTAAAGGGAAAAATCATAGAATAGATTATTCAAGTTAAAAGGTTTATTGAATCTATTTATTTTCATACAGAGAATACAATTAGATATATAAAAAGTATAAAATAAATTAATATCCTCATTATGAAACAAAAATAATTTTTTCGAAAACTTTTTTCACTTCAGGTTTTGGAGAAATAAGGTTGTTTCATTTTTGATACAATAACATCAAAATTGGGGAATTTTGATGTCAGAGCAATTTGAATGTCGTCTTCGGAGTCCAATGGATTTCTCTGCTTTGTTTTTATATTCAATGGAGTGGAAAATCTTTGTTCGTGGAGGTAGTTTTGTTGCAAAAAGGCAGCAACTTTTTGACTGACTCCTCATGTGCAATTTTGAAAGCTTTGTAGCCGTTGGCATCCAAAAATATGACAGATTTGCTTTGTTTTCAAATTCAGTACGTGCTTCATTATTGGGTTGAAGTTCAAGAAGGGCCTCTGCCAGCTCTTGAGGCTCTTCTGGTACATCAGCAATTTCACAACATAGTATGTGGATCAAGATATGGAAAGTAAACAGAGACCAGTTCTTTGAGTTTGGTAAGATGCCTCATAACTGTATCCTTGATATCGTCAAAAGTAAAATTTTCAAAATCTTCCAAAAACGAAGCTAACTTTGAAAAGGAAGCTATTCTATTTTGTTCTGCTTTCTGTCTCCAATATAAAAGCTTTGATCCAAACGCTGAAATCTTTTCTCTGGATGAAATTATTATTATGGTTTTTTCCTTGCAATTCTTTGTTCAATGCATTCACATACTCAAAAATAGCAAATAAATATTAAAGTTCACCATGGCGTGACGTCCCCTAAACACGTCTATTACATTGGCCAGATGCAGTGTTGCCAGAAGAAACATTTCTGTCATAACAGGGAACGCGCATTTTATATAATTTTATTTATATCTATAGAGTCCTTGTTATCCCCAAGAATTTCATTTTTACCCCATTTGGTGTAGTTTACCCCGGTTCACCAACCCCTGATCTAGGAAAACCGGGCTCCTCCAACCGGGCATGGCCAACTGGGCGCTGGCAAGACTGGGCGCCAGTGTGAAAACGTAATGATTGTTTTTTACGTAAAGATTCATTTTGGGAGTTGTTTTGAAAAAAAGATCATACCATGGGAATATTAATTTGTTTTCATTTATAAAGTTAGATCACGTGATATAAAAAAAATTAAACGTATAAAAAACATGAAAAATACCTAGCCTAACCTAATTTTAGGTTTGTCTAGGATTAAAACACACATTTTTAAGGCCACACCCAGTTTTGGTGGGGCCCAGGTCGCAAGCGCACAGTTGGCCGCGCCCAATTGGCGGCGCCCAGTTGGCCGGATCCGCCAGCTGGTAAATAATAAATACTACCAGTAGCCTTGAAGCTCATAAGAGGCAGAATAGTGAACTTTAAAAACATAGCCGCTATAAATATTGGAAAACATATTTTTACTTTCTTTCGACACCTCGGAGAGAAAGTACCTATTGTGATCGCAACTCGAGATTTTGATAAAGGTCGACGTTTCCCCCTTAAACAAAACAAAAATAGATTTCACAATGCCTTCTGTCTGTCTGTCTGTCTGTACCTCGTGTTAGAGTCGAAACTGTTTTACCGATTGGGTTAAAACTTGGTATCTGGGGTTTATAAGGTCCCCCCGAGGGTTTTTTGGAATTAGATATCTAACCCTAAATTTAAGGGTAGTTCTCTAAGGGGAAAAAGAGACAAAATAGACTTTGTCGAAACTCGCTCTAACAATTTTGATTACATTTTATATCTAGACATTGTTTACTATTATAAACAATATGGGAACTCTCATTTTATCATTAAAATGACTTTGAGGGTGCTTACATGGGGAAAATTTCGCAATTTTCGTCATTTTTCTACAACTATTTGAGATATGAAATAATTTTTTATTGTAAAGTTGTAGTAACATTAAAGATAAATGTATTTATTTGAAATATATTCTTATAAATCCAATAGTTTCTAAGCTATAAGCAAATATATTTACTTTTTAATTCAGGTCTCTGAAAATAAATTTGATTCTTGTGCTCGTTGGTGGACAAAGATGTTTCTCTTTTCTTAGTTGTTCTGTAACAATGTAACTAGTTACTAATGACATAGAGTAATTAAGTAACAGTGTATATTATGTATTTTGATAAATCTTACTAGTTTTCAGTAAATGTCTATTTTAAGATAAAAGCGAGAGAAAGTCTGTTCGGTGCACTGCAACATTTATTTTTAAAGTGTTCCTATTTTAAATTACATTCTTTACACTACTTCAATGTTTTGTTATTTTAATAATTATTATGTCATTTTATTTTAACTCTATTTAATTATTATGTGCGTGCTCTACATAGTCTATTCCTAACCTTGACACTATATAATTCTGTTATTTTAAAACTCATTTTGACCGGGTGTTGCCAGAGTAAGCAGAGCTATTCTAAACTGTTCCTGTCAATTGTTCTCATAACTTAGTATAACACTCATTGTTTGGGTATCGCCGAACATACATTCCCATGTGATATTGGTTGAATTGGGATTGAGAGGGTGAGGACATATCACATTCTACAGTTTTAATAAGCTCTGATAACCATGTCAACATTCCACGGCACGCCACTGTTAATTCCACACAATCAGTGTCAGTAAATAACAAAGTAACTTAAAAAAAACTATGACGTGAACCCGTAGGTGAGTTAGACCGACCGAGCGGCCACCGCCATTAGTAGTGATAGTGCTAACATTCGCGGACAGTGGGTGTCAGGAGGTCAGTACATCGAAGCCATTAATCTCAGTTTTCTGGACAAGAGATGCTACTTGTTTATTAAAGTAGCTCCACATTGGTTCTCAAGAGGATGAGTTTAACCATTCAAGACACAATGCTTCACAGAAAAATTATGGAACTACCTAAGATCGAACTCAGGACTGTTGGATCTGTAGCCAGTATATCTGACTATACCACGGGGGTGATCTAACAATGTCAATAAAATAAATAATAACTATACAAGGAAACCAAATACAATGTAAGGAAAGGCATTGTTCTGTTTCCTGGCAACATATGTCTGCCATTATGATATTCTGTGTGCGATAGAAGATATCAAGTTGAGAGATTTACGCGAGAATAATTACCAAGAAGACTTAAATAATTACTTAGATTCTGCAAGGTACTCACAATTTTTATATTAAAGATGTAGCACACGTTATTCTCTGAAATAATACATTGTTAATGTGATAAGGATAGTCACAATCAGTATTTTTAGTTTAAATTATACACGTGTGTTATTTAGATTAACACTACTAATTTATTATTTTTAAAGTAAAAACTCTATCCCTCTCAACATTATTTGTTGATAATCACGAGATTTTCTTGAGGGAATTATATTAGTTGATATAGTTCTTCTAAGATTTGTAATAAATGAATGAATTAAATTGGAAATTGACTGTAAGAGAAAATTAACTTACAATTTCAAAGGAAAATGTAAGTCTCCGGTTCTAAAACACAAAACTATAAACAATTTATCTAAGAAACACTTTATAAGTTGTCAATACTTATAGTGAAGCAATTATTTAAATATTTATTAAGGTAGTTTTAGTAATATGGCTCGAGTATGAATATGAAACATTAAAAGGAGTCCTGAATAGGGATTATATTACAGAAAACCTGTCCCTGCTTTAACTGATCAGTTTAAATAATAACGACAGGTTTTCCGAACATACCTAAAGGAACACATGGAGAATCATTGTAGAGTTAAAACAATGGGATATGGTTATATCCATGTATAATAAATTAGTACTAAACAAATGTAATTGTTTCTAAAATGTAATGTTTCTTGTACAGGGCAGGAAGTGTCCATGTCGGACTGCAATCAAAGAGGGGCGATGGCTCAAGCCTTATCAGGCCCAAATAAAACATCCTTTTATCTCAAAACTTTAGAAACAAGACAAAATAAATCTGATTTGGACAAAATTAATGGTTATGATCAATATTTCGAATATGGGGTGGGCAAAATTTCATTAGCAATGATACCATTTATTTTTGGAATTAGGCCTAAATTAAACAAAAATACAAACTCCCTCCCTAAACATCCAAGGAAAAAAAGATTTAGAAGAAGAAAAATTATTAAGTATGAATACGAAGTACCAATCCCTAAAGAAGAGTATATTGACTGGTGGTTTGAGAGGAACGAAAGAGAGAATGCTCCTGTAGTAAGATTTCCAAATTACAAGTTACCCCCCCAGAGATCTCTACGTATATAGACCACCCACTTTATAGAATTGATTTAGATAAAATTTATGAGATAAATAAACGTTGGTGTTTCGATATCATGGAAAGACAGAGAGAGAGGGAGTTTGTGGTTGATCCAGAGAAATGTTTGTTCAATAGATTTGAAGCTGTTGATAATCAAAATTTTTATAAGTGTATTTCAAAGGACGAATTCATGAACTGGTGGTTGGACACAGGTTGTTTTGAAGTGGGGCCATTTTTTGATTGGTTGGAAGAAAGGCCGGAACCTCCTTGGCATCATAAATTATATGTTAGTTTCGTCAGGTGGTTCAACCGTTTTTTACAATTTGTGTTTGAATACTAAATTTAATAAGTATAAAACAAAAAAAATTATAGCGTATTTTTCTTTAACCAAATTTAAAGTTAAAGACAGATTTAACATAACTTACTATATTTATTTTAAATTTTTATATTAAATTATTCACAATTTTAAAAATATAGTCAAAATGATTTATGTTGAAATAACTATTTAGGCTTACTTATGAAATTTTCCTGTGAAATTATTACACATTTTTTAATGCCAAAATTTTTATTTATGAATTTTGTCATTTTACTATTCTGTGAACTATACTTTTATGATTTGTTGACTTTATTTATGTATTCATATGTGATTGTAATCCTTTTACATAATTTGTGAACTTTATCTCCTTACACACTTGTGATGATATCATCTTTACCAATCTGTGACTGTATCAATTTTACAAATTTGTGAACTTTATCTCCTTACACACTTGTGATGATATCATCTTTACCAATCTGTGACTGTATCAATTTTACTAATTTGTGAACTTTATCTCCTTACACACTTGTGATCTTATATTTACCAATCTGTGACTGTATCAATCTTACTAATTTGTGAAATTATCTCATTATACACATTGTGATCTTAATTCATATGTGTTCGTAATAATTATACTAAATTGTTAACTGAATTACTTTGTTCATGTGTGATTTTATGTACTTTTCTCATGCATTTGTGAGCATAATCATTTTACTTTCTTGTGAGTTCAATCATTTTATTTATTTGTGAGCCTATACATTTTATTAATCTATATATTTGTGATAGTAAAATATTCGATCTACACAGAAAATGTTATATTTTATCATTTGTAATTAAAGTGTTTTTTATTTTAATCTTTAGCGAAGGTATTTTTTTAGCATTAATTTTATTGCGTATTATTTCTTATTTCTGGAAAATATGAAATCTATTTTAAAATTTGGAAATACATATCAAACTTATAAAGTTTGCTAAAATGTTTGATCAAATTTAAATTCATTTTAAGATACAGTATATTAAATTGAAAAAAAATTAATCTGAATCATTTAATCTGTTAATAATTGTAATGTGACAAATCATTAGATATATTTCGAAGTATAATATTTCTAGCACCAATGGAATACATAACATGTCAAGTATTTGTAGAAAAGTGAAAGGATGGGCCTGGTTCCCACACAGATGTATACAGCACTTGATTAAATAAGTTTTATGTATTATTTTATATAAAATACACAGGAAGTCTTCACTGCCTCAACTCTATAAGAGTTAATTCCTTAATTTAAATATCTGTAAACTCCAGTCCCGTATTTAGGAATATTTGAAATGAATTATGACGACAGACTTACATATTTACCCTATTACTTGAATGGAAATACTACTGTGTGACAGTAAAAATCAATCTTTATTGATTGTTATGTTGGTAATAACTATGTGGCATTGGGAGGGTGGGACGTACATTTCTAGTTTTGTTGTTGCCGATGAACTTAAGACCCGTCTCCCGCACCAATTACGTGTAATTTAATTAGTTATCACAGCTTGAACCAGGCATCGCATCATTAGGCAGTAACCATGATGTATTCATTAAAAACAATAATTAAAACAGCACCATTTTAACAAAAGCTTAAATAATTGTTACGGTGAACCTTCTCTTTTATCTTACAATAGGAGGCATTTACTAAAAACTCGTAAGATTTGTGAAACTTATCTTTCTAAGCACTGCGTTTTACTACCTGTTTAGGTTAGAGGTCTATGTACTAATGCACCAACATTTTAAGGGAGGGAGAGTAGAAAACCATTTGATAAAAAAATTATCCCTTAGTGCACCTAACTGGGTACGAACACCGATCCTCCGTATTCGGCAGTTTAGTCTAATAAGAGATTATTACGTTTGACTACGCGATCACCGAACTTAATCAATATACATTTTGGCCAATACTTTCTACCAAAGGAAGTAAATGAAATAGTATAAATTGTTACAGAAATAAAGATCATAACATACATACTTATATTCCAATTTGCTCCATAGATAAATGGTACGACATAATCTCACAAACTTTATCATATTGTATATTATTATATAGCTTCAAAATTTCGCAAAAATATGTTTTGGTAAACTACCCTTAAACAAGTTGTACCCCTTTAAACAAACACGTAAACATGTATTATATATATATATTATATATATATATATATATTAAACTAAATTGTTCAAATATACTATTCATAAAATACCATACAATTATTTGGTATTTTAAAAAATAAAGTGTTTTCTTACATATCATGAAAAACTTTTCACAGATTCAGATTTTTAATTAAATCTTCAAGGTCAATTTCAAAAACGTTCAAATTTTACATCATTTGTTGTAAGTAAATTTTCTTTAAATTTATTTATTTTAAATAAATACATAATATACATTATTATTGATGTGCAAAATAGTGCCCAGATACCAATTTTGGACCAGATTTATAAATACACTTTTTAAATATTCAAATTTAAAAAACCGTCATTAGTAAACCAAATTTCCTCCACAAAACAAGTAGGCCTAACTAGCTTTATTTTCATATTAAAGTCAAACACTCCTCTGTTGTACTGTACATTTCAAAATAATCTTTGGTCATTTTCAAAATAATTCAAATTTTCAAAAATCACTCCTGAGTAAAATACCCTTTTTTCAAATGTTTACCTTAAGCAAAGCAAACAGGTTTATTTTTTAAGGTCAAGCAAACCCACGCTATCCCATTTGGAAGTAAATCTATATGGTAATTTTTTAAATATTTCAAGTTCTTGAAATACCAGTCATTGGTTAACTACCCATAAATGAGTTTTACCAAAAACAAATATACCACAAAGTATTAGTTGCTATATCCAACATTCTCTAAATACCCATTTGGAATCAAATCGTTAGAGCCATTTTTTAAAGATTTAAAAATTTTGAAAAATCCGTCATAGTAGATGTCTCAAGATCAAGATAAAAGAGAGAGAATATCTGTGCCGTGTATAGTATTATTTATTTATTATTATATTTATGACAAGGATTACTAATTACTTAAAATAGGGTGGTAGACTGGAGAGACGAGGTTAGTCAAGATAAATTACACCTGCATCAGCAAAGTCACAGTGCAAACTACAATCGAGGTTCAAATCTCAGTCGGGTGAACTGGGGGTGGTTTTTCCTAAATGGTTTTCCACTCTCCCTCCACGCAAATGCGGGTTCACTTCCTCTAATTCAACCTTCCCAATTTATAATCCATTAGCGTAATTGGAACTTAAAACGTATAACCCGAACGGGTAGTAAGACGTGGTGCTAAATATTATTATAATAATATTATGTAGCGTGTCAATCAAATGGATTGAACAGCTACAAGAAAAAAAATTAATATTTCGGCGATTTTGTGCAAGATAGAAAATTATATCAACATATTTAATATAAACTGCCTATAAAGTTATGTTTCGTCCTACATTCAACCACGTGGTTGGTCAAACAAATATTGTTTTTGGACTATTGTTGTACTAAATATCTAAGGGGAGGATTTAAATTAGTGTATTTATGAATAATATACTTAAAACGCTTCGTTTTTCCCGTTGGATGATGCCTGATAGACTTGTCTACGCCTGCCATGTGGTCTACTCGAATAATAATAAAATATACATTTATTTTACTACTTCTCATAAAATAATAGTGGATATAGATAACTAAATTAATACAGATACATTTTAATATAAGATATTTGTGTACTAACTCACCCCGGCAAGATGTCTGCAGATATCAATCTCACTTTTGATAGCTACAAGATTGTCAATCATGGCCGACCCACGTGTGCCGCGGCTGGTTCAACCGGAGAGAAGAACTGAAGTCTGGGATCGACTCAGAGGCCGGCTGCGCACATAGCGACGCTGGTGGTCATTCGAAGAACTCGTGACTTGCTTCAATTGTTTTCTTTTCTTCACACTTTTAACCTTCTTCGTTTATGCCTGTTTTTCGTAATTTATCCCCCCTTCCTTCTTTTTCACGTCCGACCTGCATCGACAGTATATATAGGTCCGCCAGCAGTATCAAAAGTACAGAACGGTATCAAAGGTACAGAACGGTACAGAGCGGTTCCACAACGATAAGAATCAACAAGGAAACTCCGCCCGTCAGCAACACGAAGGAAATGGTGTCCGTGACGTCGGATTCGCCGCCTTAGCTGTGTCGATAGGATGATGGATCACCCGATCCAACTCGCCGGAAACATGGACGACGTTACTGTGGTATTAGTATCCAGCCGTCGTAACCAAGTCTGTAGGACTTGGGCTCTTGTATAGTTTAAGAGAAGTTCTAAATTTTTATGTTTTAAAGGAAATTTAATTTATTATTTGGCGAGAAGCCAAGGTTTTGGAAAATGTCAATTAGAATCTTTTCAGTTTAACTGTTACGTAATTAGCTTCAACATGGAAGTTTGTTCTTGATTTGTTTAAGTGTCCATTGACACTGTTCTAACGTAAAAAGCCTCTGGCTTAGAAAGAATGTTTTTTTAGATTCGTGACTTAGACTAAGTCACAAGTCCAATACAACCTCTAAATTAATCATGACGTCCTAAACGTCATGAACATTAGTTTTGTTGTTGATGGTTAGCACCAGGATGTCTAATTTTCTTTTGCCTTATGCAACTCAGTCATATGTAATAGAGTTTTGGTGTTGTAGTCACTCTTCTAGTAGAGTATTAGCGAGGGTGCTCAACCCAGGGAAATTACACTAGTATCTATTTTATTTTTGCCGTGACTAGGCTTCTAAGTTAGTATTGATCTAGATAGGTGCCGACGTACTATTGAATGCTCTGGCAGTACCGTATGGGAAAATGACCAGCTGTAGTACTTTAATGACGCCGTTTCTTGGCCATCAATTAGCTGGATATATCAGCTGAGTATCCATCTTGGTCTATGGATCCCTTTAAATAATTAACGCTACCAAGTGAGACTGTATAAATGTTATCTTCTGAATTTACTCTTTGCTATTCTTTAACTAATTGTTCATTTACTCCTTGTTTGGAAAACTTTGTCACTGTGGCAAGTTTGAATTGATACTGCATGCTTCAACATGTGGCCTGGTGACAGTACAAGTAATCTCTCAAGTCAATTTGTTTTTTGGAAGAATTTAATTCTCATCAATATTCCTATATTCATGTAAAACTTGTATATTTCTTAATTGTTTGTTATTTACTAAATAAATCTAAATTGTTAAAATAACTATGTTTTTATATATAATATGTACCCTATAAAGTAAGTTGGTACAATTATTACAATCTAAAGTAGCCTCCAGCACGAAATTGAATCAAATTCAATCAGGATCTCTCTGATGAAAGCAATAGGTGTATGCCACTTCATCAACCCTGTCACCGATATTAATTAAGTTAAATATTATTTGACATTGGAGGGTTTATTCTTAAAACTAAATATAAGTATTTATTTGAAAATCACGTTTTTATAAAGTCATACAAGAAATTTGAATTTTAAGCTTTCTTTAAAACTTTATGATTGAAGTTAAACCATCTCAGCTCCTTCAAAAAATATCAATCACGGCCTATTAAGTGAATAATATTGACTTTTTACAGTTTCATCACTTGTTTATATCGCTATTTATTGTTTACTTCTGTTTTTCAAGGTAAGCAGATCTTTGATGGTTAATTTGTTGTTTCTCATTGTAGAAGCAGATCTTTAGTAATATTCCTCTAACACCACTTCTTACTACCCGATATGTTTATTACGCACATGTACTAATTAATTATAATTATAAAGGACAATATAAGGTTGAATTTATACAAATAGTACCAACTTTTGCGTAAAGGTAAAGTGGAAAACCATTTTGTAAAATTCACACTCAATGCACCTAACCGTGATTCTAACACCTATCCCCCAGTTATTGGCAGTCCAGTCCATTGTCAAAGTGACGCCCTAAACCATTTAACAACCGAAGTTGGTTCAATGCGTTTCTGAGTGTCAGCAGTTTTTTAATTGCTAATGAACATTTAGAAGGAACGGCAGATTGTATAAGCGTATCTGACTTTACAAAGCTTTAGACAGATGGTTGCTTTTAGGAATTATATTATAGTTCATTCTCACATAGAGAAGCAGAATTTCAAATGATATTTTTGAAGCTGTGACATATGTAAGCTATGCTTAAAATATTAAAATCCAACAACTCAACATAAATATAAGCGGCGGTAAAATAAAGTTCTGTCCACACACAGAAATAATCAAAATTTATTTATCAATCAAGTGTTAAAAAGGAGATATGTAGTATTTAGATTAATTCCAAAAGTAATTAATAACAATATAGTTATTATTAAACACAAATACTTTTAAGAAAACAACTGTTTTTGTGAGCCAAGCCTAAGAAGGAAGTTACTACCGCATAACAAAAACAGTTTTCAAATATTATAGGGCTACTAAAATAACGTACATATATGTCACTTAATGAAATTATTTAGCCTTATTATTTTTATTACTCCTCATTCAATAAAGCTGTCTGATATTTTAACCCTCTAATATGCCTTGGTTGGATCCAACTATACCATTTTAACTTTGTTTGGAATTTTACTAGCTTAACTGACGTTCAAATTGAGTGAGCGTTAAAAAAAAGGTATTTAATTTAATTTAATTTAGTTGAATTGACACCTGGTCACAAGACTTTAGCCTCGAACATTTAATTAACACCCCAAATGCTTTAAAAATGAGCTATACAGGATTTTTTATGAAAAAGCAACTATTACTTAACTGATTTTATAATAATTAGGAAAGAGTTCGAAACTTTTAAAGGTTTTTAAACTGTCTTCTCTGGGATATTTTATTGAGCAGTTATTTTTCTTTAATAGTATTAAATAACATCATTTATATATTTCCTATTTGAATAGTAAGCATTTATATTATATCTAGATTATAGAAAAAATTAAAAAACTATCTATAATCAGTTTCTGCAAACTTATTTCTCTTTGTCGTCTCCCCGAGGTGTTAAATTTATATTTACTGATTCCTAAAAAAAAGGTTCAAGTTTAAAGGGTTAATTATGATGAAACAGTTTCATCAAATACTGGATTTAATGTTTACCTGAAATTGTTACATACATGTATATTCCTAACCTTGACACTATATAAATTCTGTTATTTTAAAACCCATTTTGAAGTATTTATTTAATGTTCAAACCCCGACAGCCCCGTCATCAGCACTATTGCGAGACTGACACCTCAAACCATTCTAGCACATAAGTGGGAATGTTCTTAATGGTCAAAGGCGTCAGTCTCGCAATAGACTGGACGCTTTTATGACCAAAAAAGATTTAGGTTGGAAAACCCGGGATGTATAACCGGGTTTTGTTCCCTCAATTTTTTTCCCCCCTCTCAAAATTTCCCCGCAAATGCGTGTATAAAAAAATCCAAAATTTTAACCCTTTCCTTTATATTAACAAAATAGCCTAATTAAATACATAAAGGGGTATAGTAAAAAAGTGGGACGAAAAAAGGAAATTTAAAATGTCTTAAAATTGGTGCCACACTATTTAAAATTTTTAAAAAAACAAAAATCTTTTCTTTGCGAACAAACATGTTTTTCCAAAGGGGGTTATTACTCCCTTTTAGTGACATCCCCTTTCTGCTGACTCCTTCATCTTTTGTGGGGGATTTTCATTGGGCCCCCTTTCATCTTCCACCCTAATTTGCGGGGGATAAAGTTTGGGGTAAAATCTTTGGGGCTTGAAGATTGCAAACAATCAAAAATGTTTGAGGAGTGAACTCTTCGCGTCGTTTGATCCCCGCGGAAACTCGTGGGGTTTCCCTTTCCCCCCCAAACCCCCCACCCCTTTCCCCCTACACCTCCCGGCCCAAACCCTTTTCACTTGACACCCAAAAGTGTGGGCCAAACCCCGGGCCCATTTATGATCAGAACAGGTCCTTTATGGGCCCATGAATTATCAAAAAATTATCTCTCAAAGGGCCCAAAGGGCTTGATAAAATGACGTCAAAACTCATAAGGAAAAAAAACTGAAAATATGAAGGCAAAACAGATTAAATAAAAAAATGAAATTTTTTAAAATTTGGGAAATAAAAAAAAAGTATAAGGGAAAAAAATTTCCTTTAACAAAACAAAATATTGAATTCCCCAAAAAAAAAAAATCTAAAAGTAAATACCCCAAAAAGACCTAAGGAAAAACCTATAAAAATTACGTTTCCAAAAATTGGGGGAAACCTGACATAATTTTTGAAAATAAGCACTGTTTCCCACCCGTCCCCAAAAAGAAAGAAACTATCAAAAAACCAGGAAATGAAATAAACGTTCAGGAGTTCTGCAATGAGACCAAAATCCCGTCTTAAAATAACCAAGCGGGGTGAGGTACTTTTTTAAAATCAACCGTTAGGCATTTCACCCGGGCCCATTTGATCCCGAATTACCACCAAATGCGTTTTACCAATTTTTAAAAAAATTTTTAAAAGACATGCTTTGAGCCTAGGCCCCAACGGCGTTAAAGAATTGGGTTTTTTGATCGGCTATCCTTTTTAAAAATATTCCCCTAAAAATTAGTTTTTGCTAATTAAAAATCATCTCAAGGATAAAAATTTAAATACTAAGCAAACTAAACGAATCCTAGGTGAATTTTTTTGAATTGTGATACGAAATTTTGCCTCAGCTACGTCGGGTGGCGAGGAGCGATACAGCGACGGGGGCTCAAGTTTTTGTTTGTAAAAATTTTTATACGGGGAAAAAGACGCCGCCCGGTTCGAGAAATTTAAAAACCCAAAAGCCGCTTGATTTCATTTCCCGTTCATGGGGACGGGCACCCCCTTTTTAGGAAAAAGCTGATCCCCTAAACTATTTTTGGGGCACTACCCGGGTAGGAGCAGTTTCAAAAGGGCGTTACAGAAAATGCGCATTTGTGGGGCGTGAAGAAAATGGGGAA